>JANVCL010000008.1:1535165-1551731 GCA_026546855.1 Erythroxylum incrassatum | reverse complement strand
TGTTTAACAGGGCAGAATCTTTGAGTGAAAAATTGACCTAGTTAGAGGTTGAAATTGCCTTTAAGTGCTTCATGAAATTTTAGATTATGTTTTTATCTTTTCATTTATGTAAAGTATGCAATTTTTGGACCATGGAATATGAAGTTATGATTTTTGGAAGTTTCTATTACTATTTTGAGATGACAAGTAAAAGACAAAAATTTTGAAGTGGTTTTTGATTCCCTTAGAGGCAAAATTAATTTTTTCTGTCCTTCATGAAAGTTGTAGGTGACTTTTTGATCTTTGCGTTGATATAAAGTATGACAAGTTTGGACTTTGGACTTGAAAGATAGAAATTTTCAAAGTTGAGTCTTTGTTTAGGAATTTATTAATTGGATAGAAAGTTTGATTAAGTTTTTGACCCTTTTAGAGATGGAATTGATTTTTGAGTTCTTCATGGAAGTTGTAGAGTTTCCCTTAAGCTTTCTATTGATACCAAATTTGTCCAATTTGGAGTTAGGAATCAAGAGTTATGATTTTTGGAATTTTTGGTTTTATTTAAAAAATATATATTTCAGAAATTCCAGACGCCCCTCGAGATCATGACCGCCCGCCCGCGCCGGGTGCGACGACGTTCTTCCTCCTTTGCGCGACGTCGTTTTGCATTTTTGGTTATTTCCTTCTTCAATCTGACCTCTCTTAAATCTCTTGCCTATAACTTTTCCGTCCGACATCCGATTGACATGATTTTTGCAGCGTTGGATTCCTAAGACAATTATCTACATCCTCATGGGAAATTTATGAAAATTTGAGATTAAATTGGGGGTGATTGATTTAATCAATTGAGTTAGATAATTTTCTAAACTTGGTTCAGTTTTTTGAGAAACTCTTGATCTATGGAGATCCGATTAAACTGATTCTTGAGGAAAAAATAAAATATAGACTTGGGGCTACAAGTCATATGAAGGAATTGAATTTTAATTTAGCCTCTAAGACTTTCAAATTTTGAAATTAAATCGGGTTTAATGTTTAGTCTTGGATTAGTAAGAGCTGAAAGTTTTTTGGCTATAACATTTGCTCTAGTCATCCAAATGAGGTAATTCTTGATTTGGATTAAACTAGAGAAACAGGGATCCAATTGTCCTGAAGGACTCAAGTTTCAATTTAGTCTTTAAGAATCTCAATTTTTGGATGGAAATAAATTACTGAAAAATGTGTTAGCATAATGATAATCCAAAATGTTTGGAGCATAACTTCTGGTGTAGTGCACCAAATTAAATGATTTTGATGGCGTTATGAAATTGAGACAATGATGAACATTTCTTTAAAAGGAAGTTTTAGCAAATTCCTTCAATTTGATGGTTAGAAAAATGTCCTAAAGTAAGCATGTACTAAAATGAAATGTCGGGGCAATTTTGGAAGTTTACTTAAGGTTTTAAGGTTTTAGGCTTATATGGAAGGGGTAAAATGGTCATTTGGCTTTCATCAAATGAGAGAATGAGGTGGCTATCATTTTAAGAGGAGAGAAGCACGACAAATGAAAGAACAAAACAAAAGAAAGAAAAGAAAGAAAGGAGGAGAGGGAGAACTTCGGTGAAGAGAAGAAGAAGATTAAGCTTAAGGTTTCAACTTTTCTTACTTTAGAAGAGTGTTTTCAAGAGTTTTTCAAGAAGGAAAACAAGAAAGAGCAAGACTTGATCCTCCTTTAGAGCTAAAGAAGCAAAAACGTGGATGAAGTGTAAGGTTAGTTGTTACAATTTCTTTGGTTTTGAAAGGGCTTTTGGTTCTATTGGCTTAAGAAAAGTATGGGAAAGATGATTCTAGTATGAAATTCATGATTTGTTTCTTTAGGATTTCCAATTTTTAAGATCCCTTTTAATTAGGGTTTTGTGATTTTGAAAGAAATTTGGTTTAGATAGCTTAAGGATTGTATGAGTTTGAGGTTTCTAAGATGAATTAGGTGATTACATGGTATGAATTGCTCAATTTTGGATGGTTATTAATTAGGGTTTATGTCATGGCTTAGGGATTTTTAATTTGGAGAAAAGAAGGAAGCAATGGAGAAATTGATGCTTTGGACAAGTTTCTAGCAAGGATATGAGGTGGGTACCATGTTCATAATTTGACTTATGAGCTATGTATTGACTTTTGAAAAATCAAGAAAATGAAAGAAAAAGGGTTTTCGAATTTTATTGTTTCCGAATGATTTTGAAAAATTGTTACAAAGGTTAAATTCATTGTTTCAAATGATTTGATAAATTGAAAAAAAATTCTGAAATTCAATAGTTATGAATGAATTGATAAATTATGAAAATTGTTATAATTATTGATTTTTGAATGATTTGATAAAATTGAAATAATTGTTAAATTCATTGTGTTTGAATGTTTTAATAATTGCTATAAATGTTGCATTCTTAAATGTTTGAGAATGTGTTATGTGAATTGGATTGAGATTATGAATGTTTGAATGAATTGGTGTTTGATTAGGACATGATTATAAGATTTTAGTGTTTGAAAGATGCCTCTGGGCAGTTTGATTTCAAGTATGAAATGTGTTATGCGGGTTTGGTTAGGTCCCATAAGTTGAGTCAAGTGCACTTGTCTTATTTTGAAAGGCTTCGGCTGCCTGCCCGCTAGTGGCATTGGAGCTTCGATTTCGGGCTCCCATAAGTTCACGGCTACGCTGGACCGCTATGCAGGAAAGTGTAGTACGTTCTATTCACGACTGCACAGGACCGCTTTGCGGGAATGTGCAGTACATTCCGTTTTGGACCGACCCAAACCATTCTGATGTGTCTATGTGTTTTTTATTTTGTCCATATTTGTGATGTATTCATGGTTTGAATTTGATCGTGATTTGTGAAAATTTTGAGAGTTTTGAGAAATGAGAAAGTGAGTTTTTTCAACTGTGAAAGTTTGATTATTAAATGATTTGAAAAGTTTGAAAAATAATAATAATCTTTGATAAATTTTCTACTATGAAATGTTTATGGGTGGAAAAAGTTTTGAAAAATGATTTTTGCTTATTTTTCGATTAATAAACATGTTATCCACGAGCTGTAATGCTCACCCCCCCTTCCATCCCCATCTTCAAGTATCGAGTAGGAGATCGGATGAAAGAAAGTCAAGGCAATTTGTTCGATTAAGCATATGTGTGTTTTTAAGTTAACTTGTTGTGAGATTTGGATCTTAGTTATGTTGAGAATTTTGGAATATATCACGTGTATTTTGAAGTTGTATCTTTACATTTGGATTCGAATTTTGAGATTGATGTTGTATTGTTCATAATGTATTTATTTTGGGAATGTAAATAATGAGTTATGAATGTGTGTATTGAATTGAGGTATAAATGTGATTGGATATGAATGGGATTTGTTTATGTTTTGAGATATGGATGTGAATTTAGAATAGAAAAGTGAATTAGAGGTTTGTATAAATTGCTTATGAATATGAATGGATTGATTATAATATGGATTCCGGACGGGAGGTCCGATGATACTGATTTGTGATTGAGAATTATTGAAGTACTAGGTATAGAATTTTGTTGCTTATGCTGGGATTCTGGACAGAAGGTCCGATGAAGTGTGTGTATTGGTTTTGATATATAGAAGTGAGTTTCTTATGATTTGGAGATTTTTGGGATTCTGAAAATACAGCCGTTATGCTGTCCAATTTTTGTTTGATTGTATAAGACGAATATCATGATTTGAGTTTTTGATTGAGTTGTTGGAATTGATGAATATTCCAAATGGGATATATAAGTTGTTTGTATAAGATTGAATAAAGAGAAAAAGGAATGAATAATATGAGAAAGAAAAAGAAAAAAAATTTATACCAGATTTCGGTTTGGTTTAGTCGTAGGGTTTCCAACGCTAAATTAGTTTTCGAAGTTGTACCCACTTGTCCACTTCCTTTAGCATTGACAACTTTCTTCTTGGCAAGCTTCTGATCACTTGAGCTATTGGAAGTGAACTTTCTCTTTTGATGATTGCCATGGTCTGTTATCATATAGATGTTTCTTGCCCTTCCTTTTTTTCATATCATCCTCTTCCTTGGCAAGAATAACGGTCATCTCCTTAACAAGCCATTGCTCTTTTTGAGCATTATAACTCGATCTAATTAAGTTAAATTGAGAGGGAAGAGTCCCCATTACAAATCATACCATGTAGTCCTCATCAAGGTCCATATCCATAACCTTAAGCTTATGGTAGCAACCCATGAACTTGTCGATGTGGGCCCTAATATCACTTGCACCATCATAAACGGTGTGATGAAGAATGTTCAAGTACTCATGCTTCTCATTCTTTGAGAACTTCATGTACTTATTCTTAATAGCATCAAGAAAATCCTTTGCATTGTCGGCCTCAGGAATACTATCACGAATGGATTCATCCATGTGATATCTCATAATCATCAAACAACATCGATTAGGGTACTCCCACTCCTCATAAGATTTCCTTTCCTTCTCAGTAGCATCATCAGCAGGTTTCAGTGGTGGATCAATTCTCAAGGCCAAGTCCATTCGCATGATGGTCAAATTCAACATGAGAGATTCAACCCACTATTTGTGGTTCGTTCCATTCAACGTCAGGATAACAGAGACTCTCGAATTGCTCAAAGATGAATGAGAACCAAGAGCAATAACTATGATATGCATGTTAAAACATAATCATGCAATTCGTGCTATTTTTCTCAAAATTAACTATATCATTCATGCTAAAGTTCCTTAAATAAATATAGAACCCATTCACAGGTAAGAACAATTTATTAAAATATCACAACCAAATCATCAATATACTACCGAAAGGACAGAAAAATTGTGCAGTTCATAATATTTTAATAAAATTTCTTCACCATATTAAACATCCTACTAAGCAGTGATTATCAACAGGACAATTAATTACCCGTATGGATCTTAACGTTATTTTAAAGAAAAAACACAAATTTTAAATATACGTTAATATTTAAAAATTGTTCATCATAAATAGTTTCATATGCTCAATTCTACTACAGGTAAAAATAAGCATTAACAATTGTTAACAAAAAATGTTTATGCCATAATAAGATTAAAACAATTAGAATTATCAAATAAAATTACTAATTAATCTTATGCATAAACATACGGGAAAATTAGATATAAAATTTGGAGCAAAAAACAGGAAAAGGGTCCAGAAATGAGTCTGCACGCGCCCTCTCGCGCGTGAAGAATTTTTTTAAATACATAAATATAAATAAAAAACATAAAATAAAATTTAAAAGCTCTGGGTCGGATCGGGACCGTGCGCATAGCTGGCGGGACGACGCCGTATGCGTCGTTCTTGTCCTCCAACTGGGTTGATGGGTCGACCCACAGACCCGTCGATCCAACCAGACTGGAACTCCCTCTCCCAACCTCCATTTCCAAGGATTTGTTAGGCGTTTTCTTCCATTTTTCACGCTCTATGGATTTCCCATATCCATTTCGGCTAAAGGTGCTCCAAAATCTGAAAGCATCAAACCCATTTCGATCATGGAAAAAAACACGAAAACTTATCCAAAAAATCGTGGTTTTTTGTCCAAAACAGAGATGAAACACAACAACAACAACCAAGAATCTTTTTTGAACTAATAACTCATCATTTCAAAGTTGTTTAGGCAAAAAATGATTTTAACCGAAAACTTTTAAACAACGGAAAAATCGAGCCCTAAAATCAAATGACCTGGTGTTTTGATACCAATTGCTATAATAAATGCAGTAATTAACCACATTCAACAACTAAGATCACATTCTATTTAGAGCATAACAATATAATGAAATCGTACGTCCAACACTTGACATGTGGTCTTGAACCCTCTTCATGCTTCTCCAAAACCTATCAAAGAGAAAAACATAAGCCTTGTGTAAGAGAGAGTAAATGGTACAAGACCCTTGTGCTTTTCACACCCACACACACACTATGTGCAACAATCTTACCTTATGTCATATATTATGACATGTTCTACCCTTTAGGGTAGAACAGGCTAATTAGGTCAATTTTAATGGATGATGTGAACTATAGTTTAATGGGCCAACATATAGTTATTAGGGTACTACCATGTGTCTCAAATGCAATTAGTGGATTAACCATCCCATTATGGTTATTAAATATGCATTAGGCAATTTGATTGTGGTTAGGACATATGGAATTAATGTTGTGATTATATTAGTCCACATATATTTCTAACATATTAGTTATTTTTTTACCTTAATCACTTAGAAAATGTATTTTAAACCTGGTTAAGGACAGGAGGGAACCGTAAATGATGAATTTGGCGACAATTTCTTTGACTCTGTTCTTCAGTGTGTGACTGTTATTTATAATCATATGCTTTTTGACTGCAAATAGTGCAAATTTCCTCCACTGTTCCACAATTCAAGAAACTGAAGGTTCCATTGGAATGAGACACTTCAACTGACTCAGATTTAGATTATGGTTCAGATTCGGATTCGGATTCATATTCTTGGGTTAGTATAGTCAAGAAGATGAAATTCAACTAATCATACATGGATAGACTGTTAAAGGTTTAATTTAGGATCCTTTGTTAGATCAAGGGATAGCTTCATCTGGTAATTCACCTATTTAACTATCTGGAGCTCTGATTCTTTTGTATATAGTTTGCCTATTGGATTTAAACAGAATAATACGATGTTAAAAACTTAACATTGTCATTGATTGAAGGTATGATTAATTTGAGAAATGCGAATAGAAACATTTCCAGAATTTATCTAATCATGTCCATCTATGTTGCTTATTTTCCTGACCTCAAAGAGAAAGTAAATTGAAGAAATCAAAAATCAAAAATTAAATAATATATATTGATTTGATTATACAAAAATCGTTTTTATTTATATTATTTTTGAAAATCGGAAGAAACTAAAATCAAAACAGAAACTAAACATTGAAATAAATAATTTTTTTACTAAATATAAGAATAAAAAAATAAAAAAATACAAATAGGTCTTAATTAAAGTATTGACTTGCTTAATAGAATAACCCATGAATGTAAGGCCCATTGGATTTATCAACATTAATTGGTAAGACTACAAGCCCAAAAATTGAATTTCCAAGTAAAGAAGAAAAAGAAAAACATGCTACCTTGGAAAAAGGAAAATAAAATCGCTCAAGTTTGTGGGCTGAACCCAAAATCCTCCATTTCTGCTGCATTATCAAATTCTAACAACTCCTTACTGGTAACCAAAACCCTTTGTTACTTTCTTTATCAGTCAATCAAAGCATTCAAGCTTCGGGGATTCGATCATGGCAGAAGGTGTAGAAGAGAGAAGGGCTTCAAGTCCCAGCCCTCGTAATCATGGACTCCAGGTTTTTTCTTCTTTTTCTCTTAATTATTTCAATGACCCTTTTCATCATTTTCCTTTTATATGAGCGCCGGATCTGGTAGTCTAAACCTTGATTCTTCTGGTACGTTCTTATTAGCCTGTGCTTTAAGGGCTGTTTATTTGGCCTTTTTTGACCCAAATATTGGGGAACGTTTCCAACTGTTAATAGGCTGCCCTAGTCTCGCTCAATTTCTGTGTTTTTTTTTGTTGCGGCTTGCGACAGCTACAAAATGTAACCTTTTTTTTAATTTGTTGGGCCTTTGGGGGAATTTATAACCGTTAAGGCTTAATTTTGGGGTTGGAAATTTCTGGAGGTTCGATTGGTTCCTTCTTGTTGTTCTTTACCTTGTTATCATTATCAACGAATCGACTTGAACCGAAGGTTGTTGTCGCTACTACACTTTGGAATGGACAGTAACTTTATGGAATTCAGAGGAAAGTAACCGTAAGTCCACTTGACGAATGAGACAGGAGAGATGGGCGTGGAAAACGAGATACACTTAGATAAGATGCTAAGAACTCGATTGTGCCCAGCCGTGAAATTGGAAAATAGTCTTGTGAGCTTCTGATTATGATGCTTGTTTTATTTGAAAAATGGATGTTCACTGCCAAGTCAAATTTGTAACTTTAATTCAGAAATGACGGGTAGGGGTTGGAAATAAAGGTGGGGTTATCTGTTTTCCAAGTGATTTTAGTATCACCTTAAAATTTCTCAGTGGTGAAAATTTAATCATTTATGTGTTGTGTCAGGTACCAGCATCCTCCTATTTTCCAACTTATTCAAATGGTGAATTTCATATGGTTCCGGTCACGTATCCTACACTAGTTACAGGGTTCAGTCCTCAGAATCAGGAACAGAATCGTGGAGCTGGCTTGTATGCTGTGCCTGTTTCGTCTTACATGGGGCCAATGCGTGGAGTTCCACCAAGCACCCTCATTCCTCTCACCTATAGTATACCTACGTAAGAGGATCATAAAACTCACCTTGCCAGCTAGGAACTACCAATCTTTTTCTACCATTGTGTCATAAACTAATCATTTGTTTGCAAAATATTGAAGAGATTCAGTAATTGAAAGTCAGTTTTGATTTATGTAAGGGTAGAGATGATGGGTGATGATTAATGACCATGAAATATTCACATAGCAAGTTGAAATACATGGAAGCGCTGAATAGTATAAGAGAACACTACATTCTTTATTGCCTCTTATACAGTGGACCAAGTGCTGAAGCAGGGGCAACAGGTGATCGTGGGCAAGGAGGACAACCGCAACAACAGCAACAGCAGCAACAGCCTGCGCCCCAACAACAAGTTGTAAGACGGTTTCAAATTGCTTTTCAACTTGATTTCTTACTTATTCTCAAGCTGGCAGCTGTGATCTTTCTGTTCAACCAAGATGGATCAAGACAAAGACTCGTTGTGCTTGTGTTTTTTGCATCTATCATCTATTTGTAAGTTTTAAAATTCTTAAGCTTTCTTCTCCTTTTATTTTTTCATATTTGATAATAATATGCAGATAGGATTTATCTACTATGCGTTTACACTATTTTTGATCATTTTGATAATACGCGTTTACACGTTAAGTTGTAGGAGAAGGGATGGTGGCAATATCTTAGTGTACAAGTTTCTAAATTTTCACGGTTTTTGAATTTTAAGAAAGACCGTATGAAAAATAAAGCCTATATATGGGTTTTTCAGTTTCTATACTCTTTTTATTTAATTCCACCTTACACACAATACTGAACTAGCCTCTAAGTTTAAGCTATAGCCCTGATGTAAATCTTGTAAGGTATTTTTATTAATGAAGTGGTAGGATGGTGGCTTCATATCTCCATGTGGACTATTTCAGGTATCAAACTGGAGCACTCACGCCATTAGTACGATGGCTGTCACAAAGCATGCGAAGGGCTGCTGCTCCTCCACATCTGCCTAGGCGTGCTGTGAGGGCTGAAAATGTTCCTGCTGCTCCAAGGCAGAATGATAATTTTGGTTTAGCTGGTATTTGTTCAATTTTTGAATGTGTAGTCTGTTTCATTGTGTGAGAGTAAGTGACGTTTCATAAGATAGACACCAGATATTTGACATGCTTCACACCAAATTATATTCGTTAGAACTTTCAGTGACCATAACAAGAATCAGATATCCTGTTTGTGTATGAAGGTAGACACATGAATGGTTGAACCTATTTTTTTGGGGATTTATTCAGACTACATCAAGTAGTAGGTTTTTCATTTATTGTCTTAGATCCTCTTCTGTTGGAATTTCAAGTCTTTGATAATTTAGTTACTTTGTTACCTGTTGAACAGCTGATTTTTTGGTACATCACATGCATTTATGATTCATGTGACGGTATTGGTGGCTACTTTGATCCATCGAACTCATCTTGTGACAACTTTCTGCAGAGGGACAAGCTGGAGCTGAGAATGAGAATCGACCAGCAGAGGATGGTAACCTGATACCTGAAAATGAGAATGTGGTAGAACATGGTGAAGCAAATGGTGGTAACCACTGGTGGGGAATTGTGAAGGAGATTCAGATGATTGTTTTTGGCTTTATCACTTCTCTTCTCCCAGGCTTTCACAATATAGAGTAGATCACACTTCAGAAGTAATTAGAACTGTAAACTGTTGTCATCAACACCATTTTAAACCAGCATAACACTGGAGAACACTGTTTTCTTTTGTTATCTTCTTTTTTTATATCTGGGAAAAAGGAATGCAAAAGGGGTTTTTATTGTATGCATATGGCATAAACATCACCCCCTTGCGAACTTTGAGGATGTAAGTATTCAGGATTTTCCTCAGTACCTAACGTACTTCCGAAGCAGTTCGTTGTACATGCCTCACTTTTGGTTGGTGGGACGAGTTTACATTGGAGTTATGATTTAAAGGTAAATTATCAAATGAAATAACACTACTAATTAAGACATAAAAAGCTATAAGATTTAATGTAATCAAACGTTATTTCATAAATAATATCATAATCCCAATAGTTTGATTTTCAACCAAACCTTATTCAATAGTCTTTTAATGTGGCAGAATTTGATTCTGAATAAACCAGGATAAATACAAGTGGTGGTCTGTGATTGGTGATTTTGCCATAATTTCCTATAATCTCGTCCAAGGATAATAAGAACCACAAAACATTCAGCTGAAACATGCACTGATCCGAAAGTACAGTTCTGAAAACAGATCAATTATTGGAGCTGGAATACCGACAAGAGTAAATGCCAATCTCATCGTAGTTTAAAGAACAAAAGCAACCCAGAGGACTGAATAGCCTGAATTCTGTTAAGTCATAAGCCATGGGAGGTAATAGAGAGAACCAAGTGATGATGGCAAAATCCATGCCAACAGTTTTTATTGAACTCATATTTATAGGCAGAGAGTTTGAAACTTGGACAAAATTACAATTACTCTGACATATATAGTAGAGGACGAAGCCAGAACCTCATTTTATGTTGCACTAAAAGAATAGTAATTACAAAATGTATATACAGATACTACTACATGGTTATGAAGAATCCAACTCACATCTCTGATAAAAGATTGCTAATTTTCCGAAGCTCCTTAAGAGCTGTCATGGCCGTTACATGCCCTTTACCAACTAGAACATTTTTGGAGAAATTCTCCAACGAACCTGTTTGACCCCGATCTTGCTGGAAAACGGATTCGAGCACCTGAAGAGACACATACAAACATCAATTAGCTTCATCCTCAGTTCATTCTTTTCCAAATTCCATCCCTTTACTGAAAGGTCTATAGTAAACAGTGGAGGTTTTACCTGAATATGCTCAAGCATTGACTGGCCAAGGTTCCTAAGAGTACCCATCACATTCTGGTCCACAGGATCTCCTTTTTCACTGGCAGTTGAAAGACAAGATCCATCCGCAGAAGAGTAGTCATTATGTATCTTGTTACAGTCATCACTGGCATATAATGTGGTATCGTGTGTCCTGCTCCCCTTTTCAGAGGTCTCCTCACCTGCATTATTGCACCTAAGCTTCCAAAGCCATTGAAATTTACCAGAAAGAAGTTTCCGATCTTTTGAAGCTGTCAAAGATTTTCCAATAGCTTCTCTCCTGCTCTCTGAATGAACAGAGGGGTCATAAGGGCCATGGGAAACAGACAGAACTGAATCCTCCTGGACAGACTTGGGATGGAAATCATTTTCACTGATGTATAAATTTGAGGCGACACTGCTCTTCTCAGAATCATTTTCATGATCATTAGCATCACTGTGGGGACTAGACGGATCTGAGAATACAGACGAGTTTTCATCACTGCCACCATTTCCAGTCAAACATCTCTCGTTGTCTGAGCATGTGAAGTCCTTATTAATACTATCTTGTGTTTCCCCTTCAAATCCTGCAGTTTGATCATCCTTCTTGTCTGAAACTTCAAGGCAGCTGGCCTCGTCAGCATCATCAAATCCAAGCTCATTACATAAGTCCTCCAGCAAGCGGCGTCTCACAGATAACTTGTGGTTCTTATTGCGACTCGCAAGTTTTTCTGGGGATGAATCAGAACCTGTTCGGGATAGACTCGATCTTAGTTTTTCTGACCAGGACTTTTTTCGGCTTGGAGTTTTCTTTTCTGAACTTTCTCGCCTGAGTTCTTCAGCTTTGTGCATGTCTCTCCACTTTTCTTCCCAATAGCTATCGGGCACCACACCTAAAGGGGTTGTTGGAGGAATTGAATCAACTGAAAGGGTATGACCTCTTGTCAGTCTTGGTTTATTGTAGATATAAGTCTCTTCACCAAATAAGGGCAATGAGAGCGATATATTATTCTCTAATGCATGCGTCTGTAAAGATTTTGCCTTATCTATCAGTTTCTTCAGATCTATGTTCTGGGGGAAGTTCAACAGTTTCTGTAGACAAGTAGTTGCATTCTCTGTAGCAAGTAGAGAAGATCTCAAATAAAGTAACATAGAAACTGCCACAGCTGAGATCAATGCTCCACGAGGTGAATTGAAGATTGCAAAACTGAAGCCAGTTTCATCTCGAGGAACTTTATCTAATCTGTTGTTATCTGCTGCAAATATTTCGTCCCAAATCAACAATAGGTCTAAGAGCGAAAACTCTCGACCAAATAAAACCCGCAACCAGCGAAGAGAAAAATACTGGGGTTCAACACCAAGCTCAACAAGGTGGCTATGCAAAGATGAATCAACAATAGACAACAAGTAATACAGCGCAGAAGAAGCTTCAATCACAGGAGGCAAGCCTGAATGGGACCCAACTGCAGGGGAGGGACAAAAGAAATCTGCCATGGCAACTGAACCATGAGCCCCACTCATTAAAGCATCAAACATAGAATAAGCGTCATGTTCCATGAATTTCTCAGATAAGACAATGCCAAGTTCACCTTCAGCACCATAGGCATCAGTTAGCAGAACAATGGTTTGTATTTCAGGATCCAACTCCAGGAGGCTTTTAACTTTTGTAGTACTGCCCTTTGAGCTAATTTCAACTTCCTCATAATCTAAAATTTTTTTCAACTCAAAATTATATGTAAGATCATCTCCATTAAGTGATAAATCATCAAATTTATCAGTGAAATGGTCTTCATACTGCTTCCGCACTTTAGATAGAAGCTCTACATCAACATGAAGAACATATAACAATGGAGCCAAAAGTTCATGCATTCCTGGTAAAAAAACAAGAAGAGGAAAGAAAAATTAGATTTTCATATAAACAGATTTCGTTGTAAATGTCCATAGATTATGATATAAAATCTTAATATATAATCCAAGAGTATTAATCCTAAGAGAAACCAGAAATAAGAACCTAGGAGCATTGTTTATATCTTTTTCATGTAAGGTAGGCATTTGGAAAATGTCTATCATGCCATTTCAAGCATTTCTATTCTGGACTGAAAAGGTAAGGTTAAAAGAGCTCCTTAAATAGTACAATTTTACCTTGACTATATCCATATTCTGGGTGTCTAAGGCACCATAATAGTAAAATTCTTCTCAACATTCCTTGACATCCAGGCGTTTGGAAATAGCTTCCATGTTCAGGGTACAAACGCGACAAGTCTTGGTCAACTGTTTTCTCCAATTCAGCATTTCGAAAGAATCGTCCCCAGGTACTGTCTGCATGTAGGATTATATAAAAAAACCCAGCCCACCAGTGCAAAGCTTCATATAAAAATTCTCAGAGCTGGAAACAAAATGAGAAACGAAGCCTTACCTGGGTTTTGTGAAAGTGGATTGTCAATGACACAATCAGGCGAATTACTTCCGGCCTTTTTCATATGTGGATCAACTAAGAGACGTCTTCTTAAAGACGCATATCTGAGAATACAAGAAAGATTGCACATCAGAGCTTAACGACATAGCGGTCACGCATGTTGCTTGAATGAGAAGCTAAACACTACTCAGGTACTTAACATAGGGAAGTCCATAAAAGAAAATATATTTATATATATATCTTTCAGGGTTTCTATCACGACCAATCTCGAAACAAGAGCAAGCTGAGCGAATTAAAAAAAGGCAAGATGTTTGATAACAATAAAACAATAAGAACACATTTTGCCATTGCAAACACGTGAATTTTTTCTGAAAATGAACCCTGAAATGATTCTTTTTTTTCTCTAAATTAAGCCTTTCACAACCCAACCAGAAACATAAACAGAACATCAAGACAAAGAAAAAGAAAAGACCAAAGTTTATACCTTCTGCGAGAATCAGCAGAGACTCTGCGAAGATCATCAACCGACAAAGAAGAAGGCAAAACCCCAAGATCTATACGCCACCGCAATCCTCTTAAATCAGGAAAACTACACCGATTTTCGTCGGAGGGCTTCGCAAGCCCCAGTTCCGGCGAGACCTTTTCGATTACGGCCGGTGACATGATTGTATAACGTACTTCTAAACAAAGGCAACCCCAAAGTTTACACCAAAACCAAGTGAAACCCACCAATTTCAGCTCTAACCACCCACATCAAATCCGCAAAAATCCTGCCACAAACATGATATAAACCCATAAAAGGAATAAACTTTTATCTGGGTTCCTCAAAGGCCAAAGCTTTTGGTGCTAAGCAAGCGACCCTTCTGCAAACTAAGCCAAAAGAGAGAAAACTTGGGAACAAATAAGCGAAAATGAAAAGGCAGAAACTGCAGAGACCGACAAAAAAAGGGGTTTATGATTGGAATCAGAAAACGAATATGGAATTTTCAAGGAATGGCAAAAGGATGAGACTTGCGTATATCTTCGGAGCACTGACTACTGAGGCTCTTCAATTGTTTTATTAGTTGAATATTATGCTTGTCATATAGTAAATTTCCTTCGATTTATTTTTATTTTTATTTTTTTCTTTCTCAACTTTTCTTATGGAAAATGACAAAAACAGTTGGCAAAATTGGACCCCCTGCCCCAATTTCACTTGTCCACAAATTTCATGAAAATAACGTGCTTTTTATTGTTTTGTTCAATAATTTAAAAACTCCACTTATTTAAAATTTTAAAACCATTTAATTTTTTGATTTAATTTTTAATTTTATAGTTTAATTTATTTGAATAATTTTTGTTATTAAAAATTAATCAATTTATTAATTAATTAGTCAATTTTTATAAAATATTTAAAATTTAATAAATAACAACGTCAACAATTTTGGTGTACAAGACTCCTTGATTCGAGAGAGTTGAGAAAGGGACATCAATTATACACAATCTTCTTTTTATATTTTATAAAAAGGTTATTTCATTACTCTAACATTATAGTTTGATCATAAATAACTAATTTTAATAAATAAGTATATTTAAAAATCATATGTAAATTTTTTCTTTTTAATGGAAAGAGGAGATTGTTGTGATGTTTAATTAAATCTTCCAATAGATTATTAAATATTATTAAGATATCTTCCTTCCAAATTTAGTAAATATTCTTGACTGTTAGCAATTATTTCTGTAACTATATTGATAACAAAAATAGTTATGGAATTTCAATATTTTTTGCAACCATTTGTTTAGTATGTATGGGTAAAGAAAATGACCTTGTCACAAATAGGCTATGAAGAAGCATAAGCAGCTAATAAGACTAAAAGTACGCATCTTATTTTTTTATGAAATATAATTAAATCCAATTTATCTTTATGTTTATACCAATTTAAAAGTGTTAAGTTTAAGTTGCATTTAGGAAATTATAATTTATATTGAAAATTTAAAAGTAAAAACACATTAAGTCTTATAAATATTAATTAAATTAAAGTGATATCTCTTGCGTGTCATGTATGACAAAATCTTATCTTCTCTTTTTTTATCTTTTTGATTGTTTCGACTTAAAATTATATAAATTGTAATTTCATTTTATCTTTTTGATTGTTTCGACTTAAAATTATATAAATTGTAATTTCAAATGGTAGCAGTAAAATGTTCAAATTTTCAATTTTTTAAAATTCTAACCCGATGCTAATGTTTCTGTTAAGTTTAAAAATAACCTAAATCAGATAACGCTAATTTCAAAAAATAATAATAAAATGCTCAAACATTCAATTTTATTAATTATAACTTAACGTTAATGTTTCCGTTAAATTTTAAAATATGATAAATCAAATTACGCAATACCAAAAACCTTATTGATGCAGTATGTTATAATGTGATAATAGTTTGAGATATCAGGAGAATAAACAGAAAATAAATAGTTGATGGTATCAGAAAATAACAGATAACTTTGTGCAATGATAGAAAAAAATTGAAAGTTTGAATATTTTATTGTTATTTTTTAAAATTTAAATTAAAAAAATTGAATATTTTATTATAACTTTTTAAAATTTAATCATTTGACATATCTTACTCCTTCAAATATTTTTATGTGAATTAGCTTACGAAGAAATTTGGAAAATAATTAATCATTGTTCCTTTTTTAATTTTGCAAGGACATAACCAACAATTGATTTGTGGTTTACTCAGAGGTCAGAGCTCCGTCGGTGCGTGAATTTGGAAAATAAGGAAAGTGAAGCTTTCCCGATTTACTATAAAAATCATGATCACGGTATACGCTTAAATTGGCTTTTATGTCACATTGGCTATAATAAGCTCCTTCGCCTTTCTCGTGGAAATCGAAAAACATGTCACGGAGAAATGATAGGATCCCTCTGTCCTTATCTGTTTGTACCGGCGATGGAGGGGCTGACTAGGATACTGTGAGAGGTGACAGCATCTCCGGGTTATGGTCATCATTGGAGGGGTCGGTAGCTTTCCCTCACTCATCTCTGTTTTGCGGA
>JANVCL010000008.1:1506021-1534377 GCA_026546855.1 Erythroxylum incrassatum | reverse complement strand
GGCAGGCAGATTGCAGACGCGATTTTTCTTACCCAGGAGTTGATGCACGATTATCACCTTGATCGCTCACCACCACGGTGCGCTATCAAGGTTGATATTCGTAAGGCTTTTGATACCGTCAGCTGGGAGTTCATACTTCTGGGATTGAGGACCATCGGAGTCCCTGATAGCATGATCAGATGGATTGAGGTATGTCTCCGTTCTGCACATTTCTCGGTAGCTCTTAATGGCTCACTTCACGGGTATTTTGCTGCCACACGGGGGGTGCGACAGAGGGATCCCCTCTCTCCTTATCTGTTTGTTCTAGCGATGGAGGGGCTGGATGGGATTCTGCGAGAGGTGACAACATCTCCGGGTTATGGCTATCATTGGAGGTGTCGGCAGCTTTCCCTCACTCATCTCTGTTTTGCGGATGATTTGATGATTTTTAGTCGTGCAGATTCTGATTCTCTTGAGATCATCTGGCAGGCTCTGACAGTTTTTGAGAGGGTATTTAGTTAGCCATTAACTCGGATAAGAGTCAGGTCTTTTTTTCAGGGATCTCAAAGGCGGAGGTTTCCTCTTTACAGAGTATCATCGGGATTCATATTGGTGCCCTCCCAATCTGTTACCTGGGTGTCCCACTTATCACTACCCGACTGAGGCATGCAGATTGTCTTCCTTTGGTGGAGAGGATACTTTCCCGGATTCGACTGTGGACTTCAGCCTCTCCTACCTATGCGGGTCGGCTGCAGCTTATCCGATCTGTACTCTTCTCTATACAGGTTTACTGGTCTGGTATGTTTCTACTGCCTGCTAGCATCACTCGCTGCATTTAGAGTATTCTGTCAGCTTTTCTCTGGAGGGGTACTTCATTGTCCCACACTGGGGCTAAGGTGGCATGGGAGTCAGTCTGTTTTCCGAGACAGGGGGTGGACTTGGGGTTAAGAGGATCAGGGATTGGAATAGGGCGGCTACGCTTAAGTATGTGTGGCGACTATTCACAAACAGATCTTCTACTTGGATTATGTGGGTACATGCAGTGTTGCTGCAGGGTAGATCCTTTTGGCATATTCGGGTTCTGTCGAGCTCTTCCTGGGTTTGGCGGAAGATTATGTTGAGCCGAAAGTGGTGCAGAGACCTTATTGTAGCTTGTATTGGTGACGGGAGAGATACTTCCCTCTGGTAGGATTATTGGTTACCAAATCAGGGGCCCCTATGTGATCGATTCTCCTTCCATAAGCTATCTTCTACTGGGCTCTCCTGGGATGCTCGGGTTTCGGATATCATTCGTGATGGGGAGTGGGGTTTTCCGGAGGGGAGCGACGAGCTTCAGCAGATTTGGGACTCAGTCCGCTTTCGACCACAACTTCAGTCCAATAGTTGGGTTTGGAGAGGCCACTCATCAAGAGTTTTTACTGTAAACTCTGCCTGGCACCTTCTTCAAGCTTGACGTCTAATGGACCCGATTCACCATTTATTGTAGTTCCCAGGGCACATTCCACGACACTCTTTCATCCTCTGGTTGGCATCACAGAAGCGGCTCCGAACCATGAATAGGCTCCAGTTCTTCGGCGTCCTGACCTCTTCGACCTGTGTACTTTGTGGTACTTCTACGGAGACACATGATCATCTCTTCTTTCAGTGTCGATTTTCTGCCGCCGTTTGGGGTTTCCTCTCGACGAAGACCCACGCTGCTTGGCCTTCGACCTCTTGGGTTCCCCTTCTCCAGTGGGCTTGCACTCATCTTCGCGCGGCGCAAGGATTACCGACATCTCCTTTCACGGTTGGTCCTCTCAGCCACTGTCTACTTCCTTTGGTATGAGAGGAATAACCGCATTTTCAGTAGACGACACCGATCTACCCACAACATCATTGAGGACATCACTGAGCTTATCCGTTCTCAGCTTCTGGGCCTTGAGACTCGTCTTCAGATACTTGTTCTCCAGCGGCATATCTGGAGGCTTTCTATCTAGTCACTTTGTTTTGTTTTGCGAGCCGTTTGTGGCTTTGATTTGTTTTGAGAGGCGCCTGTGGCTTATTTTATTTTAAGAGTCATCTGTGGCTTATTTGTTTTCTATTTTGAGAGCTGCCTGTGGCTATTTGTTTACTTTGTACATAAACCCTCTTTTTAATTAATATATATGTTACTTTCTAAAAAAAAAAGGAGTACATGAAAACATTATTAAAATAATAGAGAAAAGAGGAAACTTTTACATTGAAAAATAAAAAGTGTGTTATTATTTTTAATTTTAATTTGAAAAATAGTTTCTTTATATGATATCATTATCACGGTTGAGCAAAAGGTTTTCAGATAAAGTGTTATTTATTATGTTTATGATTTAATATATTTGTCAACGCTATTAAAAACTATTTTGTGACCTCGTCTAAACACGAACTTATTGTTTTCTAATTCGTTTGAAAACTACCAAGTCCACCAATGGATGACCAAAACCTATTCAGTTAACGTCAAGACTGAGAACAAACAAAAGGTAATTAATAGCTTTTGAGATGTTAATGTTGTCTTCATCAAGTGGATTTGGTAGGGGACCGTTGGTTTGTTGGTTCTAACTTCTAAGAGGAGCTTCTTCCACTTTACTTAATAATCAATTCATATCCACCACCGACCTTCATACTTGCTCGCCTAACTTAAAATGTGTGAACTTTTATTTTTTTTCCACTTTATTTTTCAACCTTAATAATAGTTTTTATTGTCGGAGTTTCCAAGTGAAATTTCGGCAACAAACCATATAAAGTTGGTTAGAAAACATTAAAATGAAACATAATTCAAATAATAAATAATTTTATCAAGTATTTCATATGTATATATATAATAAATTCATGCCTCTTATTAACTAATCTTTGCGATAATAAATTTAAACTTATCCAATATTTTGAAAATTTTCAATTTATTATCAAATTTTAAAAAAATTAATTTAATAATAAATCGTTTATTTATACAAATTAAACTAAAACGTTATTTTTACTGATATGATTAATAAATATGCATTAATGACGTATTTAAAAAATATATCACATTAATAAATATATCTTATTGACTTTATTTATATGAAATTTAAAAGTTTTAAATTTTAATTTTAAATTAAAAATCTAAAAAAGTAAAGTTTTAAACCTATCAACCCTGTAATCATATATAAAAATTACTAATGGACTTCCAAGAATGAATGCCTTAGGACCGTAAATCACTAACTCCCTGCATAACTTAAGACCCTTCTTGTTACATTGTTAAGTAAAATACAAAGTAACAATAATACGAGGAATAGTTGTTTCGTATAGGAGAATAGTAATAAGTTTCATATAAGAGAATAATAATAAGAATGAAAATGAACATAATAAAGAATAAGAATGAATATCATCATTATAATTATGATATATGGTTAAAAGAAATGAATGATTATTATTACCATTATCATTGATAGTGGTTGGTTGTAATAAAATATTAAAAATAAAATGATTATATTTAAATTAATTAATTACAATATTTTAATTAATAAATGAATTGTATTTAAATTAATTATAATATTTTAACGAATGAATGAATTATATTTTACTTAATTATATTGTAATTAATTAATAAATAATATTATTAGTTAAAGAATATAAAACTTTACTATATCAGAAAAAATCAAGCATTGCTTTGGGTCATAGGGTAGGAATAAATAATGGTGACAAAATTACCATACTAAAAAATAAAAGATATTAAAAGAATAATTCTAATTCTTCTCGTAACAGAGAGAAAAGGAACAATGTAAAAAAATTAGGAATGCAAGAATAAGTTATCAAATCATAATTTCTTATCGAGCTTTATTTTTCATTTATACCAATACTTCTCTCCAGGAGCCTACCAAACAAATAAAGGAACCTTTTTTTTATACGTAAATGGTTAAAAAAACAAAGACAGAGAAATGAAAATATAAATGTGAAGAGAATGTGAATGTCTTGTCCTTGTCAAGCAACCACTCCACTCCAACTACTTCCAGCGAATAGTAATCACGATTCAGCTTAGACCACTTTCGTTTAATATAAATATATATTATATGGTGGTTACGTGATAAAGGGATCCTTCAAAGCTCCATCTATGGAACCACAAAGACGAATAAGAGGACAAAGTTTGTCTTTTCTATATTGTGGTTCGTATGAAAAAGGTCCCTCTCTCCAAACTCCGCAACTCTCGTTGCATATAAAACATTATAAATCTCTACTCATTTAATAAATATATAATAAATGCATTCATACATATATTCAATTTTATATCGCTCTTCAATCATCAAAGGAAAATTTATCTGACTTTGGTAAAATTATTGATGATTGTTTAGATATTTTTAAATATAATACGGCTGTTTTAGTACGCTGGTTTCGCTTTCATTTATATGTCTCTTTGATGGTTTGGAATATATATAATACTCTAGCTTTGCTTTAATTTATGTCTCTCCGATGGTTTGGAATATATGTATATATGTATATTCCAAACCCTCAAAGAGACATATTCAATTCTTTCGAAGCTATTAGATTCGGGTTTTTTCCCGAGAAACTACTCTCTTCTTTCACTCTATCCCGAAAAAATAACTAAGACAAATTTGTGTGATCTAACACCACTTGTTTTTAGTTTCTAATATCCTTGAATACTTTTTAAATACTAGTTGTCTTAATGTAAGATCGTCTTAATCAACAAGTCCTTAGTATTACTTCTATGAATATCATTAAATACTAAAAGATGCTTTTTTTGCCATCTTAAGATTATTCGATTCTCTATCATTATTCTAAATATACGTGCATTATTACGTGTAGATAGAAAAATTAATCCTTAATTAATTAAAGTGACGGTTTAAGCTTAGAAAATGACCGGTGAAGAGTGTAATATTCTTAGTTTTTACAATTCCAACGTAGGGTTTGAAGCGAATTGTCAAATCTATCCATGTATGATCCTTATCCTTTCCTAATTAGAAAGTAGTTAGTACTAATGTTATCATTATCTATGCATAAGCATGCAATTACCATTATAAGCTGACGTCGACAATTAAATAATTAGGTGGCGCCAAGTCACAAAAGAACGTCTTGTCCATTATTTTATTTCCAAAATATACCAAACAATGTACTAACTACGTGACTAGTATTTATTAATTTTAGTTATTATTATTATCAGAGGATATTTATATTTTATAAAAATGATGTTTATTGATAATGATTGACCATCACACTTTTGTAATTATCATAAGTTATAAAGATCTAACACGGAGCTTCTTACAATAGACACGGGCTAACTTCAAAGCTCTGGAGGTGCTTCATTTAAACATGGGCCAGGCTCCTTTTCGTAAGGTACTTAATTAGGCCTTAGGTTTCAAGCCCTAAAATGCATATGTAATTATTGTATTTTTGGTTTTTCAATATCTAATTTACTTAAATTTGGTCTTACTTTCTTAGGCTTCAAGCCCTAAAAAGCATATGTAATTATCATATTTTTGGTTTTTCGATTATCTATTTCCTAAAGCTCAGAAGTAAAATCAGAAGTCAATTTAGGAATGAATTAAGAAAATTTTCATTTTCCAATAAAAATTTACATAAATATCAATTTTTGTAAAATTTCAATACGACGACGTTTTAAAGTATTAAATGGAACTATACATTTAAGCTAAGTTGGAGGATGGTGCAAACCATTTATACTTAGCAGAATCAAAGTGAAAATGGAGTAGAGTTTAAGTGAAAAGCGTCCATGCACTGCCATGGAAAGGTCACCCACTGCCACCACCGCCAGATGGACCCAAACAACCATGCAGAAACTTCAAGGCCGTGATCATGAAATGGATTCGTCGAATCCTAAAAGAAGATAAAGCAAACAAAAAATGTGGGATTATTAGGATGATTTGGTCTCTATCATGCACCAAAAAAAAGTGTGGCCTTTTGTCACATTGACACCTACTTCTGTCCCCTTTTAACTGAAAACCGTGTTCAAGTCATTTTCACCTACTCTAATTCTTCTTTGTCCTATATTATTACACCCCATGTTCTATGTAGAAAACAAAGAACAACAAAAAGGTCACCCGTATGTGTCGTGCTGCTCTGACCAAATAGATCGACTGTTCGCGTCGCTTTTTACCCTAGTTGCCGCCAGCTTATTACGACAATGAGTTTAATATCCATGATACAACACTTTTTACACTTATCTTCACGTTTAATTATCATTCCATATCGCAAACTAAATTAAATATTTCAGATTATATAAAAAGTTTTATTTAATTAACGATTAATTATGACTAATTGCTTTTTATTTATGTTATTGAATATGACATATACTCATGACCCTTGTGGGGTATTGTTGGGGTGAAAAATAATGAGTGACCAAGTGTAAACGAGACCATATAATATCGTTGTTTATTAGGTTTGATTGATTTGTTTGGAATCAATTTCAGCCATTGAAACCCTGAAAATGATATCGACGGATTCACATGTGGTGTACAAGCAAAATGACAACTTTGGTGGGGGATACCTCGCACATGTGCTCTTATGGTGTAAAAGAGATAGAATGGATAAGCAAAAAAGAGTTTATATTTGACGAAGATGGATCAATATTCAATAGAATGAAAATGGAATTTACGAATAAAGTTGTACATTACTCAGCCTGTTTAAATTCTATGTTTTAGTAAAAATTTTACTAAATATTATTATTATTTATTATCATTTTTTAAAAAAATTAACAGGTGGATATTTTAATTAATAAAATTAATTGATATTGATAAATTAAATTATGTTTCACCTAAAATTAACATGTACAATAATTTTAAAAATAATTATTTTTAATTTCTAATTCAATTAAATTGAATTTCATTAAAGTCAGCCACCTTATCACTCCTAAAACTAATGCAAAGTTCTTACAACTTTTGTTAAATGAGAGGGAAAAGTTGATTAGGTGTAGATAATGGAAAGCATAATATTTTCATAACATGACTTTAGAAAGTGAGCAACTTTTATCAAATCCATGTCTACACTTTTGTTCGAGTTTAACTTTGGCCATGTTTCTTAAAGGGATCCCTATTTGTACAAGTTTAATGAGACTAAACTTTGACTAAACCCTAAAACTTCATAAACTAATGCTAATTCAAGATCCAACATCAATAACATCATCCAATTCCCTAAAGTTTTCTTCTCTTTTTTGTTGCATGCGTCAATCAAGGGATCTTAGTCAAGAGTCACATGATTTAATGTTGGTTGCTAACTTGGATTTGATAAAAAATTTAGATGTGGTTTAGTAATTAATGGTAATCCTAGAGGATGGCCTTTCACGTGGGGATGAATAAGAGCTTAATTTTTATGTTAATACTTTTTCCAAGAAAAAGAAAAATAATATTTAAAAAATAGTTTGAAGATTTAATGTGAGAATTTGATGTTTTGATTATTAAAATTACTAAATTAAGTTAAGATAACAAAATCATTTCTTCAAGATTGTATTATTTAAATAATATATATTTTTGCAAAATTTCTTAATTAAAAAGATCAAGAAATTGATTACTAATAGAATTCACAAAATTTACCTAGTAGGATTTAATCTTAAAATAATGATTCGTTAGAGTTTCAATAAACTTAAAGCATAAAATAAAAAGTTGTTTTTAATTTTTTAAAATTTAAAAATATATTTAATAAAACTTAGCTTCTATTTAGTTAGGCTTATACTAGTAGAGCTTTTGTTGGTAAAGTTTTTTTGTAAATCTTTTTTAAGAAGAACTTTTATAAGAAGTCAGTTAACTATTTGACTATCATTTAAAAAGGAGTTTTTTTGAAATGATTTTATACAATAAACTGTTTGGCAATATAAAAATAAAATTTTTTAATTTTAACTATATTTTATTTTATAATAAAAATTAATTATGTATATAAAAATTATTTAAAGTATATTTTTTGAATGAAAATTATTTAAAGTATATTAAACAATATAAAAATTTTAATATAATAATAATTATATAATTTTAAACTATATGAAACATAAATAAAAATATATCTAACCAAATCTTTTATATGGATTATAACATAAGTAAAATTAATATAAAAATAAATATTAAAATATAAAAAAAGTCAAATAATATTATATAAATCTTAAAAAAAATGTAAAAATGAGTTTGTAAGTATCGTAAGAATTATGAGTAGAAAATAAGAAAAAAAATAAGCTATCTAAAAAAATCAACCTAAATTTTTTTTCAAAACTTATGAGCTTTTTATTTACAAAAAAAATATTTATTTTTTTTATTTTTTCTATCTTGATTAGACCTGACGGGACTGCATGTCATATCCTATTGAAGAATTATGAAAAAGACAAAAAAAAACAGAAGGGAATTAAATTAGAGAGAGAGCGTTGAAGAAAAGATTGAAATTGGTGTGCAATTAAGGCGGTGAGTTATCAGGTGCCATCTGATTTTATGACTATTGAATTCTGATTAGAGATTACACAGTACACACACTGTGTCTCCAACTCTCCATTCCCATTTTGGTCATTTAGCCTTCCTTGAGCTGTCTCCCTCTTGTCACCTACTGTGATACTGACGCGCGAATCTTCTCTATCCTCTTCCTCTACCCGCTTCAACGCTCACCCATTCCTGTTATTTATTTTCCTTTTACAAAAGGCACTTTTAAAATTATTTAAAGAATTATATTTACAAATTTCACACTAAAAAATAACTTAAATTGCAATTCCAATAATATTTAATTAATTGATGTAATTTTTTTGTTATTTTTAATTAAATAAATTTTAATTTTTGTCTTTATTTTTTAATCTTTAATTAATTTTTGTTATAAAATTATTACTACAACAACATTCAAATTTTAATTTTGTCTTTATTTTTTAATCAATAATTAACTTTTGTAATAAAATTATTACAACAACAATAACATTTATTATAAATTTTGCTGACACCCAAAAATTAGAGAGGTCTATTAGTATATAATTTTATCCTTAATTAGTAGAGATGTTCTTTTCAAATGATCCCTACCAAGAAGAAATAATTTTTTTTAAAATTAAATTAAGAGACATAATTATATATATAAATATTTGTATTTATATCATTTTCACTTTGTATTTTTCATCACTATTATTTATTATATATACTTAAAAATTTTTCTTGTGCTTTATGTGAGTAATTTAAAAATAACATTTTTATTAATTAAGGGTAAAATTACGTATTATTATTAAACCTTTGTAAACTTAGCGCAGATTTACTTACCTTAAGTGATTTACTTACCTTAAATGATTGCACTTCCAATCAGATTCAACCGTTATTAAAAATTATTTAACACTAATGATAAAAATTATAGGTTGTAATTAAATAATAAATGAGGTAAGATTTAAAAACTAATATATGCATGCATCCTACCATCATCTTCGGTTCTCTGTCCTCAAGTTCCCTCTTTTTTAATTCTTAAATTAAAAAAGTACTTTTTTTAACTGTAAAATTTAAATAATTATACCACAACCCTTCTTGATTATTAAAATAATGATTTTTTTATCTAAATTTAAGTACTTGTTCAGTTGATAGATTATCATAATTTAAAAATTAGCTTAAATAAAAATATTATAAATTTAATTGAATAAATATAAATATAAATATGAAAATTAAATTTATTTAGTATTATAAAATTTATTTATTTTTATGTATAGAATTTTTACTTTTTTCTTCCACAAAATAATTTTTATTTCGTATATTTTTTTTTGTATTTTGTATTTTGTATTTTATATTTTGTATTTTTTTTTATGATTGAACAAAGAAAGCCTATATTTAGGTAAACAAGGTAATGAAAGCTACACAAGCTCACTCTCTTACCAGAAACAACACTAAAGAACACAACGTCCTCACTTTTTCTCTTTTTCTCAACTCTTGCTTGTATTGCACACACTCTCTCATTTCTTCTTCACTGTCTTTCTCTCTTTTACTCCTTCCTTCTTCCTGAGGCTACTGTAAAGCAAATGGTGTATCGCATCTGATCCAAACCGCTTTCCCGCCGTGGCTAGAGTACCATTTTTGCTTCTGCTTCCAACAAACGGAAAAGGCTTACTGTAAGTAGAAGATGGTAATGAAAAATGGTTAAAAGTTTTAATGGAAGAACTAACGAACAACCAACTTTTTTCTGGGTTCTCCTTTTGCGTTTCTTGTAGGATGATAGCTTTATTTAGTAGCCGAAAGACAAAGTGTGGGTTTTACTCTTCATATTCTTTGCTTCCAATGCTGACAGATCAATGTGATTGGACTTTATTTTCTTTATTTCTTTGAAAAGATTTCTTCTTTCACTTGTTTTTCTGAGCATATTTTATCACCGTGGTTATGCAGATTCACTTGCTTTGTTGAATGTAAATTAAGTCGCTGCTCTGATCTGATCGCTCTCTCTCGGGCTCTGGTAAGTTGCTTGGTTTAATTTCCGTTTCTTATTTCTTTGTTCTTTTCTTTTTGAATTTGGTTGGCTGATTAAGTGAGACTAAGCTAATGGATTTATCAAGTTCAGTATTTGGCATTGAAGCTACTTAATTTAGTGGCGCTAGTTGCTACTACCCTTCAAAACACTTCTAGCTATTTTATGGCTTCTTCACTTACTTCGACCTGTCTTATATTTTATTATCTTTTATCTTGTGTTTTCTTTAAAATTTGAAAACTCCCCTATAAATTTGCTGCTTTTAAGTTTCAGATGATGCGAGAAAACTCTGTTTTGGGTATTGCAGCTTGTTTCTAAAGTTAATTTTTTTCATTGTCTTTCTTAGGTTGAATATCTTCCATTATCTCATATCCACTTCTTTTTTTCTATTAATTCTTTAACTTTTTCAACTAGTCTGCAATCGTTTCTTTTTAGTGATTTTTTTTTGCAATTCGTGTTGGACAATGCTTAATTTTCTTTAAAAAATTCTGATTAAGAGTTTGAAATTTTACCTCCACCAATTAAAAGCACATATGGTTAAGTTAAAAGATCTTATCTTTGTAAGCATTTCCAGAGCCATGGATTCTGATCATCTTGTTTGTGTGTAATTAGTGGACTTGTGCTATTTTCTGCACGAAGCTAATTGTTTGTGATAATATTCTAGCAGTAAGTTGCAGGCTGCAGGAGGTGGCACTTGATCAGTGAAAATGTGGCTGGTAAATATTTGGCTTGCACAACTTGTCTTGTTTGCTCTCTCAGTTTGTGGGAGAAGAGACATTTACATTGTGACAATGGAGGGAGAACCTGTGATAACTTATAGGGGAGGTGTTCCAGGCTTCAAAGCCACGGCTCCTATATCTGATGAAAAGATTGACACTAGCAGGTATGTGCAAATATTTTCTGCAGATCTCCTTTATGTGATCTGTGGCATGAATTTATGAATGCACACTGTGGTTATGATTACACTTCAATCTCAACTGCAGCTTATGTAAATGGGTTGATTTAATTTCCCTTTTTCTAGTATCATCTTATTCCGAGTGAGAGGGGTTGACTTTCCTTAATGTGTGCTCCAACAGCCTCTTGCATTTAGCATTTTCTTTCATCTAATGTAATGTTTACCTTGACTTTCAAAGAGTTTCCTTCACATCCAGTAAAATGTTTAACTGAAAGTGTTGCAACACCAACTTGCTTTATATTTCTTTTCCAACTTTCAATGGTGATGAGATCATGCTTCTTATTCCACAGATTCTAGTCCTTTTTCAAGTTCATGTTATTGCTATCGGTTGTAGTCTCTATATTGAAAAGTTTAAAGAAAGTTAAAATGAATTTTTGTTACTCTTGCCCCCACTACCAGTGAGCAGGTCTTGTCTTATGCGAAGCATCTTGAGAATAAACATGATATGCTTCTTGATTTACTGTTTGACCGTGGGACCTACGAGAAACTCTACAGCTATCGTCATCTTATAAATGGTTTTGCAGTTCATTTATCAACCGAACAGGTGAAAGTTTACATCACTCTGCTTGCTGTTCAACTACTGTTAAGAAATGTTATTACCTGTTGGGAATCTTATTTACTTATGCAGTTCCATTATGTTAGTAGGCAGATGATCTAAGACGTGTCCCTGGTGTGCAATCTGTGGAGAGAGACTGGAAGGTTAGGAGACTCACAACACACACTCCACAGTTTTTAGGGCTTCCAACTGGAGTCTGGCCCACTGGAGGTGGCTTTGACAGAGCTGGAGAGGACATTGTGATAGGTTTTGTGGACTCGGGAATTTATCCTCACCATCCAAGCTTTGAAAGTCAGAAGAATGATCCATATGGACCTCTTCCGAAGTACAGAGGAAAATGTGAAGTTGATCCTGATACAAAAAGAGACTTCTGCAATGGAAAAATCATTGGAGCTCAACATTTTGCTAAAGCTGCAACAGCGGCTGGGGCTTTCAATCCTGCTATAGACTTTGCTTCTCCTATGGATGGTGATGGACATGGAAGGTTGGATCCCATTTTCTATGAACTACCAATGTTGGTTCAGTTCTTTGCTCTCACATCATGATTTTGAATTTTTTTTGGCTAGGAGTCTCAAATTGTTTTGCAGTTCTGTGATATGGGAAGAAATGCATTATTCGAAAAAAAGAAAATTGAAATTTTGTTCTACCCTTTGATGCATAAATGGATACAAAATTTTGAGTCACTTCTATAGAAAAATAGTGCTTAGCTTGCAATTTTGGTTACTAGTGCTGCTTGTAACTTTATAGACTTAAGTGTTTAAGCCTGTCGAACTGCTCTTATTTTCAATAGAGTGAAATGTACTAGAAATTGGAAAAATGCGATATCAGAAGCATAATACCATGCTTGTGTATTTAATTGAGCTCCATAGTATTTTACATTGCATGTAAAGGATGATGAGGAAGATTTTTCAAGCTATTTTATTGAAAACAATTTCTCTTACTAAAGAAGCACAATCCTGGTGGTACTTGCTCAGACTACATTAGGAATGGAGTAACTGCACTGATCTATCAAATT
The DNA here is from genome assembly GCA_026546855.1 of Erythroxylum incrassatum. Classification (NCBI taxonomy): domain Eukaryota; kingdom Viridiplantae; phylum Streptophyta; class Magnoliopsida; order Malpighiales; family Erythroxylaceae; genus Erythroxylum; species Erythroxylum incrassatum. The sequence goes on along the minus strand of JANVCL010000008.1, from coordinate 1,521,465 downwards.
TTGCGCAATAAGTTGATCATCATAGTTACTCTTGAAACTTCTGCAACACATCAGCTACGAGATGTTCTTCAATTATTATGTTTTGGATAAAAAGAGACTCAAAGGGGCGTCATTCATACCAGCCTTTCTACTTTAAGTCTTGAATAACTTGTGAATCATTCAAGGAAAATTTCCTTTTTGCCTTTATCTCATTACTGTTTCTACATGTCATAAACACCGCTGGTAGAAATATCCATCTCGGTTAGAAATCAATTATTTCCTGTATTTGATTCATTGTTGCATTCGATATAATCTTAGACAATGATGATAATATATGTGTTCATATTTCATTGGGTGGACACAGAGCATATCTATGAGCTTAGGTCTCATTTATAAAAGTAAATACACTTGCCGATAAGCTTGCAGTATTTTTCTTGGTACCCCTACGGAAACTATAAAAGATAACATGTAAGCAAATTCTGAAAATTCCAGTTGTTCATGTTGATGTGTAAAAACCTGGATACTGCTCTTATCTCCTCTTAAGTTGAGAGAATATGATCGCATGCTTGTCCTTTTCAACAGCATGGAATACTATTCTTATTGACATATCTCTTGTAAGTTTTAGGATATTAAAAAGTGAGATGCTTCAAATCTGATAGTATGCTGTCTTTTCTTATGTCATTGGCAACCAGTCATACAGCAGCTATTGCAGCTGGAAACAATGGCATTCCAGTGAGAATGCATGGCCATGAATTTGGAAAAGCTAGTGGGATGGCTCCACGTGCTAGGTATGGATGTTTAAGAATTTATGTTTCTCTATCTTTCATCTACAATGACCTGCGAGATTGTATGTGCACAGGATTGCCGTGTACAAAGCTCTCTACAGACTCTTTGGAGGCTTTATAGCAGATGTTGTAGCTGCTATTGATCAGGTATGCCCTTTATGTTAAGCAATAGCAGATGATGTAATTGTGGGGTTCAAATACTATTGCTTAATTTGTTTCCAGTCTTGCTGTTTTATCACATATTAAATGTCTGAAGTGCGATATCGTCAATCCATGTCTTTGTTCCGGTGCTAATGTATCCATGTTTTTGTTGTAGTGCAAACGTATGCCATTGTTACCAACTATAATCTTTTGGATATGATTCTTACTGAAGGGTTTAGATTTCTAAGAGCTTTTCTGAACAGGCTGTTCAGGATGGAGTGGACATACTCAGCCTCTCGGTGGGCCCAAATAGTCCTCCAGCAACCACCAAGACTACATTCCTAAACCCATTCGATGCTACACTCCTTGCTGCTGTGAAGGCAGGTGTATTTGTTGCACAGGCAGCAGGAAACGGAGGTCCTTTCCCAAAGACAATGGTTTCTTATAGCCCTTGGATAACATCTGTAGCGGCTGCAATTGATGACCGCACATACAAAAATCACTTAACCCTGGGAAACGGGAAAATTTTGCCAGGGATAGGTTTATCACGTAAGTTTTACCATATATATTTAATTAATCCAATCTGATGATGATAGGTTTTCAAAAGAATGATTTCATCTGCACTATGTAGCCATGACAGATATCCAAGTATTCCAAATTTATATGCTGAAAGCACTTATTCAAATGGGGCAACCTTGTCATGCATCCACTTGGATCTGTCATGTTGTTAATGGTGCCTGTATTGATTTTAGTTCATCACCATAAAAGGTTTTGCAGCATATTTTATGCTTTACCTTTTCATTGCACTGGTTTTAAGTTCCAACTTCCAAATTGAATGTGCTCTAATCATATAGTGTTTATCAATGGAATTCCTGATACTATGCTGGAGTTCATTTCTGAATTTTGAGAGCTTAAAAGGTCTCAATGGATTAATGCAGCCTCTACACATGCAAATCAAACATATACTTTGGTTGCTGCCAATGATGTTTTGCTGGATGCTTCCTTGATGAAGCACAGTCCTACAGATTGTCAGAGACCAGAAGTGTTGAACAGAAACTTGGTTGAGGGAAATGTTCTCCTTTGCGGTTATTCCTTCAACTTTGTTGTTGGCTCTGCATCTGTTAAGAAAGTTTCAGAAACTGCAAAGAGTCTTGGTGCAGTTGGATTTGTTCTTGCAGTGGAAAATGTTTCTCCTGGAACAAAGTTTGACCCTGTCCCTGTTGGTATTCCTGGAATTGTTATCACAGATGTTTCCAAATCTATGGTAATCATCATTCTTAATGAGCTTTTTCATGGAACTTGCTAACATGGTTCAAAGAATATGTTGTAACTCTATTGACTTCTTCAATCTATAGTGCCTTTTCCTTTGAATTATGAAATTCAGAATTTTAATGATGTGTTAACTAATTAGTGGCATTTGAGCCTAATTTGAAAGAGTAAGCTTGTCATTAATTGAATGCATAGTTATGCCAAGTAATATCAATAGAAAGATGGAAATTAAAGAACAATTATTGTTTGTCTTGCTATCTAAAACTCACTACTGATGAGTGCATTGAGATTATACTTTTTTCTTTCAACTTGTTCAGTAACTAAACCCCTCTTGATCCCTGCTTTTTCCTAGTTCTTGTTTTAATCATACCATATTGTTCTTTCTGGATTATTCTAATCACTGAAATTTGGTTTTTGGGCATTGCTGCCATTTTAGGATCTTGTAGACTATTACAACATCTCCACACCAAGAGATTGGACTGGAAGAGTTAAAAGCTTCAAAGCTAGAGGAAGCATTGGAGATGGCTTGATGCCTATTCTCCACAAATCGGCACCACAAGTTGCGTTGTTCTCTGCTCGAGGGCCCAACATAAAAGATTACAGCTTTCAAGATGCTGATCTCCTCAAACCAGACATCCTTGCTCCTGGTTCTCTCATTTGGGCTGCTTGGTCTCCAAATGGAACAGACGAGGCAAATTATGTTGGTAAATAATTTATCCGATCCTACCCAGCATCTTATGATAATCAAACATGATCTAAAACTCTGAGGTGTGGGTTAATCTCTAGCTTCCCTCAATTTGGCCACTCCAGAGGAGAACTTGCCAAAGGAGCATTTTACACCTTTGTGACAGAGGGTGGAGCAAGGAATCGTCGAGTCATTCCACTGCAATCTTATCCAAATATTTAACTGCCATGAACTCTTCTAGTTCATGTTTCGTTCAAGTATAGAACATATCATGTGCATTTCAAGTCTTTTTTTTCCCTTGCTTGAGACATGAATTTGATGTTCCATTTGTTAATGCATTCTTAATCAAATGGACACCATCTTAAGCGTTTTATCTGCTTTGGACAGGAGAAGAATTTGCCATGATATCTGGAACTAGCATGGCTGCACCACATATTGCAGGGATAGCTGCTCTTCTAAAGCAGAAGCACCCTAGCTGGAGTCCTGCTGCGATCAAATCAGCCTTGATGACGACATCGACGAAGCTTGATAGATCAGGTAGACCTCTTCAAGCACAGCAATACTCCGAAACAGAAGCCGTGAAGCTGGCCAAAGCTACTCCTTTTGACTATGGGAGTGGCCATGTTAATCCAAGGGCTGCTCTAGATCCCGGACTCGTCTTTGATGCAGGTACTTTTACTTAGTATGATAAGATGCAAATTTTATGCTAGTTGTTATGATACGGACAAAGATTTGGAGGGAAAAACAAGCAAATAAATTGTAAACTCACCTACATTACTAGGTCTCTCTTGTCTTCAATGCCTTGTGGTGTAGGGTATGAGGATTACTTAGGTTTTCTGTGCACAACACCTGGAATCGACATCCACGAGATCAGAAACTACACAAGGTTACCCTGTAATAGTACCATGGGCCTGCCATCAAACCTAAACACTCCATCGATCGCCGTCTCATACTTGGTGAAAACTCGGACAATTACTCGCAGGGTCACTAATGTCGCCAAGGACGAAGAAACCTATGTGATGACTGCCAGAATGGAGCCAGCAATAGCCATTGAAGTTAACCCTCCAGCAATGACTCTCAGACGTGGTGCATCGAGGACATTTTCAGTGAGTCTTACCGTTCGGACAGTAACTGGATCCTATAGTTTTGGGGAAGTTCTCATGAAAGGCAGCAGAGGACACAAAGTAAGGATGCCAGTGGTGGCTATGGGATACTGGCGATAGAATCCATTAACTGGTTATGGATCCAACTAAGGTTGCTAGTTTTAATATTCTTTTGTATCACTGAGTAATAATAAAGGGTTTAGCTGTATTTTACTTCATAATTATTACACTTGATGGAGTCCATGTAAAGTAACTTGTAGTAAGGAAGGAGACGTGACGTTGATACTAAGAACAATGGAACATGTTGACTAGAATTTTGTTGATTTTTTAAATATTAATTAATTTTACCAACAAGAAAGAAATTAAGAATAATTAGCATCTTGGCGTCTCATACTTTGTATCAATCAACAAACTTGAACCTTTTCTCAATTGCATATAAATTTAAACAATAACAACAACCAATGTTTGGGGACGTCCAGAATACGTTATCCAGATTCTTTGGCTTAATTTTAGCCTATATTTAATTAGACATTTTATTGAATTATTGTCTTCACATTTTTCTTTAAACTATTTATTGTAGATTAAAAAAATTCTGTTAATCCTGATCTTATTAATTAAATCTAATTATGGAAGAATTTAGGAGAGGCTTTCTAAATTTAATTGGACACAACCACGTACACTCCGATCATTTAATCTAAATCAAACGAAATACCAAAATCATCCTACTGCCTATGCTAAACAAGATACAGAGTAGAACTATTATTTATCATTACTTACAACCAACTGCCTGTCCCATGCTAAACAAGGTATTGATCACGACCTGCAATCTACGGCCTGTCCTATGCCAAACAGGATGACAGGACCAACACAGCTAAACTATATATTCAGTACAGTTTGCGTAAATACACACAAGCATCTAGCTTCAATCCACTATTTAATTGCATTGAAATTCTTCTTTGGACCCGACACTTCCACCGTCCATCTCTTTCTATTTCTATGTCTCTGTCTCTCTCTCTTTTTCCTTAAGATCTTTGAGTTCTTGTATCCTACAGTACAGAAGTTGATTATTATCAGAAGCTGTTTGTGGTTGTTTGAGTCTGGACCGTGCTCACACCTTATTATCTCCCCTTCTCTTTACCACCGGAATCTGGGTCCTGCAATGGTATGTACGCTTATTCCTATCTCTTTCTCTTTTCGATTTGTTAAAGGAACAGATGCGTGTTATGTATGTATACGGAAGAAAATTAACAAGGGTCAATAGCGAATACCCAGAAGCTGTTTTTTCTTGTTAATTTGGTAAAAGGGTTTAAACCTGTTGCATGCATGTTAATGGTAAAAGCTGTTTTCCGGGCAGTACACAGATTGGAAAGGTGGTATTAGGTCGGTACAAGACTACCACAAAAAAGAAAGGCTGTATTGAACCACATTTCCGTCTTGGAGTGTTCACATACGTTATGAGTTGGCTTTTGTTGGTATATAACTATACATGTATATATTAAGCAAAGTTCAAATTCTCCACTTTCTCTGCTGTTATTGGGTCACGCATGACTGAAGGTGACGAGTAAGGTTTTCTTGTTTTTTTCGCCCCTTGCATTTGCTTCCAAATGGCCTCTTATGACGATTTTGGCATGTTTTTAGCAAACTTTATGTGCCTTATGCATCTGTTGGCCTGCAAGAAGTGCTTTTCATTCATATGCTTCACGGGATTAATGAACTAATTGAATTTATTAAGATTGAAGGAGTATTTTATACATGATTGAATTGAAGTTTACTTTAGAAGAACTATTATTATAATTATACTAATAATTATTAATACCCAAATCATGATTAGGGATGACAAAACCTTGTTTTATCATTATTAGAATGATAACACAAGGTTTTTTTTAATCTGATCTCTCAAACTAAACTCTTTTAAATGAAACGATATCGTTTTGCTTAGATCAGTTGACTTTCGGATCGGTCTAAGTGTCTGGACTAATGAGCCATCTCATTATTATCCCTTATTCATGATTACTAATTTTTTAAATCAAAGTTTTATTTTTATAATCCACACAATTGATCTATGTAAGACCGATGTGCCCTTATTTTTTATATTGTTGATGCCTTTAGCAAATCCTTCCTATGCAAGTGATCTCAGCCTTTATGCCTTTTAATGATAGCTATCCCCTCAAATCCTGGTCCACTAACTCTGGACCAATCCTTTACAGACTGTTTGATCTTGATCTTCGGTATTAAGTGATTAAAGTACTATCAATTAATTAGTAAATAATTAAGTTGGACACGTCATAACCACAATTAATTATTGATTAGCCGTTAACAACTCCATATAACTATAAATAATATTTTAATTAGTCTCTAATGAAGACAGCATGACTAATTTTTAAGCTTTGAATTATAGATTATTAATTAATGGTTCCTTTCAGCAACAGACCAACAGCTGCAGCCACCTTTCTTCTTGTTTTGTTTGAGTTAAGATTCTCATGTAACATATTTTCTGGTTAGGTTACCGAAAGAGACATTGTCCTTACAAAGCCTATATCATTGGACGGCGACACTGTTTCAGATTACAGAGCTCCCAATATTGTCCGTCGAATTTTGAGTTTGTTTAAAAATGTGCGGCCTGGATCAGACCTCTCCAGGTTTCAGGTACATCTCGCTTGCTTTTTTAGTAATGAAAATACTAAAAAATAGAGTAGATATTAGGAAGAAAAAAAAAGAACGACAAGTCAGAAATCGATCGACCTGACTTTAATTTGGATTAGATTGAAATTGCCTCTGCTAATCAGAATACTAATAATGTATGTATGATGATGCTGTGATTCCTAGTTCAGCTACCACCTGTATTCAACATTCCAAAGTCACAACTTCAGTGTTATGGGGAATCAATCTATGCTGTTGGGAAAGATATGTTGAAGGAGTGCAACAATCAGAAGAGCTCCCTCCAAAGATTCGTATCTGTTGTAGCCTGGAGCATTGCCACTACACGTCCTCTTCCTTTTGGCTTTGCTCCTTACAACCCTATTCTCGGTGAGACGCACCACGTTTCCAGGGGAAGCCTCAATGTTCTGCTAGAGCAGGCAAGTCTTTTAGAAATTCAAAAGTGAGAAAAAGAATCGAGTTTCAAAATAAAAAAAATTATTTAGCAATATTTATTCTAACAAAACAAAGATAATAGAAAATGAAGATATTTAAAACGTGATTCTCTCTTTGATTTATACATTTATTATATTTTTAAAATACTAAAAATATTTTAAACTATTAAGTTATTATTTGAATAAATTTAAAATTTAATTAAAAACTAAAAATTCTGATAATGAATGATTTGTTATTCCAAAGCATTAAAAAACCCTCACTAAAAATCTAGATTAAAAGTGAATAATAAGCTACTGATACTAAACTAATTCTTACCCTGTAAAAAAATTTGAAAAAACATTTTGGGGTTTCACGGTGGCAGGTGTGTCACCACCCACCCGTTACGGCCCTCCATGCGACGGACGAGAAGGAAAACACCGACATGGTTTGGTGCCAACACCCTATTCCTAGGTTTCTCGGTACGCACTTTCGAATTTTTTCTCTGTTTAATATATTCAATACCCAACTTATGATTTACTTTACTTAAAATATTTTATTTCTAAAATTGATCCGATAAAATAAGAAAACAAAGGTGTAAAAAAAATTTTAGATTGTCGTAGAATAAAAATAAGGATTTGAAAATAATTGAAAAATTTAAGGTTAATAAAATAAGAAACTGTTTAATAAAGTCCCACCCTATAAGGTGCCTACAAACCAGCGAGGGGATTAGTCACTGAATTCTTTGGTGGATACCCTGGTCTAAGACAAAAAAAAATAATTAGTTTATTTTAGTTTATAAAATTTAATTAATTTATAAAAATTAAATGATTGATTAGAGTTTAGTATATCATTTTGTACTAGCTGGTACATACCATACCGAACAAAAACTGGTACGAAATGAAGGGTTGATTATACCGAATTTAAATATTGGTCAGTATCGATCCATTTCGGATAGTACAATGTCAGCCGGTACTGAAAATTTTAAAAAATAAGAGAGTTTTTTTACAAAATTTTTAAAAAAAATTTAAACTCTCCTTCCTTCCCTCCTACCTCCCCTTCTCCTCTTTTTTTCAAAGTTTTTTAATTAGTTATTTTATTTACTTCAATTTTTATAATTATCTCGAATTTTTAATTTTTGTTTTTTAAAATAAAATAAATATTTTTATTACTAATAATAATTATAAATTAAATAAAACTTAAAAATAAATTATTTAAATTTAAATTGATTTTAATATTTTATATAATATTTATTAATAAAGTAGTAATAAAAATAATTTATTTTTTAAAATAAATAATTTAAAAATTATTATTTATAAACTAATAATTATTATATTTTTTAATTATTAAATCAAAATTTATTTGAAATTTATATATTTTAAAAATATATTCAAAATTAATTACATTTAATAATAATTATTAAATTAATTTTATAAATTAAATTAAAATTGTAATTATTATTTTTTATTATGATTTTTCATGACATGGTTAACAATATACAGTACAACTGTACAATATGATAATGAACTATTCTGTAATTTTTAAAAAAGTTCAGAGACTATTTTATAAATTTTTTAAAAAATTAAGGACTATTTTATAAATTTAAAAAATTACTCAATGATACCGAATATTAATCGGTACTGATACAGTATTGTATCAGAACTCAATCCGGTATTAAATCCGATACAATATACATTGTGATTAATTGTTAATAAAAATTTACTAAATTAAATAAAAAATAAAAAATAAACTAAAAATTTAGTCAGCTAATAAATGCATCAAATTGATTAAATTTTCAAAAGATTGAATACAACTTGTCTAAAAGTTCAGATAAGATTCAAAAAATGTGGATATTGATCGCATCACAAGACAGAGTCTTCTCTTGATATGATATATTTCATTTTCTAAGTTCTAACACCGACGTTGTAATCATAAGTTGCATCTTTCTTCCATCAAATTGCGCATGCACCGGTGCAAGTAGTTTGAAAGGCGCTACGTCGTCGTAATCTTTGTCATTACTCATTACTCTTGCGGTGGAACTCTGCAACTACACAAATAATTGCGGGTTGTGAAGGGTCACAGGTTACAATTGACAGGACAACGAAAGGGTCTAATGACAATAATCTTAATAAAATTCACATATTTGACATGGCTAGAGTTCATTATTGTAAGTAATTGAACAATCAAGTAGTGTAAATTAATGACTTATTAAATAAAATTTATGAATTTCGTACAGGTACGAAAGTGGAAGCTGAGGTGCATGGTAAAAAGCAGCTTAAGCTATTGAATCATGGAGAGACTTACGTCATGAACTCACCAAAGCTCTCGATTAGGTTTTTCCCACCTGGGGTTGAATGGGTTGGTAACGTTAAAATATGCTGTGAAGAGACAAGCATTGAAGCAGAACTATGTTACACAGCTAGGTCTTTCCTTGGTCGCAGAGGACCTCACGCTATTCAGGGAAAGATTTACGAGACATCATCCCTTAGAACTCTTTACGTGGTTGATGGACACTGGAACAGGTAAATTGTTCAGCAATGTTTATTGTATCATCGAAGTCGTGTAAGTTACACACAAATTTGAATCCTGACTGAACCACACAATTTAGTGGTTCTTGGTTTGTTATCTTTTTCTCCTACAGATGTTTGGAAAACAACATCAAACTTAAACCACAACTTGAGAGTAGACTTGTGTTCACCCATTGAAAACAAAGTTCCACCTGCGCCTATTTTTTTGCCATTTAATTTATCCCCCCTGTAATTAAAAATTAATCTGATTGGTTCAGGCAATTCTAAAGTATTATTTATGATTAGGAACATCAGCTTTGGGCATTGGTGAGAGATGCATTATCCTGATCAGGATGGTATTATTAAGCTAATTACTCAATAATACTATATCAATAGCTCCCATTTTCTTGGATACATGTTATGGTATTTTTATTAGAGTCTTATGTATGATAATTTCTCGTCTTCGACCATGTTCTTGCTTGCCACTATTGACCCTTGACCTAAGACTTGATTTAGAATTGCTGTTCATGTTCTTCAAACAAGAAGAAATACTGCATTAATTTCGACTATGGTCAAAACTTGAGAGCTTTCCTTTATGAGATAAAGAGAAATATATATATTTGACCACCACTTTTTTTTCCCTTCTTCTTTTGATCATACAATTGGTTGCCCAACATCGTCCACACGTTATAAGTGGACGAGGAAGGACTGTAATTAGTTAAATTGGAGGCTGTCCAGTTCTTAAAAATAAATAAATAAGTTAGTTATTTGGTGGAAATATAGAATACAACAATGAGACGATTTGACTTTTGAACACTTCAACTATTGGAAATATAGAATACAACAATGAGTCGATTTGACTTTTGAACACTCCAACTATTGCGGGGGCAGTCCATTTAATTTCCAAAATTAATGTTAATTAGTATAGTAACATTTATAATTATAGTCTGTTCTTTTAATTTGTAACATAGGATTAGCTAATAAAAAATTTTGGTATATAATCATATAGACTTTGTTTGACAATCAGCCAATTGTATTAGCTATTAGCTGATTTTATCAACGGTTAGTTGATAGCAAACTATATGGGTTGATTTAACCAACAAATAATATTAATTGTTTATTTAAAAAATTTTGTAAAATTAACTATTTAGTATTAATTGTTTATGTGTAAAATGATTTATGAAGACATGACTTAAAAAAAAGACTTTATAAAGACATGAATATTATATCTTAGTATTTCTTTAAATAGTCTCATAAGAATTTTGATTTCAAAAAATATTTAATTTCACAAAAATTAAGTTTATAACTCTAATAAAAATATAAAACATATAATAATGTTAATAAATAATAAATAATAATATTATGACTACTATTACTACTTTCTTCCTCCATATTAATTGCAATGTATTAGTGAAGTTTAGGGTACGAGTGTTTGGTGAAGGGAAAGTAATAATAAAAGATAACAGCTTGAGTAATTTGTAATAACTTTTAGGCACAATCAACTTTTCATGCCTTAACTTCTTAGTCGTTGGAGCAAAACGTTCCTTATAAGAGCATTTTTATAAATAGCATATTGGGTTCAATTTGTTAACCTAATCAACTGATTATCAAATATGATTATTAGTAGTTTAACATGATCAAACAATCAAATATCTACAATTCGTCAAAAAATAGCTAATCAGCTATTTACCAAACAAGAGTTCGTCTGCGAGGGGAGCGACATCTGCGAGCTTCAGGAGGTGTGATGACCTAGATCTAAAGGGAGCAAGAGTTTGCACGCAAGAGGCGATTGGGAAATTGTAGAAATCTAGGAGCGAAGTGCAAGAGGAGCGATCTGCGAGAGGTGTGGGCGTGAGTGAGATCTAAGAGATCCCCACCTCCAGATCTGATGACCTACCTCAATGCTACATCTCATGTGAGCTCCTTAGCTACTCCACGGTGACTGTACCTTTCGTCTCAACATAGGGACCTCCTCCCTCATCTATGGAGAATGTAGAAGCCTCCCGCTCCAAAGATGAATTCCCAGCTCTCAGTACAGAAGTCCTTTGAGGCTTCCCAGAGAGGCATCCTAATGCGTTCCCAACAGAGGTGGGTATGACTTCTACTCGTATGGATGGGTTAAGGCATAAACCGATGACCCAAGACTCCAACTTAAAGAAAGATACAGTGAGTGTGAAGCACAATATAGGAGCATGGAAATCCAAGCCTTAGATTCAATGCAATCGGGGTGCCTTGCAACACTTCCCGAATGTCAAGAAGGATGGAATTTTAACCCTTCGCGTGTAACTCCTTAAAGCAGGAGCTAATTTCTGGGCTTTTGCGTTGGTTGGAGTATTCTAGAATAAGCAAATAGCTTTTCTAGTTGTGCAAGATTTGGCAAAGGCTCAGTGGAGGAAGAAAGGCTTAGAGAAAGTTATGCTTCGGGATGATGACTCATTCATTTTCAAGTTCAACTCTAAAAGCAACATTCCAGAAATACTGGAACAGGGGCCATGACATGTCAGTAGGCAACCATTGTTCATCCAAAGATAGAGACCTGGATTTGATTTTAACAAAGGTAAAATAGAAACTATCCCTTTATGGGTCCAATTTCATAATGTTCCGTTAGAATTCTAGAGTATGGATGGCTTTAGTTCCCTAGTAAGCTCTTTTGGTGAACCAATTAGCAGGGAAGTTCAAACAACCAATATGGAGGGTGTGTGTTATGCCAAAATTTGTATTGAAGTGAGGAGGGGCACAACACTTTTTGATCTGCTACTTATGATGAAGTTAGGCGAGAATAGTGAATTGATGAAATATGAGGTTAATATTCTTACCCTTGGAAGCCAACAACTGGGAGGAAAACATGGCAACCGACGAGGAATAAGTTTAAAACATGGAATCATTATGAAATTATGGAGCCTGACATAGCAGAGGCATCCAAAAGGGAAGCAATTGACTCCCCTATGTTAGTGGTTCATTATGGCCCTATTAGTGAAGGAGATGGAGTTAGGAGGCAGGAATTTAAAGCAAAAATCAGTTACGAGAAGCAAATTTTATAGGCCAATATACCTTTAACGGATAGGAATTCGACTGCGATGGAGTAATCCCTTGATATGCTACTGGAAGTGTCGCACATTACTTTGGATTATAATGTCGTTAATGGAAGTATAGTTGATGTTGTGAATATTCAACAGGCTAACGATCAAAATTTTATTGTGATTGAACTAGATGAACAGCTTGACAACGTTTCTAAAGAGGCTGGGATGGAGAATAATTCAGTTAATTTGAATATTGATTATGTTGTGGATATTCAGCATGTTAATGAGGAGTTACCGGTTTCTGTTGTAATTGATGATAGGGTTGGCGTAGTAATTGAAAACAGTGGAGTTGTCTCTGAAGCACCCTTAGTGAAGGCAGATATTCTTCTTAGTGGTGATGTGGATGTTATTAATGGTAGTTTTGATGCGATTGACTGTTCTATAGCTGATGTCACTTGTGTAGTACCTGATATAGTTCCTGTTGAAGCTGTTAAAAATAGCAGTAGTGTAGAGGATGTAATTAGTAGGGAAGGTGTTGATGGTGAAGTTATGTTATATTCTACTATTAGTAAGGCTATAGTTCAAGAAAATGGATTAAAGAATATTGTTCGCAGTTCTATTAAAGTGGATTGCGATGGTTTGGAAAATGAAGTGCATAACTTCACCTCGCAATATTTGAAGCATTGTCAGATAGATTAGGCCAACATGTTGACTTCATCAACAATTGTTAGGCAAAATGAGAATTCTAAGGATAGGTTGGAGTATGAAGAACAAACAATAATGGTAAACTCCAATGATTATAGTGTGGTAAGTCAGGGGACTAGGAATACCAGCTCCCAGAATGTAGAACAGAAAATAGTTTCCCCTTAGGAAAGCAGTCTAGATTTGGCAGCAGAAGATAGTGATTCTCCATCAGATGCAGCCTGTGACGGAGTCAGAAATTTAATATAGGAGGGCCCAAATATTAATTTTTTTAAATTTTAGGGGGCCCAGTGCATCACTGACCCTTAAATAACTCCATCCTTTTATATATACTATATATTAAAAATAATTTAAAAAAAACTTGGGGGGGCCCAGTGCACCACTGGGCCCCATGTGGCTCCGTCGTTGGATGCAGCCCAAATCTCTGACATGCCAAGAGATTTTTGTGTGCAGTCAAAAACTACAAAAAGAAAACCAGCTAAGAAGAGAAAGAAAAATCTCAAATACCAACAATAGGAAACTAAACAACCATCATAAACAAGGAAATATATCTTGGCACTCAATGTCCAACCTAATCTTTTTAAGGAGATGAAGTATAAATGGTGTCCTTAGTTGATTTTTTTTGGACTATCTTGGTGAAGATATAAACCGTTATTTAGGAAGTTGGTTTGTCATATTGTCAATATGATCATGGAAGTGAATCGAGAAGTCTCTGGATTACCTCTGTCCTCGCAGCCCTAATTTGGAAACACTGGCATCTTCGATATGCAGATGGGAGGAGTCTTTTACCTCTTTTACAATCGATTTGCCTTGGATAATTAACAATATCGTATCTTCTTACTATATTGTTGTTCCAATTGGTTTGTTTGTAGGGTGGAGTGTGTTGTCATTGTTATTGTAGGAGACTAAGGAGATTACTACTACTATCTTAATGTTGTTCTTCAACTTTAATCCATCAATCTAATTTTTTATAAAAAGACCATAAATGAATTTAACTATTTTAATTTTGATGTTCAAATAATACATTATTAAAGATTTTAAGAATATAAGTTCATTTCATCTTTATATTATGCGTCAAAATGAAAAGTTATTGGTATATTTTCTGAATTTGGTAATCAACTACTGTGTTCTTATCAATAAATGGGAACAAAAAGTCCACGAGAATTAAACTAAGTAGGCCACCATGTATGGTTTAAAAGTACTTTTCCACTTTATCAACAAAAAAGATAACATCAACTTTGGATGCGATAACTTCTATTGAAAAACTGTTAGCAAATCTACTTTAATAGTTAAATCTATCTAAAGGATGAAATTTGTCCACTAGTCATAAATTTGAATAAGATAATTTAATAACATATATATAGTCTTCAATACAAATAAAATAATATTTATGAAAAAAAATATTATTTATTTTGAATTGCCTAATTTAATATTTTTAGAATAATAATATTTTAGTAAAAATTCAATTTAATCGTAAGATTTAGAGAAGTAATACTTCCTAATCGGCAAATTTAAAGAACAAATATCAGAAATTTTACTTAATTGTTGACTATGGAAATAAATCATTTTTAATTCTTACCTCAATTAGTGACTTTTGTTTTAACCTACGTTGACTCGAGAAAGAGACTCCATCTTTTAACTTTGTTTTCCGACAGTAACATCAAATGGAAATTAAAGTCATTTATTCTTACAGCTAAAACGCAGCTTGCCATCTTCTAATTACACACCATATCAGGTCCCTACAATTCACGTTGTACATGAAAAAGACTTTCCATCCAATCTCACCTTCTTTTGCCGCCCTGAGACCATTAAGGATTACCTGAACTAATTGCTTGTTTTGAGCCACAAATATCTATTGATCAGATCATGCTTATCCATTATCTCCTAGACTAGAGGAACTCAGTATGAGATCAGAAAGAGAGAAAATTAAATTATTGGTTTCTGATGAACCCTACAACATAGAGGAGTTCTGAGCTCAGATTCGGACAAATTCGTAAAGCCATTGCTATTGTATTAATGAAACATATGAACATTAGATTTGTACCGGGCCAACTTGTTAAGATTATGATCGAAGTGTTAAAAAACAATCATACAAATTACAATAACTTTTCTGATTTTATAAACTTCACAGTAACTGTGACTGAATCTTCTTTGACGGTATCCAAGTGCACTCCATGTGTCTCC
>JANVCL010000008.1:1467339-1488048 GCA_026546855.1 Erythroxylum incrassatum | reverse complement strand
TCATTTCAAATTCAAAAATTTTCTTTTTCTCTACACATGAATAATCGCCAAAAATTTCTCATTTAATAGAAAGGTTCAGAGTCCAACAGTTACAATATAGTCATAACTTGCATTGCTAATTGTTAATTATTGTTAATTATTATATACTAATATTCAGTATATATATAGCTTAAGTAGTCATGCCTATGATTAATGGGAATAGTCTGTAATATTTTGAGTATAATTTGTAGAATATTGAACTAAACTGCATAAAATTGGTGTCATTAGAAACTTAAAATATATAGGAACATTTGTTTAGAATGATGTATTGCCTAAATACTTCATTTTCTTTGTCAAAATAGTCATGTAAGATTGACCCAAAAATCTGTTTTGAAAGACAAGCTCGAATGATGCTTGAATAAAGGAATGCACAATCGTAACCAAGAGGAATATTGGTGAGTTGCACGATCGTGCACAAGCACAATTGTGAAAATATCAAGAAAAGCACGATCGTGACAGTGAAGAATCAGTTGAAATTGCATGATCGCTCATTTCACTTAGATGTTTAAGGTTAGTGTTTTACTCAGGACTCTTTATAGAAAAGTACAGTACCATAGTCTTGCAAATATACCAAATCTTCTCTACAGTGATTACATGCAAGAAGAATAATAATTTATAATAAATCAAATGTAATAATAATTTATAATAAATCAAATGTAACTTTTCCTTGTTTTTTTTATTATTTAGTAAAATTGTGATGACCAGAGATTGTTTTGTTTTTTTCGTAATATTCTGATAATCAAGTATTTCATTTCTAACGGTTTGGATCCACTTTTGAACTTGTGACGTATTAATAAGTTAAATCTTTATTTCCATGTCTTACTGCCATGTCTTACTCGCATCATACATGCATAATTGTGACTTCCTGAATGCCTCTATAAAAATAAAACTGCTTCACTAATTATACATTAAGTTTTAAATTATATTCCTCTCAACATTATTTCTATTAAAAAATAACCATCTTTAAAATTATTATCAAACCACTTAACGTTTCTTCTGGTATGTTTGTTTGGAGATTCAAATTTCATGGTAATTGAAACGATTACAAAATTATTTGGTGGTTATAAGGATTAATCATGTTAACAAATTATTTGGCCATTTAAGTCACAGGCATGACTACTTACCTAAATATAACTATATAATAATTAATAATAATTAGCAATTAATAATGAAAGCTGATGACTAACATATATACTAAATATAAATATTAATATCTACTACTTAATTAATTAACTATATTTTAATTTATTTATTTATTATATAAAATTACTATTAATTATATCAAATTAATTAGTTAAGTATAATTTAAGTATTTTAAAATTATAGAATGGAAAAATATTCATTATACATTATTATAGAATGAAAATAATTATATTTTAATTTGTTAATAAATTATATATAAATTTCATTTAATTACAAATTACAAAAAATATATGCATGAGAGTCACACCTGTGACTATTAGCTAAATATCACTATATAATAATTAATAATTATATTTTAATTAATTATTTTTTTATATGTGTTAACGATAAAAATATTTTTGTACTAGTGACACTTAATTCACGTTGTCAATTAACACTTAATTAAATTAATAATAATAAGCAAGCAATCTATTAGTTATAATTTAATTAGTAAATGAGTTATATATAAATTTTATTTAATTATATTTAATAAATTTTTATGTATCTAGTCATCATTAATCACTAGCTGTAATTATTTTTATGAATTTTAGATTATTTTCAAAATAAATTAGTCATTATAATTTATTTATAAATTAATTATTAATCACTAACTGCTTAGTTTATTTAGTTATAATTAATATTGATTAATAAATAATTAATTAATTGATGTATTAAAATATAATTAAATGATTAAGTAGTACATATTGATATTTAGCATATATGTTAGTCATGACCCTAGATTATTAATTGTTAATTAGCATTAATTATTATATATTAATATTTAGTATATATATGTAGCTGTTAAGTAGTCATGCTTGTGACTTAATACTGCGTTTGGTTAGCGTCCCCGGTAGCTGGAGACGGAAATGAATAAAAATTGGGGACAGTGAGCTGCTTGGTTTATGGTGGACAAAACAGAGAATCTTGTCTTCGTCTCCAAGATAGAGGTGTTTAGTTGTAGAGGACAAAGACAGAAAATAGTGCAAATGTTGAATATGCCCCTAGTCTTAAATATGATAAGGAAGATGTAATTCAACTGTATTTTTATTATGAATGGTTTGTAATTCAATAGTTTGTATTATTATTATTATCATTATGTGTAATTAATATTATTATTAGTATTAATTTGTATGTATTATTATTCAAATATATTATTATTAATATTATTATATAATTTGTAATAATAAATTTTCAAATTTATTATTATTATAATTATGTCTAAGTATTATTATTATTATTATTATATAATTTGGTTTTATTATTATTCAATATTTATTTCTTATTATTATGAAATCTATTATTATTATTATTTGAATTATTATTATTATTAGTATTATAGAATTTGTATTTATTATTATTCAAATTTATTATTACAATCTACTCAAATGTATTATAATTATGTCTAATTATGTGTAATTATTATTATTATTATTATTATTATTATTATTATATATTTTGTTGTTATTACTATTCAAATGTTTTAGTATCATTATTATTATTATTATTATTATTTACTATTATTATAATTATTATATAATTTATATGTTTTATTATTAAAATTATATATTACAATTTGATCAAATTTATCATTATTATGTCTAATTATCATTATGATTATATAATTTGTATGTATGTATGCATGTATGTATGTATGTATTATTATTATGATTATATAATTTGTATTATAGTAGGTTTAAAAAAACATTGTCACTTTGAGACTGATTAAACTTTAAAAATTAACTTAAATCTAATTAAAATCAAATTAGATTCAAAACCAATTCAAGCTAATTTACAACCCCTATTTGATTATAAATGCTTTTTGCTCCCATATAGAATAGGTCAACACTTTCACTCTTTACATTCTATAATGTCCTCCTTCACCCATTTCAAGTGTCCTATACTCTCGACGAACCAAAATGCTATAAAAAGTAAAAAAGAAGGGGCCTTATCCGAATCAAGCTTCATGATACTAAAAAATTGCATTGACAACAAGGCAACGCACAAGTTTGAATTCATGCTTAATTTCTTTCATATGCACATACTATTTGCAATTCTTGATGATTAGAATTTTTATAAAAGAAATTATCAAAGCCTTCAAGATCTTGATTGGCCATCATTAATCCAATCTGCAACAAGCTTTAAGTAAGATGCAATAGTGATCTGAAGGTCTATTGGGGGAGAAGTAGAGAATTCACATCGACATGCTTAAAAGAACACACCTTTATTTTCCCAGATAACAAGTTCAAGAACAAAAGGATAAACCACCATTCAATAGAGAGGACAGTATGTTATCCATGTAAATCACTGGCCAATATAAAAATCACAGATGAGCGAGTATCTTAGAACATCTCTTGTTATTGCTGACCATAAAGCCAAAAAGGAAAGTGCATCTTGCTTCAGGCAATGACATCTGCCATTGACCCAATTGTGTCACATTTCCAACTTCATCTGCAAAAACATGATGAAAATAAGAAATCTCTGAAATATTACAATGGATTGAAATGATTATAGCCAATCATTCTCAGAAAAAAATGATTTAACTTTCAGGCAATTGAATCCCAATTGAATGATTCGACGGGATAAAATATGATGATTATCCAATGAAATCGAAGGTAGAATCTGTACATCTCAAACAACTCATGCATACTGCATAATGATCTCTTTGTTTAGTTGCCATAAAAATATGCGAAATCACTTAAAACTCTTCAAATTTTATGATTATTTCAGTCATGGTTTGAAGACTAAAAATTCATCCCTTTAAAGGAAGATATTCTAATAAATGGTACAAAGATAACTAAACAGCACAAAGAATGCAAAACTTGGTCTAGCCTAGCACATACCTCTTGTGCCTCTGAACAAAAGGTGAATTCTTTGCATCTTCGTCTGGAAAGGATCAAGTCAAATCAGAATAAAGAACAGGTCTTTTAGATGCAAGCATGCATGTGAGCTCTGTATTATATCTGTGTTCTTGTGTTTGTGAAAGAGAGGTACATAAATATATCAACAAACTGCAGCTGAAATCAAAGCATTGCTATTTCCGTGATTGTAGTACTTCCAAACTTATCATGAGGATTGCAGGTATGTTATGTGCAGGCTCTACCAGGTTCGCACTAATGACCATAACTGTTCATGATATTAACTTAACAATCTTTACTGTACCATTTAGCTCCACTTAAAACTGTTATATCATTAATGATACTATGAAAGAAACTATTAGTTCTTGAACACTTGTTCAATCGTAAATCTTATAAAGACGATGAATTGAAAGATGAAAACTCAGTGTCATTTTCATTAACAGAAAAAGAAAACCACCAGCATAAGATTAAGAATAAAAAAGGAAGACTCTTACTCAAGGGGGCAACAAGACAAAAAAAGATAGTTCCTCACAACATTGGCTTCAAATATTATCTGAGGGCCGTTTGTAGTTCATCTATAGACTTCTATCTCTCTATCTATTCACTTTCAAAAAATAAGGCAACACCCACTCATGCTCGCACAATTAGACATTCAAGCTAATTGATATCCAGATTTTTTTATATTAAAACTTTTCTCTAGAAATAAAAAAGATATCCATATTTTTCATGTTAAAAATCTCCAAACTTCCTTTCAGAAATTGTCAACAAGCAATTAGATATTCAAAAGTCAACTACTATTACTGACTTATTCACAAGATAGGCATTCCTAAGTGGGATTGATTATGCATAAATATCTGAAAAAGTAAAATGGATTAAAAAACACAAGAACAAATACCAGTTAGACCAAGAGAGAACTTGGTGATTAGGGATCCTGTTATGGCGAACCCAACCAGGAATGGCCAATTCCGGTTGAATTCCCTTCTGAAGAAGACAGGCCATGGATCAAACCACTTCTTCATCTTTATAACTTATTCCTCAGCTTCTGTATGGCTCTAAGAACTTCTGTGCAAACAAAGGGAACAAAAATGAAAAGATCAGTTCTTTAGGCTAATGCTACCTCATCGTTATCCCCTTGAAAATTTTCATTTTCTTATTACAATAAAGAAGACTCGATTACATAAAGCAAGTTCAACAATTAGATGTCACCTAGCAAGAAAAGGAAAGGAAAGCCCATTTCTAGCCAAGACTGTATGAGCTAAAATAAGAAATCAATCACTGAATTAAAATCGTAATATGCATATATCAGAAGAAAACTGTCAAACCCCATAATTAAAATCGTTGCAAAAGAAATACTCACTCATAAATCTAAATATGAAGAACCAAAAAAAACAAATATTGGCAATCAAACACCAAAAATCCAATAGCAACTCACCACAATGAACAAAAAAAGGACCCAAAAAAAAAGAAAAGTTTAGAAACAGGAAGATAGTTGAATAGCAAATCTAAGCAGGAAAAAACTCAAACAAGAGAGCAGAAATACGAAAAAGAGAATATGCTAAGTAAGTGCTGGAGGCGAAAAGGTCTAAGGTTGGAGGACTCACCGGAGATGGAGATTTGGGATTGTAGCAATGGGAAGGACGAGGGAGCTTAGTTTATTGGGAGCATTTTAAGCTAATACTGCTGCACTTGGGCTTAGGCCTTTTTGATTTAGCCTACCTCATAAAGCATAAGTTGGGTTTTAACGTAAATAGGCATTTGATGAAGCGTATAGGCCCAATTCATATGGTAATCTCTCGGTTCAAAAACTTAAAAGAAAAGAAAAATTGAACCATTTCAAGTACAAAAGCTATGATTTTTTTTTTACCACTAGGTATTTTAAGAAGATTTTAATTTTAAAAAGGTATCTTTAAATCATTCACATATAGATCAATTTCCTACTTATACCGAGTCAACCTATAAGAAATAAAGTACTGGCTAAATAAATTTTTTCACTTTTAAGGCTTGAATTTAATTAGAAAAGGATGAAAATGCTGAAATACTTGTATCAATCATATTTGGTTATAATCTCACCATTTTAGTATAGAAAGAAAGATGCTAGGTTCTCTCGCAATCAGTTTCCCAATACCATATAGTTTCTAAATGCACACATCAAGCTACTTGAAAAAACTATATTACCTTTTATTACCAACTTTCCCTTTTATTCAACCATGGCTAACACACTCAACAAATGGAATTTCATTAATGAAATTGCGAATTTCAGAAGGTTTTAGTTAATGGTTTGATAGCAAAACCAACCTCTTAATGTTAAGTATAAATGAACTGGTACATCATTTCGATTATGATAAAATAATAACATTATTTTAAATTTAAGTTGAACAAATCTTGGTATTTTTAAATAGTTTTTAGTGATATTTTTGAATGATTTTTAATTAATTTTTTGACAATTTGACCTACCGAATTAAATTAATTAGTGTTTCGTTTTCTACTCTACCAGTCAACCAGAAAAAGAACAGAAATGTCCACTTCATTTCCTATTCACAACCATCGCCATCATCATCATAACTCTTTCTTGTCCATGCAGGCTGCAGCCTCCTCTAATTTCTCCCTCTTTCTCTCTTACTCACTCACGTATGTGCTTACAATCACAGGCCATATAATTAGCAGTTGTATCTTTTCGGTTAAGGCAACAATGACTTCACTAAAGTAGTAGCCTGCGGTACAATGTGCGAGTCCGTCTGATACAATGGAGAAAGATAGCGAGACGATGAAGGACAACAACCATAGAGTCAACCTTAGAAAAGGGTTTTGGTCACCCAAGGAAGACGAGAAGCTCGTCAAGTACATGTTAACAAATGGGCAAGGGTGTTGGAGTGAGATTGCTAGGAATGCTGGTCTGCAGAGATGTGGAAAGAGTTGTCGTCTTCGATGGATGAACTATCTGAGACCTTGCCTCAAGCGTGGACCTATTTCTCATGAAGAAGAAGTACTTATCATTCGCTTGCACTCTGTTCTTGGCAACAGGTTTATCTTTTTCTTCATTTACAATATTTTGCTTTAAAACTTACGTTTTCATTTACAAATAATTACAATGTGTAATATATTGATCAGGTGGTCTCAAATTGCGGCGAGACTTCCAGGTAGGACAGACAACGACATAAAGAACTTCTGGAACACCACTATAAAGAAAAGATTGAGAATGAATAAGCTTCCTACATCTCCAAATGACAACGATTCATTTGCAGAGAACAGAGAAATAATGATGGGAAGTATCATTTCCATGCATGAACATGACGTTGTGCCAATCTGTGTGGATTCGTCTTTGTCACCGTCGACAAAATCCATGCAACATATGGCCTCCGACCACCGATTGGATCCTTTACCAGTGATCGAAAACCTCTGCGACACTGTCGGATCAGCCAGTTTCTTTTACATGCCAACATTCTTAGCAGAAGTGGATTTAAGAGAAGGAATCCGTGGTGGTTATGGGGTTTTAGGGCCAAATAATAAGGTGACTTCAGAAAAAAACATTGGATCTAATAATAATAATAGCTACTTCATCGCTACGACCAGTACTTGCTTCAATAACAGTTATCATCAGAGCTTTGAAGTAGGAAAGATGTTTGGGGTTGAGAATCAGTGGCAAAGAGAAAATTGAACAATGAGTTAAGGTTATTGGAAGGTTTCTATGTCATTGTCATGTCCTACAGAAAATTTAGCAGCATCTATAGTTTTGGACGAAGTTTGTGATCTTTTACTTTTGTTTCATCGATGTCCTGCAATATGTTGTCTGAATTTATTGTAAATTGCTAGTATATATAGAGGAACTAATATTATAATATCCTCCTAAATTTCACAGTTTCTTCACCTTTGATTCATCCTAATTAAGTGAAAGAAAACCCAGTTCTTCATTATCTTTTGCTTTTTACTTTAGTAGCAGCATCAAGCTATATACATAGATAATGAGTTATACATTGGCATTTCATGCATTGGTTCTGGTTTTGGATAATCCCAAGTGCAGTTTCTCCAAAATTTCCTAGCTATTTTCGTAAATATTTCATAATTGACAATTTGATGATCTAGCTATGTAAATCTATTCGGTGACGATCTCAGATAAACCCGCACCAAATCCATTTCCAAACTGTCCGTACTTGCTGCAACATTCTTTCATGTAGCTTTTGCAGCAACCACCATTTTCTCTCCTCTCCAAACTCTTGCAAGCATGCGCTGCCTTGGTTTCACATTTGTCTAGTTCACTAGAGGCTTTACAGCAGTTCCTGGAAACATTATTCAGCTCCAAATTTTGATGTTCACAATTGCTATTAGATTGAGCAACGTCCTTGTGCGATGCACTGCTGCAATGGGATTTGGCGGAGTTTCTACAGCAGTGGCTGGATTGGCAACTAGCCTTAAGTATTTTGCTTCTTCCATTGTTTTCCAAATCCAATGAGTGGTTTGAAGATTCCGGAATGCCATGGTGAATAACAGTTTCCCCATGCGGGAGGTGGTGGTGGTGATTGTGTTGGTGGTGTTCCTGGTGGTTGTGATGATGGTGGTGGTCCTGGTGATTGTGATGGTGATGGGGACGGCAGCTGTGCTTTTTCTCATGCAAGCTATCTTCAACATGCGTACACTTCTCTGCCGATTTTTCAAGCTCTTTTTTGCCGCACAAGCTTGAACAACCATGCCTATCATGACTTTTAACTTCTTCTGTGTTGCAACAACCACGATCGTGGTTATGGTGCTTTACTTCACGAGCCCCTCCAGCACCTGTGCACCTATCATGATTCTGAGCTGATGAACCCTTGCAAGAACTTTTAGAATTTGAGTGTACTGAGCTAGAATTACAGTCAGAAGCACAACTCTTGGCCTCTCCACACACCTTTCCAGCTTTTCCTGAGCAACAATGCTTGTTTTCATGAGACGAATTCTTATCACTAAGCTTGTCAGAAGAAGCTCTGCAACATTTTCCAGCATGTCTATGGGTTCGTCGCAGAAGCAGCATACTGTTCATGATCACTACCAAACACGTGCCTGTATCTGCAAGAACGGCTGCCCAAACAAGGGGATG
This sequence comes from Erythroxylum incrassatum, assembly GCA_026546855.1. NCBI lineage: Eukaryota > Viridiplantae > Streptophyta > Magnoliopsida > Malpighiales > Erythroxylaceae > Erythroxylum > Erythroxylum incrassatum. Next base: position 1,478,904 of record JANVCL010000008.1, on the reverse strand, counting down.
ACCAGCAAAAGCTAAGGCAATAATGGCGGCTTTGGTAGATATTGACAAGATCACATTCTCCATCACTTTCCTGTGAGCTTTCTTTGCAAGTTGGATAGCTTTTGGTACCTTTCTAATGTCATTTGACATCAGAATTACATGCCCTGTCTCGGTTGCAAGTGCTGAGCCTGAAATCCCCATGGAGATACCAATATCAGCTGTTGCCAATGCAGGGGCATCGTTTAAGCCATCTCCAACCATTGCTGTTGGACCTTCATCGTCCATAAACCTTTTAACTATCTTCGCCTTGTCTTCGGGTAAGAGTTCTGCGTGGACTACCTCAAGAGCATGGCCAAGCTGCACTCACACATTATTCATTGAATGATTCATATCTGCTAAATCTATAGCAATCAACTGATCAATATAGATCGAGTATATAGTGAGGACAAGACTGTACCTGCTCCTGTGTATAAAACGCAGCTGCTTGACTATCCCCTGTAAGCATAGCGGTTTTAATGCTCATGGACTTCAAATCCTCAATTGCCTCAAGAACTCCAGTCCTACAGGAATCATTAAGACTGAAAATTCCTGCAAGATCTCCTCCACAGTATATGTAACCAATGGTCCTTCCACTCATTGCATAACCTCCTTCTGTTGGAACTACATGATTGAATTTGTACGAACGTTAGTTGCCAGGGACCCTATATTTTTCTTTCAGGTAAAATTCTACAAGGAATTAAATACTTTTACCAGATCCATATCCTGATCTGACAGCCATCTTTCTGTTTCCAATGTAAATATCTTTCCCGTCAATTTTTCCATGAACCCCTTCTCCCGGAAAATTCTGGAATTCCTCTACAACCTCAGGCTTTGGCTCTACAGAACATGATCTTCCATAGTTGACAAGTGCAGCTGCCATCGGATGACCCGACTTACTTTCAATACTTGATACCCTGGCAAAATGAATCATCAAACTGAATCATATCTGATAATGAATCATCAAATTGTAAAAAGATAAAAGAACTAGTTCATACCAGTAAAGTAATGTCTCTAAGCTGACGTCTCCGTAGAGAGATTTGAAATCTGTGACAACAAATTCACCTTTTGTGATAGTACCAGTTTTGTCAAAAGCCATGACTTTAATCTTGGCTAGTGTTTCAAGGTAGTTGCCACCTTTGAACAGAAGACCAGCTGTTGCTGCCTTTGTAAGAGCACAGAATGTTGCAACTGGAGTAGACAGTATAAGAGCACATGGACACGCACTCACTAAAACAACCAAAGCTAAATGAAACCAGTGATTACGATTATGGACTCTCAACACGAGTGGAACAACTGCCAAGCCAGCTGATATGATTATAACAGCTGCAGAAACAGAACCAAGCATGATGACCTTATCAGAACTCCCCTTAAAAAAGTCGCACACCTAAGTTTAAGATAGACTTCCATTGCTCACCTGGAGTGTAATACTGAGCACATCTGTCTATGAATCTCTGAGTTCTGGACTTGCAGTTCTGAGCGTCTTCCACAAGTTTGGTCATTTTAGCTACAACACAATCGTCAGCTAGAGCAGTGGTTTTAACGCTAACATAACCTGAAATGGAACCACTTAATGAGGTTATAACGAAAGTCAATCATGAACAACGTATACAGAGTAAAGGGTATTACCATTGAGGTTGATAGTGCCTGCCCAAACAGTGGAATCTTTCTGTTTGGAAACTGGGAATGATTCCCCAGTTAAAGCTTTCTCATCCACTTCACAGTTGCCATCAACAACCACACCATCTATGGGTATGACTTCACCTGCCTTGACTGCCAAAACTGTGTTTAACTTGACCTCATCAGTATCTACTTCTTCACCAGTTTCAGCGATGACTGCTTTTTGAGGAGTCAAACTCATCAAAGACGACATGACTGCATTAGCCTGACAAGTTACATTTTCAGTACTCGGGATTCAATTTAGTTCAAGTTATGCCGGCGATGTTCAGGATCGTGAATTGGACCTATAAACATCTCTTTAAAGCACAAGATAGGACTTCTGATCCTGGAAATGCATGTTTCAGATAGTTTTTCCCTATTACCTTGTAGCTTGCTCTTGATTCAAGCCATTCTGCAATAGTGAACAGAAAGACGATGGCTCCTGCCTCAGTGTAATCCCTCATAGCTATAGTTCCTATCACTGCCATGAGTAATTAATTCCAGTAAATCGTTAAACATGATCAATGGTCAGTTCCGTTAATGAACAACGACATGAACAATAGCTAAAACCCATCACGGCTACAGAATCATGAAACTATAGACTGTGACTAGATCATATACTTATAAAATAGAGCACTTTAAGCCTAGATCAGACACGGGTATGGGTCATACATACTTACTTTTGAACCCATTAAAATGCGTTTAGTCTAACTTCTGAAAAGCTTATCCTGAAGATCAAATATCATGTGACAAAAAGTAGGAAAAAAAAGATATTGAGAATGATGGTTTCGTAAACTAGATAAACCCATCTGGCGCATTACGCGTCTTCTTTACGTACGCACTGAAAAGAGAGGCAATAAATCCTTAGTCGGATAGCACATTCAGAAGAATAATTGTCCATTAGTTACTTTAACTTTGTTCCTTTAATAAATTTACATGAACTCCATACCGAATCCTGAACCATCCATAATAGTATAGCTATGCTTTTATCAACTTTTATATTTCTTAAAGTGTTCTGAGATGAAAAAGCTTCGTAAAAACTTAAAAATAACGAGAATCTAGATTTTGACAGTATTCTTTACAAAAATTTTGTTTTTTCAATTGTTTTCTTCAAATCACGTATAAACGTTCTCTTTTCCTGCTTTTTCCTTACTTAAGCCCTTGTAAATGAAAGAAGAAACTACTGAGTGGTAGGTTTAGCATCAACAGAGCTTTCTTTTGTAACCAAAAGAAGAAATTGAGCATCACTATGGGTTATAATTATACAACAAAAGTCGTAGGAACAATTTTTCAAAAAGTAAATTTGGGATTGAATGTTTCACTTGGTGAAGTTTTATACCTAAGTGGCACATTTTTTTTCATATGTTATATAATATCAAAGTAGAAGAAGAGCATAAGCTCTAAAATAAACAAACCAAAGATGAGAGTGACTTAGGCTTGTCCTGAGCAAGCGCAGGAACGGCACTTCCTAAGTGCTTAGGCTTGTCCTGAGCAAGCGTAGGAACGGCACTTCCTAGAGTTCACTCTTGACTTGTTCCAAATTTATTTTATTTTATTCTTTATATAAGAGTCACTATTGACAACAATAAGGAAAAAAAGAAGTAAAATAAGGCTCGGTAAAACTTTCGAAACGCCATGCCTTACAGATTCATCTCATCCTGACCCTGGTGACCTTTAAGATGCAATTTATAAGACAATTAACATCATACAAATTATATTTAAAAAAACAAAAGTAATAGGTCACCTGCGATAATGACCAAAATGTTGGTATCGAGTCTGAAATTTCTGATGGAGGCAACCCCTTTCAAAACGACGGGTAGAATGCCAATAGCAACGGCTCCAAGAGCAAACCACTGAAGAGGAGGATACACATACTTCAAAAGTGATATGGAAAGTGCCACTCCACTTGCCACTGCATAGGGACTTGGCCATTTGTTCTTGTAATTGGTAACTCCATACACTCTAACATTTGCCTCTAAACCTGCCTGATTCAGTGCCTGAACTGTGTATAATAATTGCACAAAAGTTAATACAGAAAGAAAAGAGGCAATATTTATGTGTTCTTTTAGAATAATTAAAAATAAGTACCAATATTATTGGGAATACCACTTATTTGTGCTCCATTATTTATAATATCTTCTATGATCATAAAGCATATGCTGGCCTCTTTATGCCAGCTGAAAGGGGTTGTGTTTGTGGCCTGAGTACATTTCATTAAATAAAAAAAAGCAAGGTAAAAGAAATGTAATTTACTCATCTTTGTTTCTTTTCTAATTTAATTTAAGAAAGTGGTTGTGTTTGGTGGTAAGAGTATATTGCAGACGAAAAAAAAAAAAGCAATGAAAAGAAATGAAAAAGCAGGTTGTTCTTTTCCTTTTTAACATATGACATGATAATAAATTTAATTTAATGATATTTATTTCTTTTCCAATTTAGTTTAAATGTAATATTTTGGAGAAAATGATAACCTTAGAGTATATATATATTCTCTTTCTATAGTTGGCTATGAGACTCAAATGGAAAAGTTGATAGAGCTACGTAAGAGAAGTCACTAGCTACAAGCAATCTCCTGTTGTTTTTAATATTATCACACCACCAAAGTCCAGAAAGTTGATGCCTGTGACGTATCTGGACCAGCTTTTTAAACTTTAATATTATAATTTTATCATTTATTAAAGAGCAATGCTTGTACAAAAAACTAATATATTCATCATCGTTTTCCGGTAGGCTGTGAAGTATATGCGAATAAAAGAAAGTTTTGTCTTTTCATTATTTTTTGCAGAGAACAAAAAAGGAAGAGGAGGGGTTCATCAGTTTCAGATCAATTATTTACCAATCTGGAGCTGAGATGTGAGAAGATTATCATGCACAACCATGACTGTTCTCGTTGTGACGATCACTGAGTACTCTTTGACACCATCAAGAGACTTGAGGATGTTCTCGACCAAAGGGACCTCCGATGTGCAGCAGAGCCCCAACACATCAAAATAGCTTTTCTGCATCTTATTCTTGGCTGCTCCTCCTGCTTTGTTCTTTTCTTGGGCAGCCATTGTTGTCTCCAAATTCTGGTCACCTACAACAAACATAGAAGTTACGAATGTGGGAAGAGGACGGAGATGACCCAGAAAAAAGCCTTGCTTTGCGTGAATGTATAAGCACATAAAATGTGTCATTAACTATATATGTTATACACACGCAATGAAGAAAATGCGTATAGAAATTTCTCGTAACCATAAAAGGTATTGGAGAACAAGACTACTACCTGTCAATTAATGAACCAAAATGGAAGTGAAAGCTTAGAGATCTTTGTTATTGGAGATGGGAGGAGTGAATGCCATTGGAGAAGGAAGGGGGGCTTTAAGTAAGGAATGCGTGAGCTTGATAGGCTCGTCAAAGAAATATATATATTTTAAGTGGAGAATCAGTTAAAGGCTGTGGAATGTGGAATGGAATCCACGTGTGATTCCACACATACATTTGCACTTTGAGTTGTTACTCCTAGGCATATGTTCTTCAAATTACTTTGTTAAAGGTTTTATACTAAATTTCCACTAATTTAGTAGAAGTATTCCCTAATATATGCTCACAATTTTAGTGTGAGCATAAAATAAATACTTTTTTGCATTAGTAAAGGTTATTTACAAGAATTTCCCTAATCTAGTAGAAGATTCCTTTAATTGTTAAGATTTAAATTAATACTTCCTAATGTGCCATAAAGTGTATGCTAATTTAAGATTCTAATTTGTGTTTTATAGTCTTTAAATCCGACGGATGCATCATTATTGATTCTTTTTATCAACTTATGTAGACATATAAATTGTTGAAAATATAAGTGGATGTCCATTTAATTGAGAACTTAGGGAGACAATTACATCAAGTTAGACTTTGTTAATTTCCCTGCCTCATTTAATTTCTCATCTTAGAATGAAAATATCATAAATTCATCTATTTGGCTTATGACTTAGTTTATTTGTGAAGTAATCGTTTTGTGCGGATCACAATTTTAGCATTTCTGCTACATCGGTCAACTTAATAAACATAAAAATCGATTAGATTGAGAGAAAAACATTGGTATAGTTGGAAGTTCGATCCGTATCAATTGTATCGAACGTAAGTTTTTATGCATAGCAGAAAATGCAATGGTGTGGGTCTAGGGAAAGAAACAATCACGTACGTAATTGCAAAATTTTTAATGGTTTAAGCAAAACAACAAGAACTATTTAGCAGTGCATAGGAGTCTCTACTGCTAGCCGACCTTAAATACAATCACCCCATTGAAAACTGTACGTATTTCTAATAAGGGTTTGAAATAGCAGTAGTCAATCTTTTGCATCTCTGCCGCTCTGATTCACAAAAAACAACAATGGGCTTAATGTTTCCTCAATTTTCAGGCATTTATCCATCCAATTTTTAAATATAGCATGTTATAATTATAGAGTTAATTAATTGTATTGATTAATTACGAAATTAATCTGTAATTTCATATAGATTATCTTTCATGTATGCCAAAGGGATGCTTCTCTACTATTAGTTGAGGTTGTCAGACTTTGAGACACTACAATGGAGTAATTTGTAGGGATGAAATTTGTGTTCAGAGTTAGTTTAATTGAATTCGTATTTAACTGGTTTGGTTCAAGTTCATGAAATTTAGGGTTAAAGTTTATATTGTTTTATAAAAATTTAAGTTTTGAATTCAATTCATATTTAAATTGTCTAGTTCGATGAAACCTGAAACTTAAATATATTAAATATAAATAACATAATTTTGAGTAAAAACATATTATTTTAAAATTTAAATAAGAATGATCAAGTTTGATTTGGGTCAAATTAGGCTTTTAATTGCTTGATTTCTTAAGTTGCAATAAGCCTTGAATGTATTTGAGTTTTAGACTTAATTAATTATTTTTAGACTAAGTTCGAGTTAGGGGGCTCAAATTTGGTCCGGTTCATTACCAATTTTAGGAGAACGACAAACAAATTAAATAAAAAGAAAAGGAAGCTTTAGTAATAAGTAATGAAATTTTAGTACCAACTAAAAAAAATATTATATTTCAAAAAGTGTGAATGAATTGCAACGTGCTCTTTCAATAAAATATAGGAAACATATATTTTAAAAAAATTAGAGTTTCTACTACTATTTGAATTTTCAAAGAGATTCGCAAATCGCAACCTAGTATGTACTTAATTGAAGTCGTCATCATCATCATCATCACACTCAATCTGAAGTCTCGCGGTGAAGCAGGATCTGTGAAGGTTTGATAGTACGCACCCTTACCTCTACATAATAGAGAGGCTGTTTCCGGTAAACTCACATGCAAATGTTGACAGGAAAATAATGATGCAAGTTAACAAAATAAATACCGTAAAAAATCACTAATAATAATAATAATACGAAAAACTTAATACAAATACAAAATACTAATAATAACCTAACCTAGGGAGCAAAAACATAACCTAAGGAGCAAAAATTAGAACTTTAACAAAAAGAAAATTTTTCAAGAAGATACAAATGTGAAGAGTTTACTAGTCAGGAGGAGGAAAAAGAAAATCAGGAAGAAGACAAGGTTGAGAAGGAAGCAAGAAGTGAAAAGGAGAGAACACTTCACGGTGCAATATATAGCAGGAGAGCAAAGGAAGTAATTTTTGATACAACCCAATTATTATCTCCGAATCTAAATCCTGACATCTCACAATCCGAAACTGAAATCAATAGTACCCAACCAGGTAACTCAAATGATCTCCTTGGTGATATTTTTCTTCCTATTGCAATGATAAAAGGGAAAAGATCATGCACACAATACCCTATTTCTAACTTTGTCTCTAATGCAAAATTGTCTCCAACTTTTTATGCCTCTATTTCCACACTAACCATGCAGAAATTCCAAACAATATACATGATGCTTTAGTTGTTCCTGAGTGGAAGGAGGCGGTTTTGGAAGAGTTAAAGACCCTGGAAAAGAATGGCACATGGAAGAGAACAAATCTACTAAGAGGAAAAAAATTGGTTGGATGCCTGTGGATATTTACCATTAAATATAATGCATATGGGTCAATATAAAGATTTAAAGCTCGGTTGGTGGCAAAGGGTTACACTCAAACATTTGGGGTAGACTATACTGAGACATTCTCTTCAGTGGCAAAGTTGAACACTGTTAGGATCCTATTATTAGTGGCTGCATGCTTAGACTGGCCTCTAATCCAACTAGATGTAAAAAAATGCTTTCTTGAATGGCGATTTGGAAGAGAAAGTGTACATGGAGCCACCTCTTGGGTTCGAGAAAAGCTTTGGAGACAAGGTGTGCAAACTTAGAAGGTCCCTGTATGGACTAAAACAGTCCCCAAGAGCTTGGTTTGACAGATTCACCAAGTTTATGATAAGTAAGGGGTATTCCCAAGGTCAATCAAATCATACCTTGTTTACTAAAAGGCATGGGCAAGGTAAAATCACTGTCCTAATAGTGCATGTGGATGATATCATAATTACTGAGAGTGATCAAGTGGAGATAGAGAAATTACAAGCTCAACTCGGGGAGGAATTTGAAGTATGATTAATTAATTGGCATGGATTTAAACACAAGCTTCATTGATGAACTTGACACTAAAACGGATTTAAACATTAAATTCATTAATTAAATCTACTTCTTTTCTATTAAAAAAACGTACAATGGACTCTCAAACAGTAGAATAACTAAAAAATAAAAGAAAGTATAGGATGAAGATAAAATTTTTTGTTGTAATTGGACTAATTTTTATTAACTTCTAAAAATTTTCTTATAATTCAATATTATCCAAAAATCATACTATATTAAATAAACACATAAATCATAACCAAAAAAACACATAAACTCTTTATATTCACTACAAGAAATCATTCAATTACCGATGGAAAATGGCAATGATAAAGAAACCGTTGCCAATTACCGACGGTTATCGTACACTCATCAGAAAACATGTTTGCAAAAATTTCAATTACCGACGGTAATAATATTTGTCGCTGAAATTGCGCTGGAAATGTTGGCGCAAAATGTTTTCACTTTACCGACGCAAATTTCCTTACCGTTGGTAAGTTGGCTATTAAAACGTCGCCGTCCGTCGACTGCTTCTTTTCAACGTTTTTAAGAATAACGAAACGACGTCGTTTGGGGGAATCTGATGAATACTTTTAAGGGTAACGAAACAACGACATTTGGTTTGAACCCCCCCCCCCATCCGACCTTCCTCCTTCGTCTTCTCCGCTGTTCTTTGTCACTTCTTCTTTGTTGTTGTCTTCTCCGTCCGTAGCCACTGTCTTCTCCGACCGTGGAGCTGCGCATTTGGTGAAGGTATGTCGATGTGTGGAGCCCTTCATTATTTTGCCGAAATGAAAAAAAGGTGGTTTATGCTTGTGGTTGATTTATTGTTTGTTTCATGTTTTACACGATTTATGTGTAAATGTTTATGTATGGAATTTGGAAGCTACTATGGTTATTTTGGAAGAATCAAGGATTGAATTCAAGTTTAAATGTTTATCTAATTGATTCATGGATGAAATTGGTTAATAGTGAAATTTTTTTCTTTTGCCCTAATGTTTTTTTTACTACATTGGATTGAGTTGTCATTTTTAACTCTAATTATAGTTATGATTAGTTGTTAAATGTTTATAGTTAGGGTTTATTGAAAAATTTCTATAGGAATTTGATTGAATACAACATTGCATCGACTTTGATGATTATGATTGGATATTTGCGGAGTATCAATGTTATGGATAATGTGATATGTATGAATGTCTATTGGTGTTTGTATTGATACTTATTAGGTAGATTAGGCCCTCTTGGCATGTCATAATATTAACCTTAGTTTGCTTAGATTGTTTTACCATTTAACATGTGAGAAAATTTAATGGGGGTCGTTGATTTAATTATTTTATATATTGTATTATAGACTAAGGATTGTTCTTTTGTTTATACATCGATGTAGGAAGAGTTTGAATGTTAAAACTGACATACTATAATGATAGTGAATTTTTTTAGGTTTAGTTGATTAACTAGGTATTTCATATAAGGGCATCTTAACGTTTTCATAGTTACTAAATTGTCATAAACTTGTTAGCAGCAGTATTAGACTTATTTTATATTTCCTTTATGCAAATGGAAGAAGATAGTTATTATAATTGTAAGTTAGTTTATGCTAGTTTTTTTTAGGTTGACTATCTACTATAACAAGACACTAAGAAGTTATGACAAAAAATAGGCAGAAGAAAAAGCTACTAATTGCAACAAGTAGAGAGTTATAACTTCTACCTCGTGGGTTATTACTCCTAGGGATTCTAAGCCCGAGCACTCACCTGTAGACATCCCACCCGTTATCTAATTTATAGGGTAACAACCCATCCAATTCTCTGATTAATAACTAAGATTTAATTGAAGTAATACTAGCCCTGCACACAAAGAATTTTGAGGCATCACAATACATAAACTGAGAGTTCTTGAAAGAGTTAGAATTGGAATTTCATGTGCAAAGGAAAATCAAGTTTAACAATCAGTAAGTGTTTTACCTACTAATTAAATCGAATGGAAGGGAATTTGGCAACAAATTAAGAGAGAAGTTGATATATATAAGACATGATGGACCTTAAAGAGGTCACTTAAGAATCACAAATGCTATTAAAAGGAGGTAAAACTAATTAGTAAGCTTAAACAGAGATGTTGAAAGTTATATGAAGATATGCCTGATATGTCATAGGAGTAAGTATAAGAATGTCATATATCCAAGGAAGTTACAACTATATCTATACAAGAGGGATGGTGGAGAGAGTTCAGTATTAATTTTGTTGAAGAATAAATTTAGAATCGAATCCTCTCTTTTTATAGTCATTAAATATTCATATACAAATTCAAAGATAGTAAAAGTATTTATCAACTATAGATAAATAGAAGCAATTAGTAATGCTTTTCAAAACTTATTTACAATGTTAATGTGGATACATACGAAAGAGACGATTTACGTGGATTCATTTAGCAAAAAGTGCATAGTCGATACAATCTAGTTGAAATCAACTACCGAAGAAGATTGAGACAATTTGAACCTTTTGTGTTGGCAATGCAAGAAAAATAGGTGTGTTATGTCCCTTTTCCAAGATTACGACGAGATAAGACAGATTGGTTGGCAATTTGCAAAGTTAAACCTAGAGGTGTTTTTCAATCACATAGAAAAAGAGAGCAGAGAATTGAAAGTGAAGCGTTTCAGGAAGATATCACTTTTATAAATGCATCTGTCACATATGACGATAATGAGCCTTTGAACGATCAATCTAACGAATATGTTAAAATTTCATCTAGAGAGGATGACGAGGGTCAGAGATCCGAAGAGGAGCCTGAGTTTGATTCTTATTCTTCCGAAGAAGATGATGATTATAATTTACAATTAAGTTATAATAGTGATTAAATTGTTTTTGTAATTGAATATTTTAATCAACGTCATAAATTATTTCCTTTTTAGTATATTGTGTACAGTATTTCATGAGAAATCTTATTCAAAGAATGTCGAAGCAATTGGTTCCGGATGGTAGTAATTCCTTCCGTTAGGAGGAATGTGGCAACATTGTCCCAACCCAAGGAATAAACAATACAGGAAAAATCGTCACTTCATATATTAAGGATCATTTGCCTTCCATGGCCGATCTCCTACTTCAAGGTGTTTAGTATGATCTGAATAACGTCTCTTTTCTTATTATGTACATCTCATTTCCTTTAATGAAGTTATTATATATGTAGCGCTCCCTTACCATAGAGTACCCACCGGAACGCCCGTAGGTCATTCCGGTATATATCCTACAATAAGAGACCACTACTGACAACCACCACTAAACTCCCCATGGCATCACAATAATAAAACAGAAATAAGAAATTGGTA
>JANVCL010000008.1:1444764-1456946 GCA_026546855.1 Erythroxylum incrassatum | reverse complement strand
TCATCTTAACCAACCACCATAATTATAATGATTATATCCATTCTCATTCCTCACTATATTCATTCCTATTCTCATTCTCATTACCCTCTATAAACCAAGCGCCCCATAAATATAAAAACCGTTCTATGTAATTTTAATAATAATATTATTAAAAAATTAATTATTTTAATAATTTATTAATAATATTCTAATAATATCTTATCCGCTGCTGACTTCTCATTCTTGATATTTGATTATATTTTATATCCACATTCTCGCCAAAAATAAAAGTTTAGAAATATCTAAAATTTATTCCAGTTTTGATATTCTTTATTAGAGAATTAAAATTGCATTCTGGGTTATTTGTTATAAAAGAAACTAATAATTATCAAATTACTTTAAGCTCCGAGGTGAAGAAGCGTCGGTGTCATATTGGATCCTATCTTGGTAATTAATAGCGCCAGTCTAACCAAAATTGTTGGGGAGTTATTTATTAAATTGCTGTTTTAAGAAGGTGATTTAGGGGTGAAATGAAAAGAAGAAAGCAGCAGATATTAACGAACTACCTTAGATATTGATTCTTGAAGATGTATGGTGCAATTAAGGATATGTGACATCTCATTTGCGGTACGCCCGTACCAAATCTTATACAAGAAAGAAAAGGAAAAGTAGAAAAAAAGTATTAAGTTTATAAAAAAATAATGTATTTTAATTAATTATTTTGAAGCATACAACAATTAAATTATATAGGATGATTGCTAAACCTTAACTAGTTCAAGTACTAAGAAATTTAACGAGACTTTCTTTTTTTTAGAAATTAAATAATATTAATAAAAGAAATAGAAAAAATACAAGTCAAGGTGAGTCTAATAGAAAGATTATAAGTCAGGGTGAGTCTAACACACTGAACAACCAAAGAGAAATGACACTGTTCAACACCAAAGCAAGCTAAAAAAATGACAACCTTCTAAGGTAAAACATAAAGACACATCGTTGATACCTAATTGGAAAAACAACCTAAAATCAAACATTCTCACATTCTTTCTTTTCCTGATTAGGGTTGGAGGTATCTGCACTCACCATCATCTTGAGACACCGAGACTCCGAGGAAGAGCTTTGAGACAATCAACTGGGATAACCGAACGAAGGTAAAAAGATTTTCCTTATCCATGTTTCATATTTGACACTTAAGACTGGTCGATGCAAAAGATTGACGTTTTCTTTCTTGTCTCCTCATGTACCATATACACAATTGAGAGTCCCTAACATCGTTCCTAGCACCGATGAAGCTTCCATTCCAACACTAGAGAGCTAAGTCCCCCTTCTATTGTTTTCCATAATATAAGTTTCATAGAACTGCTTGCTACGTTGGTATGCATCTTTGTTTATATTCTCCATGAAATGGCTAATTGGGCTGAGCACTTCTTGATATAACTAGAGTAAATTACTTCTTCTCTTACTTTAGCAAAAACACATTCCTATACCTGCCTTGATGAGATTTTTTTATCAGCAACACTGAGCATCTTTTCAATCTTAAGGGCTCTTCTTATCAATAAGATTGAACATCTTTTAGATGTATATGGTAAGTGAAGGTTAAAAGAACTAGTACTGAAGTTAAATATGAGGTTGAAGTATTATGTAATGGCTTGTAATCATGTTACTTACATAATGCTAAAATAAAAGTACAAAGTTGGATATTTGTTCCAAGAACAATTCAGTTGTAGCATAATTTTTTTTAAACTTTGCACAAAGTTCTCTAACTAACTCTCATTGGTCTTCTATAGGCATGCAAGTGTACTGAAAAATCTGTCTCAATTTGGTAAACATAATATTGGACTGCCGACTCTAACATCTTGGAGTTTGAGTTCTATCTAGTTAGACAATCTCAAACTAATTCTATCTAGTTGGGCAATCTTAAACTAACCTTTTCATACTCCAAATGTATAGTTGTCGAGCAATTTTTTCAAATTTCTCAACTCTTTTAGTTATTGCACTTCAATATATTACAATATTCCGAATCAAATATATTGCTTCCTTTTGTCATCATCAACTCATCCTTTACAATCAAATTCATAATATGCGCAAAACAACACATATGGAATAACCTTCCACTAACCAATAAGCTCCCAAACTGTATCTTATCTTTTAACTTTTCAATCATAACATCATTTTTGCTACAACTGTCAACTATTGTGGTGGACAATTTGGCGTTGATATTACAATCCATTAAACAGTCTCCTAATACGATTGCCAACCTTTAGCTTATATATGGTGCCATCACATAAATAAACCCATCATGTACAAATATGACCAACATCAATCATGACATAATCAAGAAGTAAATGATAACAATATTAAAAAATACAAATTAACTCAAAAGTTTATTTCATATAGTCTAATCATCATTATCAACGTAATGTGTTGTCACCGCCATATAACCTTTCTTTTGGTTATCGATTGTCCACACATATAATGTAATAAAAATTTGTCCTTTAATACTCGACAATGTTTTGAAAATTTGTTTCTTCATATCCTTGTATATTTTGATAATCTCCTTCTTCAACATATCCTGAGTAAGAACCTTACAGCGAGTTGTAAAACATCCTAGATTTTTTAGTATCAACTATAAATAGTAGATACGAAGACTTGATTCGAGGTAAACAAGCCTTTAGTAGATACGTAAAAGTTGATGACTTGTCTGTCCACTTATTTGGGGAGCCTCAATCCAAAGCCCAAGATCTCTATCGCATTTTTAAGAATAGGCGGTTAGCCACTAACACCCAGATTGACGAGGCCCTTCTTCTTCGTCAAATTTTCACTCCATCAATGAGATAGAAGATTGACTGAGAGTTTCTCCTTTTTTGAAGCAATATTCATGTCAAAGCAGAGTCATTAGTTTCTCTTTTTTTGAAGCAATATTCATGTCAAGGCAGGGTCATCAATTTTTGCTTCCTAGATTGTTGTGGTTTCCTTTGATACACATTTTTGGTAAATATTGAATTGTATTTTATTTATTTACTTTTTTAACCTGAATCACTTGTTTGTAGTTTTTGTGGTATTATTACTATACTTTTTTTTCTTTTTTCATTGTCACATTTGCATATGGATCTACCAGAAACAATCTCTCTACTTTATAGGAGTAAGACTGTGTACTATCAGACCTCTCCAAATCCCATATTGGCACGAGATTCAAACTGAATGTGATGACCAACTATAGATAGTAGATGTTCAGCACCAATTACTATAGAAGCAATAAAAAATCTCATTATGTTGATGTCATAAGATATTGCAATTATTTCATTCTTCCTTCTCATAAAGTTAAGAGTCAAAAAAGTTTGAGCTCCTGATATGATCTTCTTTCTATTATACAAATCCACATGTCTCTTTAAATGAGATATTTCACCTTTTGAACTTCCAGACAACATCTTCTGATAGTACTTATATTCGTCCTTTTTTTATTCCGTCCATTGATCTAATCTTATTGAAATGATTTCAACTTTACTTTTCAATTAACCTAAAATTTTATCTTTACTTGGTGTGGGATTGGAAGTTTCTACTTCTGTCGCCGATACCGAATTACAACTCCCTACTAAAAGAAATTTTTATTCATTTGAAACAATCAACGTATAAATATATACATCTTATTTATAATTATAATTGATAATTGATAAATATGGGAGAGAATAGGAGAACATAAACCATAATCATATATTATCAGTGACTTATACAATCACATACAATCATGTAATGTATGATATGATCTCGATATGTGGTTTAGCAGACTTTCACAATCACACACTTGGATGTGTGTGTGATTATGTAGGTCACTATAAAATTTTTATGCATACTTGCACGATCACGTACATAATAATATTTACATAGTTATATACATAGGTACTGTAAGTTCTCAAAACTTCATAGTCACTGACATGACCACACACAGACACCCGTTTACATGACTGTGTAAGCCCACGAAAACATTCCCCAAATGATAACCATCCCAAAAATTTCAGTATTTCACAAAATCAATATTCAATCAAAAGATTCAAAACCAAATTGTGACGAAGGAACTTTACCTTGGAGGGTAAGTGGTGAAGAAGTAAAAAAAAAAAGACATCGACAATACAACGGGACGTGTAACAAAAGGGCGGCAAACTATGAAAGAGGGAAAGAGAGAGTCTGAAGAAGGTAGGGAAAGAAAAGGTAGAGATAGCCCAAGCAACCCAGGTTTGGTCAAGTCGGGCCGGGCTCTTTTTGTCATTCCTAAGAAAAAGTGGGGGAAATGTTAACTTAGACTAAAATGACGTCATTTTTTATCATTAGAAATGAAACATCTTAACATAAAATAATGTCATTTTATTTTAAACGCAAAACTATGTTGTTTAAGTTTAAATTTTTATCGGGCCTCAGGTTGGGCTTAGGCTAAAGAGCCCGAGCCTGAGCCTTTCTTGGTGCATGCAAATTTTTAATTTTAAGGCTCAAGCCCAAGGCCTAATTAAACCTCGGCTCGGTCACCTCTAATCAAGTATTAAAATTGGTAATGAAAAATTTTCACTCATATTTAATTATCATATAATTTATTTCATAAAAATTAATCAAAAATATTTTCAATGATTAATTTTTTAAAAATTATGAACAATTTTTATAATAAAAAATAAAATTAAAAATTAATACCTTAAAATCAATGAAACAAAATAAAATAATTATTAAATAAATTAAATATAAAATGGTGTGGTTTTTAATAATAATATTTTAACTATTGATAATGTTTTAATAATATCTTATCTCTCGTTCTTGCTCCGATATTATTTAATGTGACACTTTAATCACTCTTAAACCACAATTATCTAAATTATTCCTAAAATATAACATTAATTATCAAAATCTTTATTAATTCCAAAAAAAAAGATGTTTGTTAGTTATAAAAGTATTTTATACAAATACAACTACTACTGAATTGCCATATTCAAAAATTCTGATTTGTTATTAAAAAAGTCTAAGAATGGTCTAATTTCCTTAAACCTCCTCTCCGAGGTGAAGTGTCGGTGTTACGGTGGATACTATCTTGATCATTAATAATTACCTTAAACCTACTCCAAGGTGAGGTGTCGGTGTCACGGTGGATCCCATTTTGGTCATTAACAAAACTAATCTAACCAAAATTGTTGGGGAGTTACTTATCAAATTGCTGTCTCTAAGAAGGTGATTTAGAAGTAAACTGAAACGAAGAAAGCAGCAGATATTAACGAACTACCTTAGATATTGATTGTTGAAAATGTGTGGTACAATTAAGGACATGTGACACCTCATTTCAAAATTTGGTCCTAAAAATCTTATACAAGAAAGAAAGGGAAAAATAGGAAAGTTTAATAAATTTATAAAAAACAATATTTTTAATTAATTGTTTTGAAGCATATAATAAGAAAAGGAAAATTAGAAAATTTTTATAAATTTATAAAAATAATATATTTCTAATTAATTATTTTGAAGCATATAATAAGTAGATATCAAAATTATTATAGATCAACTTGAACTTGTGTTATTATGAATCGTGTTAGAACAAAATCTCCACTAAAATCATATTAGTGAGAAATACATTGTTCTTGATAGTTTTTTAATTTGTTCAAGATTAAAGAAGAAAAGATTTTAAATTATGAATTAAAATTTGAAGTTGCCAAATTTGTGACATCTTCATATCAAATTTTCATCAAATGTTTTAAAAACTGAACCGAAAGTTAAACCAGTAAGACAAGAGATTTAATGTTTAAAAGTTTCAATCGGTATAAGATCATTATAAAATTAGTTAAAGATTAACTAAAATTAAAGAATTTAAAATATTATTGAAAGATAATGTACTTATGTTTTAAAGAATTTGAAATTTAAATAAAAATTGTTAAATAAAATCAAACAAGAAAGTTGAAAACTTAACCGAAAACTTAACGGTTCAAAGTTTTTATCCTGCCGAACATGTTGAATTTTTTAATTATTTTTTATCAAGACAAAAATCTTTACAAACTTGTATAAAAATTATTATTAATCATTTTAAAATTTATAATTCTCTTAATTCTAAATTAAAGCTGAATCTTATAGGATGATTACTAAACCTTAACTAGTTCAAATATTAAGAAATTTGATGAGAGTTTCTTATCAGCAACATTGAACATCTTTTCGATCTTAAGAGCTCTTACTTATCAATAAGATTGAACATCTTCTCAATCTTAAGAGCTCTTCTTATCAATAAGAATGGAACATCTTCTCAATCTTAGGATGAGCTCTTCTTATCAATAAGATTGAACATCCTCTCAATCTTCAGAGCTTTTCCTACCAATGACTCTACATCTTTTAGATGTAATGGATAGGAATCCAACAATGGCTTGTAATGCTGTTACACAGTCCAGAGAATACTGGGTTATATATAGATAGTCATGTGGGCTACCCTTATGGAGTCTCTGGACTTGACAAAAATAAAAATAGTGACCAAAATCACAGGGCTCCTCCTTAAGGAGCCTGAGCCTCAATGGTGATTGATCCACTAATACTAATAATTAAATCGAGTCTGTCACGTAACTCAGGAAGGCTTTTCAAAGTAACGTCATTACCCAGCAGCTGGCAATGTGAAGCGCTCAAATCCAAGTGAAGAGCAATGTGGATGGTTCGTTGCGTTGGGCTTTCTTTCTGTTAGCTGCGATTGGCAGTAAAGAGATCAAATTAGAGTTCTGTTCTGTATGAGTTTCATAATATAATTTAATATAATTTCATAATATAATTTAATCATTTAATTATTATAAATAAAATTAAAAATGTCGGTTAAAGATCTATTCAAATAGTTTATATTTTAAAAATGTTTTATTGAAATTTATTTACAATTTAACTAATTATTAAAATTTATTCATCCTGATTTTTACAGATCAAAGTCATTGGATATTATAAAGATATGTAAAATAAAATAAAATATTTAATAAGGTAATTTTCAATAAATTATAGGATCATATTATAAAGTATAAACTCATAGGAGTCAGTTATTTAACAGATTCGCGAAATAATTTATTTTTCCTAAATTTCCTTTCTGTTTGTAACTACTTTCCGATTTTGTCCTTTTTTTGTCTCAAAAAGTTCAGAAAGCCCCCGAAAGTAGGGAACACGAACTAGGCCATGTCCGAATCTTAGCAAAACCTGAAGTGGCGTTAGTACTTCTTGCCCTTTAGTTGCACTTACTCAAAGTTCGTATCTTTTTTCAAGAGTCGCTTGACTAAAGCCAAAATTTGTCAGTTTAGACCCTCCGAACCCCCTCTCTCTCCTCGAAAGAACCTAGGGTTTTTCAGCACTGATCTTCTTGTAGGACTTGTTAGGTAAGAGAATTCACTTGTTGCTTATTTGGGTTTCTGAGGTTTGGTGCTCTGTCTTTCACTTGGTATCGCTTTTATATTGTTGAACAAAATCCTTCTTTTTAGCTTAAAGCTACCAAATTTGGTCCGTTCTACTTCACGGGCACTTGGAACTCTGCTTGGTTGCATTCTTTTATTTGTTTATTTGTACTGGGTTTTGCTTACTTTGATGTGTTGATTTTGGTTTTATGTCTATGTTGTTTACTGTAATATGGTTGCGCGTTGTTCTGTTAAGCTCTGTTTATGCACTATCGCAATTTAGTAGTTAACTGGGTATCTGTTTAATCTATTTTTGTTACGTCGTGATAAAAGGGTACATAGGTGAAGGAAAGTTCTAAACTTTTTAGTGTAATTTTCTGTCAGCAAGAAGTCTGGACGTGGTCAAGTTTTTGCTTTTTTCCTGCTTTCTGGTACTCTAGGTGTCCTGATAAGTCTTGTTGTGCAGAATGGTGGGTCAAATGGTGGGGGCATGAAATTCTTCTCATGTTTCTCTCCCTGTTTCTTCACATTGATGTACTTATTTGCTCTGTTTAACTTCATTTGAACTCGTTGCCTCTGCATTTTAACTACTACAAACTTAATAGCTTCATGGTACCTGATGGTAATTATTAATTTGATATTCTGAGGTGACTCATAATTGCCACTTCTTGCAGTGAAACTTTCACCCAAATTGAAGGTAATATGGGGTTGGGTTGTATTTTTGCAGGGTGCGACTCTGGTCAATATACTCTCTGTATATCTGATGAAATGAGACGTTGTAAACCACGTTGTTACCTTCATTTTTCTTGATAGGAGTTGATTGTTGACAGTCTCAATGTAGATGCTCTAATTAGTAGCTTCTGATTGCATGATTCGATTTATGCTGCAAATATGATTCTTGTGCCTGCCATGGTGAAGATGTTGCTGTTTTACATATATAATAGCTCTTGTGTTATTCTTCTTGTTATGTGAAGGATGGTCTGACTTTCAGGCACCAAGTCGGATGTCCTGCTAATTCTCTATTTCGGATAGAGGAAGATAACAGTGTTTTATGGTTATGGCGACTGAAAGTCCACTTAGAATGCATTCACATAAAGAAGCTGTGGTTTTTGTACCATCTACTCCGGGCATGTCTGGGGAGAATTTGGGGTTGCTTAGGAACAGTCAAAGGTTTCATGACATTGGACGAGATGCAGTCCCAAATCGCAGTGGAAGTGCACCGCCTAGCATGGAAGGGTCATTTTTGGCCATAAGTAATATTATTTCCCAGGCAAACTTTAACCAAGATCCATGCGATGGGGGCTTACAAGATGTTATTCGAAGCTTTGATACAGGAAAGCAATTAAGTTTGACTTTTCATGGTTCCAATGCCAACTCAAATGTTAGGCTTCCTACACCGCCCATTCTGAGGGAAAACCGACATGTGGGGCACCATACTGGTAGATTTGGTAGTAACTGGGGACTTGCTCCAGTAGGTGAGAGTGATAAGAACTCCTTGCATGTGTCGCAACCCATCCTTTCTACACATAGGGAAGAAACTGAGGATGAATGCTCACTGCAGCAGTCATGTGGTGATGTGGTAGGCACAGCCAATGGCTTTTGGTCTGAAGAGCATGTTGCTTCGTCGGCAGGGGAGTCCAGAGTCTTGGTTGATTTAATTCGGGTATTAATTTCATTATCCATTCATTTCCTTCAGCCACTTCCTTTACTCTGACGTTGAATCATGGTCCTTGAATGTATTTATGTAAAATTTGTTTGCTGTTTTGAGGGCTTAAAGGCTATGTGCCTTGGATTTTGAGTTAGCTTACAAAAGGATATCATTAACATGCTGCAAATGTATGTACTGTGCTGATGGGTAACTCCAGAACTTCTGAAAGTTATTGCTTGTTTCTTTATTTGAGTTTTATATTTGCACAAGTTTTTTCTTAATCTGGGTCTATAATGGACCAACTTAGGCTACAGAGTACTAAACCCCCTCGGTACCGATCTTCTAACCTCCTACCTGAGAGTGAGAAACTGTACTGATGTTGTCTTGTTATGAGGCTGCTGGTTTGCCTTAGGGTATAAATATTTCTGAGTTATGAAATCTTACAAAATATGCTGAGTGCCGGCACACAATTGCTGTGCTTGTGTGTTCTTTTGATGCTATTTATACCTTTGTTAAGAGTTCTAATCCTGTACTTTTGGTTTTCATTCACAAATCAGTAGCCTCTTGCCAATAGATGAGAAATCTCATGGGAAACGGCAGGATATATGCAATTATGATGACCAGTACATATGATTCGATTAAGTTCTGAATAATAAGAAGCCACTTTCTTTTTCCCAGAAGATTTGTGCTAAAGAATTTGCATTTAATTTGATCATTATTTAATGAATGAGTATTATGCTTGAATTAAAAGCATTTCCCCTGTCTCTCTGCTGATTATAGTTTCATTTCTCGTTTGGAAATTGAATCTCTGAATTGTCTTATTTGTTGCCTCTTTGCTTGCCACTTCAAAATTGCAAGACCTGAAAAGCTAATTGTTCACTGCAATTTGCAGGAGGATTTCCCCCACACCCCATTGCCCTTATATAACCATTCTCATTCCTTAAGTTCTGGAACTACAGAGGAAGTGACTGATCATAATGGTGACTATAGTTTTCATGACCCTGTTAGCCCATCAAATACAGTTGCATCAACTCGAGTTACAGAGCGGGTATCACCTTCATTGAATACTGATGACTCGACTACCAGTGTTTCAAGCTCATTGTCTGTTCACTGTACAGGAAACATAAAACTAAAACCCGCGCTTCATAAAGAATATTCAAGTTGTGCTAATGTTAGTATTGTTGAATCTAAAATGAAAGATCTAAATGTGTCTGGCCTTCCTAATTCCAAAGAGCAGAGAAATCAGGAACAATGGCATCACAGTCACAGCTATCACAACAGTATGCCTCACCCCCAAATGTACCAGCAACGTGGTAATTCATTTCAAGTCCAGAGTGACAAATCTCAAGTAGGTTCTCAAGGAGTGAATTCCTCATATCTTAGCACAGATCCATCTCTACATGGCCTGCCAAAGTTTTCAGCAGAGGTACAGCCATTATTACAATCATCTGGGTTTACACCTCCTCTATATGCAAGCGCAGCAGCCTACATGGCTTCACCGAGTACATTTTATCCTAGTGTACAGGCTTCGAGTTTTTATTCTCCACACTATGGACTAGGGCCATATACTCTAAATTCAACAGTCATTCCTCCATTTGTGGCCGGATACCCACCTCAGGGTGCTGTTCAGATGGCAGTTGATGGTCCTGTTAGTCCTAATATTAGTTCACGGGTGTCTGGGGCTTCAGCTGGGGGGGTCAGTACACATGGAGCTGACCTTCAACATTACAACAAGTTCTATGGACAGCTTGGATATCCAGTTCAACCTTCATTTGCAGATCCAATGTATATGCAATACTATCAACAGCCTTATGGGCCATCATACAGCATTTCTGGTCAACTTGATCCATTAGCTCTGGGAACTAGTGTTTTTGGGAACCAAAATAATACTCCTGACCCCAAGAAAGGATCTGAAGCTGGCTCTGGTCTGGATGACCCAAAATCACAACATCAGAGGAGCATAATGAACGTTATGAACCAAACTAGGTGGGGGATAACAAATCCTCATTACACTGGGAACCCTCCAAACATGGGAATAATGATGCCATTCCCATCATCCGTTGCTAACCCAGTCCTGCCTGGATCTTCAGTTGGGGGAACTGGTATTTCTGGAGGGAGAAATGAAGTGAGATTTAGCCCTGGTTCTGGTAGATATCCTCCTGTGTATTCTGGATGGCAAAGTCCAAGATCAGAGGCTTTTAGTGATCCTAATGTTTATAATTTTCTTGAGGAGCTCAAATCTGGAAAAGGTCGCAGATTTGAACTATCTGATATTTCGGGGCATATTGTTGAATTTAGGCAAGTGCACACTTCCTATGCATTTCTTTGTTTATATGTTGTGTTTGAAAATCCAACGTTGAGACTTTTACATTTCAGTGCTGATCAACATGGGAGTCGATTTATCCAACAGAAGTTAGAAAATTGTAGTGCTGAAGAGAAGGCATCTGTCTTTAAAGAAGTCCTTCCTTACTCTTCCAAGTTAATGACTGATGTTTTTGGTAACTATGTCATTCAGAAGGTGTGCATTCAAAATAGTCGTATTTGTAGTCTATTCACAACTTCATATGTTGACTGTGGTAATGTCACATATTTTGGTATCGTTTGTTTATATAGTTCTTTGAGTATGGAAGCCCGGAGCAGAGAAAGGAGCTTGCCAATCAGCTTACTGGACAGATTCTGCCTCTGAGCCTGCAGATGTATGGCTGTCGTGTAATTCAAAAGGTATAAGTGATGGAATATGATTGTCTCATAATTTTTATTGTTTTCCATGTCCCGAAAACAGAAAAAGAGTACAAGAAGATGAAACCTGAATCAAATCAAGCTAATTTCTCCATATATATATGTTAAGAAACATATAATGTAATTTGCTAATTTTTTCAATTTTGTTCAATAAGATGACCAACTTTAAGTCATAGGTTGAGACCTGAATTTACTAAGATATTTACATGGATCTGTTGTTTTATATGCCTGGTGGAATGAACTGTCTTGGCTTGCCACTTGCTGATTGAGATGGAACTGGTTTAATCACCTTTCTAGGATTGTGTTGTGGATGCCTTCGTTGGGAAATCTTATACCAGAAAAGAAAAGCTTCAGAGTTGATATTCTCTTTTATTTTCGGGTTATTGTTTCCTATTCCGTAGGTAGTTTAGAGATATAGTACTTCTATAATTATTTTCCTATTCTTATTCCGT
>JANVCL010000008.1:1425483-1444664 GCA_026546855.1 Erythroxylum incrassatum | reverse complement strand
TTGAATGAGTCTGAAATTCTATTCAAAATAGGTCGACAAAAGAATCGCAACAAAGGGAAGAGAGTTGAATTTGATTTTACGCTCAATCGCCTGATAACTCGATCCTACTCTTAGAGATATAACAGATTGCAAGGTGATATGAATGGATGGGAGAGGGTGAAATATAATGCTTCTTGTACCAAAATGCAGATCAGTGAAGTTGTCAATACCTACTTTGATAATCTTAAGGGTTTTATTCTTTATCTATCTTCTTACTGTTCCAGGATTTTTGTTCAATGACTCCTTCCTATTCTGAATCTATGCCACTTTTTTTTTATGTTTTAGAAATGGTATTTATATTAAGCTGACATGGTTCTAGGCACTTGAAGCAATTGAGCTTGAACAAAAAGCACAGCTCATTCGCGAGCTAGATGGACATGTTATGAGATGTGTGCATGATCAGAATGGCAATCATGTGATCCAAAAGTGTATTGAGAGTGTTCCAGCAAATAAAATTGAATTTATTATCTCTGCATTTTGTGGTCAAGTGGCGGCACTTTCTACACATCCTTATGGTTGCCGTGTCATACAGGTATATTTTACTTGCATGGTGTGGTGAAAAGTGTTGCTCTGCTTTTTCTTCCCTTCTTTTCTTGTCTGGAACAGTCCTTGCAAATTTTGTTGGTTTGATTCATGCAGAGAGTTCTGGAACACTGTGCAGACGAGCTGCATTGTCAGTTTATTGTTGATGAGATCTTAGAGTCTGTTTATGATCTTGCCCAGGATCAGTATGGCAATTATGTGACTCAGGTAGGTCTTGCTTCTTATTACCTGGAACCTTTATCTGCTCATTTTCTTAAAAAAAAAAAAGGTGCTTCGTGAAATTGTCAACATTTTTAAGAGGCAACTCAATTCTTATCGCTAAAAAGCTATTGATAATGTGCTATCCATTCGTGACAACATGTTTTAGATGGTCTATAGTCCTGAACTGGGCTTTTTTCCATTCCCAACTCCTAGTTAGAAGAGATTGTTGACACCTTTAACATATCTTCTTAGATACAAGAGAGCAATTTGGTAGTTTGCATCTTTTATATTCAATTATTTGTATATCTAATATGGATGTCCCTCCTTGCAAATTTCAATCTTCTGGAACAAACTTTTGTGACTTAACACCTTAATCGGACATGAAGTCCGTCTTTAAATTGTGGGAGCACTTGTTACTGAATGTTTATTCTTTTCTGACAGCATGTTCTGGAAAGAGGAAAGCCTCATGAAAGATGTGAAATCGTTAGCAAGTTGTTGGGTCATATTATCCAACTGAGCCAGCATAAGTTTGCTTCCAATGTCATCGAGAAGTGCTTGGAGTATAGCAGTGCGGCTGAAAGGGAGCAAATAATTCAAGAGATACTTGGACATAAGGAGGGGAATGATAACTTACTAGTAAGTCCAAAAGTTTTTTATAATGAAGTCAAAACTATAATGCGGTATCAGTTAATATGATTGACTTGTTTCCTGATTTGGTTCGTATTAGCAGACAATGGTGAAAGACCAGTATGCGAACTATGTGGTCCAGAAGATTCTCGATACATGTAGTGATGGTCAGAGAGCAATGCTACTTAACCGTATAAGAATGCATGTTCATGCTTTGAAGAAGTACACATACGGGAAGCATATCGTTGCTCGGCTTGAACAGCAATTTGGGGAAGGTACGTGCTTACATAATTTGACTACCTTTGATTTGTATCTTTTGCAACTTCTCTTGATAATCTGCTCAACATTTTTGTTGCTAACTGTATAATTATATATATTTTTTCTTTTCCTTGTGTATTGTAGTCCGATTATTTCTGTAGCATTTGCATACCCCATTTCCACAGTTTTCATCCTTCTGCTATGTATCTACACCTTTTCATTATTTCTTGGTTGTTGAGTACGACGGTGATTAAACCGGGAAGTTCAACACTCGCACACATAGCATAATTTTCGTAAATTGTTTTTATTGATGAAATATGGATGTCTGCTTCTATTTTCCTGTGCTTGGTACCGATAAAAATAAACCGTGTTTGTGTTATGGTATTTTCCCGATATACTTTTTCCTGCTCTGGCAGTGAAGTACTACCACGATTTTGATGCAGATGCACCCTAATCGGAAAGTGCAAATGTGGGATGGAAAACCTTGTATTCTTTAAACGTTTGAAAGGGGCAGCAAGATCCTTTGACTAGATAGTGTTGCAAGTGTTTTATCTTGGGAACCTTCCACAGTAATATCAGCTTGACATTGTAAAGTAAGTAAATATGTATTCCTTTTATCAGTTTGTATGTATGTATGTTCCTTAGTTCATGTTATGTAGGGTGAAAGAAAAAAAGAATAAAAAGAAAGAGCAAACTGTAGGACTAATAGGATTACACTGATTCAAAGGAGTTTACTGGAAGGAAAATCTTCCATGTTGGCTGATACTGTAAACCTTTTTCTTCTTATTCTTCATTTGCTTTGTTGTTGGAAATTATATGTTTCATTTATGATGGTGACGAGGACGACCGTAAGTTAGCATCTCTTCGTGATCATGATCACTGAACACGAGAGCGAAACTGAAACCAAAATGACGTCGTTGTAGTCTTCTGAGTAGAATCATTCAATAATTTATGAAATGCCAATTTTTTAAATGTATTTTTATGTAAAACGGTATAGTATTGGAATTTTTGAGTTTAATACGACACCGATTTAGAATTATAAATAGATGAAAATTTAACATAATATGCCAGAACTTGTGCGTTTCTGCCAAATGATATTATAGTTCAAACCATAATGTTGATATATAAAAATGATCAGATCATCGTAAAGGGTAGTAATTAATCCTAATTATTCCAAGAAAGTTGCACAAAGTTATCATATTTCCACACTGTAATCTGCAACTTATGCTCCTTTATGCAAGCGAGATGGATTAGCTAGGACGACTCATCATAAATCAACGTTAGCTTGGTCTTGGAGGAGATTCATTACTCATTGTGGTAATAGAAGGGAAAGCCTCGGATATTGTATCCCATGAAAGGTTTTCACCCAATCTCCGTCGTCTCTCCAAGAAAGTCGGCCTCACTGGTGAGCCAGCCGGAGTGACCTTGCACGTTAACATGGCAACTATCTGAGACATGGGAGGTCTAAGGTTTGCATGAGATTGAAGACACAAAAATGCAACACGGATCACAAGCATTATGTCTCTGTCAATTGTCCCATTCCCATGTTGGAGTCTTGGATCGACAATTTCCTTCACTCGAGATCTCTCGTGCAGCCTCCATGCCTGAGAAGAGAAGAGAAGAAAAGAACATTGAACATGTATTGATTGATCACCATTGTTTAAGAAAATCACACCCTTTTAGTTAATTAATCACGTACGTATTCTGGGAGATACTGCATTTCTGTTGGCAGATTGAGGTCAGTGTTCTTCCTGCAGCTAATAATTTCGAGAACTAGCACTCCAAAGCTGTAGATGTCTGCCTTTTCAGACAATTCTCCTCTGATGGCATACTCAGGAGCAGTGTAACCTCTGATAAAGAAGAAAAGAGAGGAAGTGAGTCCCTAAGAGATGCTTATCTGTTGTGTTGAACTCTAAACAAGAACAAGAGAAGCTACAAAGACTCACAAAGTTCCTGCAAATGTAGTGCTGAGATAAGCTTGGTCTTCAGGGAAGAACCTGGCAAGTCCAAAATCCCCAATCCTGGGCTGAAACTTATCATCTAGAAGAATGTTGCTCGCTTTTATGTCTCTATGAACAATTCTTAGCTGCGAGTCCTCATGGAGATATTGCAAACCTCTAGCAATGCCTAGAATTATTTGGAATCTCGTGTTCCAATCCAGGTACTGGTTGCTTTTCCCTGCATCAGGTACACAGACAATAAAGCAGCATCTGGAACAAAAGATCAATTTCGTAGCATAACGGATTAAGATGAGATTGTAGTGTTCTTGTCCAGTTCGATGGAACATGTGTTTCTCTTCTGCCCAAATTGGCATTCATTTTTCAGGAAAATAAGGTTTACCGTATACAATGAGGTCCAAGCTCCTGTTCTTCATATATTCATAGACAAGTAACCTCTGAGGACCATCAACACAGCATCCAAGAAGTTGAACCAAGTTCTTGTGCTGAATGCTTGTAATCATCCTCACTTCTGACACAAATTCTGATTCGCCTTGCAACGATTTGTCTAGAGACAGTTTCTTAATAGCAACCAGCCTACCATCAGGTAACTTTCCCTATTAAATGAGCAAAATCCATTTCAATATCGTGGAGAGAGTGTCCAAAACTGGACTTTGTAATTCATTGGCTTATGGAGATTAAAGGCTTTTCCTATCACCAAGTTCAAATCCTGCCCAATCCTTTGAACTACAGAACCTGAACTGAGCAGAAAGTCATTGCTTTAACTATGTTAAGTGCTCAAATTGAAACCTTATTTAGCTTCTATACATATAAATAGAGGAGAAGAATACCCTGTAAACAGGTCCAAATCCACCTCTGCCAAGAAAATAAGCAGAATTAAAGTTCCTGGTTGCCCTCTTCAATGTCTGAAAATCGAAATAGTTTACTATACGGAGGTTCCCACTCCACAATTCTTGGCTCGCTACAAAACATGCGAAGACTTAAGAGCATTAGAGCTTTAATATAAATGATACCATGCATCACATAAGTTCATCTCCAATTTACCTTGCTGTGCCTTGCTCTGTTTTAAATCTTTCATAACGTCTTCTGTTTTGAAAAGTTTCCAGCAGAGTATGATCACGGTCATTAACACTATCACCACAACTACTGCTCCTACGAAGAAGTAAAAGTTTGGAAATGGTTCTGCTGAATGTGAGCTATGATCCCCTGATTCCAGGTCACCTGATGCTGGAGAAATCACTGCATTTCATTCAGTCAATCCACAGGTTAAGTTCTGTGTAAAGTTTGAGAGATGTAACCTACCAAAGAAGCTCCATTACGGTTCTTTAAACTTATTCCATACGTATGTATGTTTTTATGCATCTCAAAAACTAAACTTTCAGGGACATACCTTGGACTAATTCGCGAGCCATTTTTAACAGTCAGAGAACAAGTTTGAATATACTGGGTACAACAACATACAAGATGAAACACCAGTGGTCCTTGTTTCCGAGCTAACTTTTTTAGGTAATCATGAAGAGTCCAACAAAGAGGAGGAATGCGTTTCAATGGTTGCTTGAAAAAGAAGAGAAAACAGGGTAAGCTGTAATCATAGGGAGAATCGAAATAGAGGAAGGAGAGTTGGGTCAGTGAAGCAATGAGGAGGCGATAGTGCCAAGAGAGAGTGATCCAAATGTGCTTATAAAAAAATATTATTCAAGTTTAAGCTTTAAATATGATTGTATTATTATTATTATTATTAATTTAGTGACATAATTAAAAATTAGTTTAATATAATCTTGTGATAGTGTTCATATTATATTATATTTGAAACTTTTTAAATTAAAATTAAAATTAATTAAGAGAATCTAAATTAATTAGACACAGTAAATTTTTGATTTGATTAATAGTTTAAAGATTGTCACGCCATGCCAATTTTGTTATAGTCTATGATTAAATTTATTTAATTATGTGATTATTTGCCAGATTGGTGTAAATTATTTTGTTTGTGATGAATCATAGACAGCTAAAATGGTTGTCGGGAAGTCAGAAAGTGGTTTGGGCGACGGGAAATATGTTGTATGCTTAGTATTCCAAACCCCTCCTTGTTTGAAGAATTCATTGCGTTCCAAAATTAAATTAACGTCACTGTCCGGCCAAAGCCTGACTTAGCAATCTACTTACTGTCTTAGAACTGATTTACTTCTGTCTTATGAATTTAGGAAAATGGAAACTATCAGATCCGTCCTCAAAGTGACTCCAATTTTTCTTTTTAGGGATGAATTCGACTCAAATAATCTAAAATAAAACTGTTTTTTTATACAAGTTTTTAAAAAATCTAATCTTATTATCTATATTTGCAATAAATTAAATAAATAAAAGCTTAATAAATAAAAAACAAAAAGTTGTATAATAATAAGCACTTCAACAATTATTGCAAATTCTAAGGCAGTAGCACGTTGAAGGCGGTGGCACTATTTTTATAGATTCTCAAATTTTATTTTTCGTACCTAGCTCACCGAACTTTGATCTTTTCGAGTTAAGTACTGTTATTTGTGATTGTAAGACTTTGTTATTATCGCTACGGAATATTTCTTATAGGTGAATTCATAGACAAGCTAATAGACGTGTTCATTCTTTAGCTCGAGCATTTATTCGATTTGCGCACCTACAAATTTGAGTTTTTACTACTTAATTTTTGAGTGAATTTTATCGTCATGAATGAGAACTTGAATATTTTACTTTTCAAATAATAATAATAATAATATGCTAAGTACCACATATTTAAAATTTTAGGCTAAATATATGAGCAAAATGCTTAATGACTTATAAGAATAACAATGGTCTTTTTATGAGAAATATTTTATCTATATCTTACTGCGTCAAAGTTTCTATTGCAAGTTATGTCCCCGTTAAGTTTCAGCGGTGTAATATCATTCTTGATTACCTCTCTAATTCTTCTTAAGTCTTTCTTTTTTTCTCTTACAATTTTTAAGTACAGTTTTTTCACATTTTCTTATTAAAGTATTTGGATATCTTCTCTTAATATGTCAAAGTTACCTAATCATTGTCTTTATTAAATTTTTAATAATATTAATCATCTTTAATTTGTTCCTTATTATTTTATTCCTGACCTTATATCTACTAGTAAGATTATATATTTAATAGAACATCCTCGTCGCTGTCACTATTAGCTCCTGATTATGCACATGTTTAATGAGTCAATATTCTACCCTCATAAAACATAAATAGCCTATTTGTTAAACGATAGAATTTACGGGTGTATCCTATCATACATTTTTCCTAAATAATATTCTTTTAAATAATCTAAATAGACTCTAATTAAATTTAGAACTACCTCTTAAAAAAATCAAACTAGACTAGAATAGAAACGAATCCATTATGAGTTGACCATCGTCAAGTTTTATTAGTGGCCTAGTCCAAATCGTGGAAAGTCAATTGTTTAATATCTATTTACCTATTAAATTTTAAAATTTTAAATTTAATTAGTACTTATTGTTTTCAATAATTTATTATAATTTCTTAATCGTTATTTGTATTCCAAGATCTTTTCCTTTCTTCTCAGTTTGTACTTTGTAGGCTATCATCTTTCTTTTTCTTCTTCAATAGAGAATTTATTATTATAATATTTCGTTTTTTAATCAATGTTTTAAAAATTGGTCTGAAAGTTAAACCGATAAGTAAAAAATTTAAAATTTTAAAATTCAACAAGTATTAAACGTTTATAAAATCAGCTAAATATCGAATAAAATTACAATTTTTTGAATATGATTAAAAAAAGATTATACTTACCTGTTAAAATTTTTAAAGTTTAATTGAAAAAAGATTGTTAAATAAAAATTATTTGATTTATTTAAGTTTATAAAGATTTATTAATTAATAAAAATTAATCAATTAATTAACTAATTGATCAGTTTTTAATGATAATAGTTGTTATAATAAATCGAATCAAAAAGTTGAAAAACTGAATCAAAAAATTGAACATTTTAAGATTTTTACGGTTAAACCGGCAAAACTGGTTGAGTTTTTAATCATTGTTTTTAATTCAAATTGATAGTTAAACTTTTATTTTAATTACACATAAATCTCAAAATTTTTGTTTTTGTTAAATTAATCTTAATTTTTTAAAATTTTCATCAAACCTTTATTCCACTAATGTAATTAATTTATATTACATGCTTTATCAAGCTAACAACTATTAAAATTTTGAAATATTATAAATTAAAATAAATTTAACTAATTATATTAAATAAATAAAAGTATTTAAAATTAAAAAGTTTGAGGTGAATTTGTTAATATTAGAAAATTAAGATTTATTTACGTTGGAATAAAATTTGTATGATTAATTTGAACTTAATTTTATAATTTACATTTCTACACAACACGTCTTCAAGAACGCGAATCTCTTCTATAAGAAGATGAGAAGCATCCATTTTCTCTCCTGTTCTCTGGTCTCGTCTTCTTAAACTAAGCGGAAAACCGGAGCTAGACACCCAACTCCGACTCTCTCCCCTCAATAAACCATGATTAGTGGTAAAGATATATACGATGTTCTTGCTGCGATTGTGCCTCTATACGTTGCCATGATACTAGCCTATGGCTCAGTGAGGTGGTGGAAGATTTTCACACCATCGCAGTGTTCTGGGATAAACCGTTTTGTTGCAGTTTTTGCAGTTCCATTGCTCTCCTTCCATTTCATCTCTTCCAATGATCCTTATGCAATGAACTATCGTTTCATTGCGGCAGATTCTTTGCAGAAGGTGGTCATTCTCGGAGCTCTCTTTCTATGGCAGGCACTTAGTAAACGTGGAAACTTGGAGTGGATGATCACACTCTTCTCTTTGTCAACTCTACCTAACACTCTTGTCATGGGAATCCCACTTCTGAAAGCCATGTATGGAGATTTCTCCGGCAATCTCATGGTCCAAATTGTTGTTCTGCAGAGTGTAATATGGTACACTCTCATGCTCTTCATGTTTGAGTATAGAGGAGCTAAGCTGCTCATCTCTGAACAATTTCCTGAGACTGCTGGTTCTATTACCAGCTTTAGAGTTGATTCTGATGTTGTGTCACTCAATGGAAGAGAACCATTACAAGCTGATGCAGAAATCGGTGATGATGGTAAGCTCCATGTAATGGTTCGAAGATCAGGTGCCTCTTCAGTAGTTTCTTCGTTCAAGTCTCATGGACGCAACTCGTTAACTTCAATAACTCCAAGAGCTTCCAATCTTAGCGGTGTTGAGATCTACTCTGTACAATCTTCACGAGGATCAACCCCAAGAGCTTCTAGCTTTAATCAGGCTGATTTTTACGCCATGTTCGCTAGCAAAGCACCAAGTCCAAAACACGGATACTTTGGTGATGTTTACTCATTGGAATCATCCAAAGGTCCAACACCAAGGACTTCAAACTTTGACGATGATATGTTGAAGAAAGGGAAGAAACGAGGAGGCAGGAGTATGAGTGGTGAGTTGTTTAACCATGGCGGTCTGGTTCCTCCATATTCCCCTCCAATTCCTACGTTTTCAGGGTCTAGTACAAGTGATGCTCATAGGAAGAAGGAAACTGGTGGAGTGCCCAACAAAGAGCTCCACGTGTTCGTTTGGAGCT
Source organism: Erythroxylum incrassatum (assembly GCA_026546855.1). NCBI lineage: Eukaryota > Viridiplantae > Streptophyta > Magnoliopsida > Malpighiales > Erythroxylaceae > Erythroxylum > Erythroxylum incrassatum. The sequence goes on along the minus strand of JANVCL010000008.1, from coordinate 1,435,428 downwards.
CAACTGCTTCACCGGTTTCTGAAGGAAATCTAAACTGTGCTGACTCCTCCAAAGCTGGTGGGTTCCAACAAGAGAATGCTGCTTCAAAAGGTGCTTAAACCATAATTTGGTAGTCATTAGTCGCTTGGTCTAAAAGGTTTACCATTCCAACAAAAATTGTTGATGCAGCTATGCAGGAGTTGATTGAAAAAACGAGTCCTGGTGGGAAAATCATTAATGGAGAGCAAGGCATGGATTTAGAGGATGCATCATCGAAGCTGCCAACAAGTGGGTCTCCATTCACATGCCTAAAGAAGGTAGACATGGAAGGAGAATTAGGAACAAGGAAGAATCAGATGCCACCTGCAAGTGTCATGACAAGACTCATACTTATTATGGTGTGGAGGAAGCTTATCAGAAACCCCAACACTTACTCAAGCCTCTTGGGGGTTGTCTGGTCTCTGATATCCTTCAGGTGCTTAAATTTTCTTGGTCCAAAGTCACATGTTTGATCTTTTCCTTCTAATTGATGCTTCTGATCACCACAAAACTCTTATCTTTCGTGTGATTATCTAAGAAAACAAAACTGTTTATCACATCGGAAACTCTTATCAACTGTTTGTTGGAATTGTGTTTCCAGGTGGGACATACAAATGCCATCAATCATTAGTGGATCTATAGCAATATTATCCAGTGCAGGTCTGGGAATGGCTATGTTCAGTTTAGGTACATAATTTACTCACAGAATTGGATCCAAAATAGTAGAAAAGATCAAACATTTCCTTCCCTTTTCCGATATACACTTAACAAAACCTGTAAAACTGCTTAACAGGATTGTTCATGGCATTGCAACCCAAGATCATAGCTTGTGGAAAATCTGTGGCAACTTTTGCCATGGCTGTCAGGTTCCTGACAGGCCCTGCAGTGATTGCTGCGACCTCCATAGCAGTCGGCCTTCGAGGTGTCCTTCTACACGTAGCAGTAGTACAGGTAAATGTTAAACATGTATATCATAGATTTTATCAACAAATTTTTACAAGTTCCTTAACCGGTACTAACAGGATTTCATTGGATTACTTATTTTCAGTCGGCTCTTCCTCAAGGGATCGTTCCTTTTGTATTTTCCAAGGAGTACAATGTACACCCTGACGTACTTAGCACAGCGTAAGTATTACAATTATTCTATACAACAAACACTATCTCTCAGTTTCTAACATCACAAAATTTATAAAGAAGATGTAAGTTTCCATGGAGAAAAAAGGGTTATAATATAACAAAGGTAAGCCCCTTTCTTTGCAATTTTTTGCAGGGTTATCTTTGGAATGTTGATTGCTTTGCCAATCACAATACTCTATTACGTGCTTCTTGGGATTTAAGTTTGATGAAGAAAAGAGCAAATATAAACATACTACAGTATATCGAAGCGAGGCTTTTCGGACAGCTGAACGAGATAGAATGAAGAAATTTCGCGAACTAAAGAGTTAGAACATGCTATAAGACAAAATTTAGACGTTGGATCGAGTGCAAATTACACGTAGAGATGTATGCATGTTCATCTGCAAGATAACCAGTGTATTTCATTATATATTAGCTTGTGGAAGACACTTCTAGCTTTTTTTCCCTTAGAAAATTTTCATGTGAATGCTTGAATGTGTAGTTCCAAAACTTTCCCGTTTAAATTCATTGTTGGGTCGAATCTATGGTCAGATCAGAGCAGTCCCATCATCTTCATTTTTCAGTGGGATCACATGACCTTTTAGTTTAACTAATATTTACCGACTTGGATTCTTGCTGTTGCAACGCTGCAGTACTAGAAATGGAGACAAATTTGGATTTTGTGATGTAGCAGAATTGATTTGGACAGATTTTCTTGTCTGTGTGTTTAGACATTCAGATGCTTGGAAATAGTGCATGCATCAAAGTTTGCAATCAGAGCATGCCAATTGATCGTCAGGTCTTTTAATATTTCTCTGTAAAGAAATGAGCCGACAACTTGCATCAGTGACAAGAAAAGCTCTGGTCATGTGACAACTTCTTTGTCTGGTTGACGTTTCTACTTCAGTAAGCCCCAGCCCGAACCTTTGGAAGAGGTGGTCTGAACCGACTTGAGTAACTAGAATGGAATAGTAACAATAGTTTAAGTCTATTTATTTTAAAATAATATTATTTTTAATGTAATTAATATAATTATATTCTTTTAATCTTAAAATTTTTAATAAAATTAATATTATTTTAAGAAGAAAAGATTTGGCTTATTGAAATTTTTAATCCAAACTTTTGAACAATTTATCATATTTGAAATTGATTTAAATTTTGATTAATTCAAATATAATTTGTTAACTTTGAATTGAATTAAACTATTTTATCACCCTTAACATGAATCTATCTTAAATGATGATTAAAAAATTCGATAGATTCGGCCGGTTGAACCGTGAAATTTTTGAACTAACTAATTTTTTTGTTTGGTTTTAAATTTTAAGTTCGATTTATTTTATTAACTCTTTGTATTAAAATCGACCAATTTATTAATTAATTGGTAAGTTTCATAAATTAATCAATTTTTATAAATCAAAATTAATTAAATAATTTTTATTTAATAGTCTTTTTTTTCAATCAATCGTATTTCAAAATCTTTAATTTTATTACAACATAATACTAGTTGAACCTTAAATCTCTAATTTAGACGGTTGACTTCAAATGAAATTAATATCATTTTGATATAATTATTTTAATTTTTTAATCAATGGCATAAAGTTGTAATAAATGTCATTTTATTTTCTTTATTTTTTGCCCTTTTTATACATAGTTTATTGAAGTACAGAAATAATTTAAATAATGAAAATTATAAAAACAATGACTAAGTATTTTTCTTTTTGTAATTCTTAATTTTCATGTTCCAAAACTTATGAATCATTATGTTCGATCGCTTCCTTCTAATTATTTTCTCATGATCACAAAATTGTTTTTCGTGTGATTAATTAAGAAAACACAACGTACCAAAGTTGAATAGCTCTCTTTCTGTTGCACTTGGAATTTGTATGCCAAAATTTCCATATACAAGCTTGGTTACGCAAGAACATCAAATACAGTTCTCCTTTTCTTATCCACTTGTTTTAAATTATAATTAAAGTAAATACATTATCATTGCCCTACAACGATTATGCTAAATCCTAAGTAAAAACTTGAGATTCTGGAGATAGATTGCGTTTACAGGATCGACACCAGTATTCTCAGACGCCGATCTAGGAATGACTGTGTTCAGTTTATGTACATAATTTACTCACATATATATTGGATCCTGAATGGTAGAAGCTAGAAAGATCGAACATTCCCTTTCTTTTTCTGGTATACAATTAACTAAGCCTGTAAATTTGCTTAACAGGATTGTTCATGGCCTTGCAACCCAAGATTATACAGCTTGTGGAGGCAAGTTTTGCTATGGCCGTCAGGTTCTTGACAGGCCCTGATGTTATTGCTGCGACCTCCATAGTGGTCGACCTTCGAGGTGATTTTACATATAGAACCTGGCTATTTTAGAATTACATTAAGCAAGGGTTTAATGCTAAAGGGGTTTAAATTTTATACACATTATTAGATTTAACCTAGATCGATCTTCGAGAGTATTCATTACCAACAGCCACTGTAGATGTTCATGAACATATTCTATTCCCTCTCTGGAAAGTCAATGACTCTATTTGATTCAAAGTAGAGCTGATTTTATGCTTTTTCTGTGTATTCCGTAAGCCCTATGGATGAGAGGAAGGGTTAAGAAGACAATAGAATTTGGTGCTCTTTTCTAGTGCCGTTGCATGTGGACGGTCATACCCTTTATAAGCAGAAAGAAAGTGTTCGCTTCACTGAAAAGCTTCTTGTACTTTGAATATATGCCTGTGCCTGGGCTAACCTGATTTGACCCCTAACTATTAGCTTATAAATAGTTGGATAGAGTTGCAGCTCAAGTACATGTGACGAAGGAAGATAGTATATGTAATACATACATAGTTGAATGTGTGCATGTATTGTCTCGAGAGGTCTTGCATGGTGAGATAGTGAGTAGGTTTGAGCCAAGGATGACTTGCCGGAATGCATTTTGTGGATCAAATGTGTCTGTGCCTCACAGATGTTGCTCGTTCTGGGAAGTCATCCTTGGTTCTAGCTTGCTCTCTTTTCTCTCATGTCAGCCTCTGCAGACCTATTTTTGGCTCTAACATAATCGAATTTGTAGAGTTTGCATCGACTGTATGTATTTGGTTCTTGTTCTTGAGTGTGTGCGCACGCATGCGCAGCAAATTTCATTTTTTCCACTAGTTATTTGTAGCTCACCAGCAGAAAAAACTCAGATTACACAGGTATTTTCATTTAGATATAATTTAAGATCTTATATAATGACATTTATTCTCTTTTTGTTAAGAAAATCTAAGTCTCTTTACTTAATCATTAAAACTTTGAATTAGAATATTTGGATGCAGTACTATATCTAAATTGAGTCAAATAAATTAAAAAAAGAATTAAAAAATTTGTCACCAAATTTAAAATAAAATAAATTTAAAATTTAAAATTGTACTAGATTATGTAATAATAAAAATAAAAGACCTTTTATTGAACAGCTTCCATTGTAAAAATCCATTTTTTAAACTATTCCATAAGAACATCTCTATTTGTGAAGACTTCCTCCTACTTGAAAGTTGAGAAATTTTATCGATGATACTTGATTAACCAAAATCTAAAGATTGAGATTTTGTTTGGAATTGGAATCACTTGAATGGTAGTACTTCAAATTAATCTATACGTTTGATAGAAATTGGAGAAAGATGGAAAGTTTCAAGCTTGAATACCAAAAAGAAATCATAGAACATTGCATTTATGAGACGGAATGACAAACTTCCATATGTACATATGCAAGATTAGTAAACCAGAACTGGTCTCTATCTCTATATGCAAGAACTTGAAACTGGAGTTTACTTCAAATTCATGATCAGCCGAGTGCTGGAAACAAATGTGCTCCTAATTCTATTCCTAAAGTTAGAATTCAGATCAAAGGCCAAAGAAATGTAGATGTAAAGAATTCTGAGTCAAGCAAAAAATCGATTCTGGTGTCATCTTCACAAAGACGGTGTCGAAGGATGACAATTCAGGGATCCGGTGTTGGCAAAATGTTTAGCGCAATCCACGGAGGAAAATGTCAAACAGAATCCGGACCGTAGCTTCCACAACTATCTCCATTTTCTTTGCTTAACCTTGATTTTGGTGAAGAAGGTTCTCTTGGAGACGATTTCCCTGATTGCACCGTAGAAGTCCGCAGATTGAGGTAAGTGTAAGCAGACATACCAAGAATAGCTGTGAATGCCCCGCAGATACTGGTGGCACCAGGGTTGGAGCTGAAAAGGTAGTAACTTCCGAGAAGCACAACGCATGTCTTAAACTGACCGAGAACCACATGTGAAACAGCAGATGTAGCTCTGGAAAGTGAACAGGATGAAGTCAATGATGTAAGAAATCACAGGCATTTTCAAGCTACAATAGCCTGCATAGAATCATTTCTGTCATAATTTCCAATGAAGATTTTAAACCAAAGCAATATATTGGTAAAGTTCTCAGTTTCAAGCTCCCTCCTATCCAATTCTGCAGCTTTACCACCTAATCCCCCCAATATATAAGCACATCTTTTGCCTAGCACATGCCCTCTGTCTGTCAGATTTTTCATATTCACATATTGTAGCCTTTTCTCTTCACCTTTGCACTCAATATCACTGTTCGTCAATTTTCTTGCTACTGATACATAAAAAGAGAACTTCAGACCAGTTACGTAAACTAATGTTTCAACATATTCTGATCGATGAGGGATAGTTGGTGATCGATGAAGCTATGATCTGAAAAGGTCGAAAGAATGTTTGCAATTTACTAGTCAGACCTCCCCAAAGAAAACATGTAGCCAAGGTCGATAAGCATACATAAGGCCATCGATTTTTGAAGTACTCCCCCTTCGGAAAAGGTACGGTAACTGAAATTTTAAAATCTGGACATAATAGAGAAAACACTAATCTCCTGTTCAATGTCGTCTTGGCCACACCATATCCCACAAAACACCAGAATTACAGACTATGATATAGTTGGCAGCAATATATACATTCGGCGAGATGCAATGCAAGGATAAGATTTATGGGTTGTAATATTTAAGAGAGTGATCGTTGAACCTAAGCTCGAAACTCCACTATAATGATGTATGATAGGATTGGGATTATAATTGAAACACCTAAGAAGTGGCAAGTAAGATTCTTGGAAGAATCAGGTCTCACTCACCCAAGCGCCAATGCACCTGACCATTGAAGCAAGAAGCCAAGGAAAGCGGACAGGAGTATCAGCATTGTATTGGTGAAGCTCCAATCATAGGATAAGACACCTGGAGGATCCAAGAAAGGAACCAAAGTAGCCAGGAAAAATAACGTAATCGGTGTTGTCTTCCACATTAACCTGTTTATGATTTGTAATTCAGGTAAAAGACAACATTAATTGTATCTATCAAAAACCAACCATAAAAATAGACATAGAAAAGGAAAAGAAAAGAACTTGAAACTTACGCCAAGGCCGTCCAGTTTTCTCGCTGCTGCAAAGTAGACCATAGGATCTTGTTCACTGCACTGGGAATTATCCACGCCAATGCCACACAAGCACCAAAGAGGCTAAACTGTAAATTAGTTACTGTAGCTACCGCAACCCCAAAGGACACCACTGTAAGGGAAATCACCTCAGAGATTTCTCTGTGTGGTCAGAAAGGATGGGCTTGCATAAAGTTCTCATGATTGTCATCTTCTTATTGAAATATTATGTATGTGAGTGAATTATGTAAAGGAATCTATTTAGAGATTGTTTCAGGACCCAATTCATCAGCCATATTAAACAAATTTAATATAGGAGAATTGCTTGGTATTATCAAGAGGAAAGAAAGAACACCATTATTCATGTTTCAAGCAGCAGTCAATTATAGAGAATTCATCTTAAGGGAAAAAAATCTGGACATGGATGAGTATAAGAAAAGAGCATGGAATGGACAAAGTATACCTTGCATAAAGAAACTCTCTTTTTAAACCATACAAACTCAGCCAGAACAATCGATGGAGTCACAGCAATCTTAGCCATCTGATAGAAACCCACACTGAACTAAATGTGAAACACATTAAAAACAAAACTTTATACCCGGCGTGATTCTGATAAGGATAATTTGCTTACCTGTTGTATTTCAAGCTGACATTAGCCAGACCAGTGGATAGAGACATAACAAATCCAAGAGTAAATAAAATAAATCCAGCTTGTTTTGATGGCGGAGCAGCTGGAAGTAAAGAAAAAGCTTTTAAAATGGCCATCAGCGACCAGCTTATTGCATAATGAATGAAACTAAGACATATGGGAAATTGGAATCCAATTCCTTGAAGCACCTGAGAGAAGAACAGAAAAGAAAAAGTTAAATAGACATAATATGACTGGGTTCAATTACAGTAAAAGTAACAAACAATTAGAGAAGGCTTTCAAAATTGTTTGAACACAAACCCATTTGTTCACGAAAATAATTCCAACAGCAACCACAAAGTTGAATGTAAGAGCAACTACGGGGTTGAGCAGACGTCTCTCTTGTCGCTTTGTGTTTCCAAAAAAGCAAAATCTGCTAAAAAACGAAGCCCGCAACTCTTCCAAAGCTCTGTCTGAATTGTTAACCGAATGAAACAGATGCATATATCAGATAACGCCAGAGTAATACTTGCTGCACTTATTAATGCAATTTCCTGACCAAATTGAATGCTTAAAAGAGAAAGAAGAACAAAGGCACTATTTTGCTGAAATTGAAACCAGGGCATTGTCGCATGCAACAATAAACTCAAGATCAACCACTTTATCCGAGAAATTTATATAAACTATAGCATAAAAACATACAGCTTACTGGACATTCAAAGCTTAAAAAAGGACACGAGGCTAACCAGGCAAGAGCAAGGCTATAACTTTTGGTAACTGCTACTAATTTAACCAACCGCAAGGAAGCAGAAGACTATTTTGGGAAAAAACATAGTAATTGCCTGTTGAGAAAAGGGAATTAAAGAGACAAGAGGCATTAAAGGTGTAATTTTGAAAAAATAAAACAGAGAGAGAAAAACAGAGCCTTCAAAGTTCAAAGTGTCGATACTAAACACAACCCAAGAGCATCTCTTCAAAATCCAGAAAGAAAAAGAACAATACTTCCCAGATGCAAACTAGAGTAGTCAAACATTCCCAAGAATAAAAACTGAAATAAACAAGAACTCTGAAATGGGTGATTTAGAAGCAAAGTAATAAGCATAAAGTAGCAAACCTGTTTCACCGGCATCACTGTCCTTGCGCTTGAGCATCTTCCTCACATCTTTCTTCACCAAGAAGTTCAAAATCTCACGACTACACAACATAGCTCCCACACACACACTCTCGCTCAACTCTACGTGGGTCTCACTAGAACAGTAGCTATACAACAACAATTACTAGGAGGAACAAAGACCCACTTCGAAATTTCGGTTACTTCGAAATTTCGGTACTTTTTCAGTGACGAAGTAAATAAGGACGTTGGTACAGTGAGACGAATAGAAAGAGAAAAACTTTGATGAAGGAATCTAATCAGTCCCAAATAAAGTTGTAGGGAAAGATGGAGACTTTGGGACGCCTTGAGTAAATCTAGCGTTGATAGCGCAAAAAGTTTACGATTTTTTATGTAAACTTCTTGTGAGAAACCTCAAAGCTGTCGGACAAAGAAATAGGCAATCACGGTCATAGTCTCCTTCACCGACCAAACAGTTAAAACAAACACGAAAAGGTTGTTTGGGTGTTTGTGTCCATCCTGCATATGTCTCGTAACCAAATTAATAAACATAATTTGCAACTGCAATTTCTTTATGGATTCTCTTATCAAAACAGAAGATTATATAGAAGTGTGCGTGTGCTCTTTTTGTTGTTTTAGGATTCTTTAACTGAACCCGATAATGTTTGAGACAATAGAACAAACGAGGAGGGAATGTGATGCGATTTTCTTGTTGTCCCCGAATTCTTATTGAAATGGTTAATGTCATTGTCAATAATTGAGTTTTCTGTGGTGATGTTAGGAGTCAGAGTGTTTGTTTGAATGACCAATTTTCCATTCTGTTTTGGACTTTTAAGTTTTATCTATTCAGCATTTGGATTGATATTATGTTTAAGATGTACATCCTCGAGTGTAGTGTGACCCATGACAGGCTGTTCTTTCAAGGAATAACATAATTAAGGAATGCGAAAGAGAGACACGATCAGATCAGAACTCCTTTAAGAGCATTTGGATATATTCTAAATTATGAGACTTTTAACTTATTAATCACTTTTTGATAATTTATCATTTATATTTTAACTTTTATAATATTATATATGGCAACTTAAATAATGATAAATATTGGAGTATCCTAATTGGAAATAGAAGTTTTCGAAAAAATTTAGGTTATAAATTACATTAAAAAACATGTTTAAATATTGTAAAATGCCTAAAATGTAAATTATGCCGTTAACAATGTTAAGATACATAAAAAGTGAGCAAATTCAAAATAAGTTACACTAAAATCGAGTTCAACAAACGATTATCTCCTTCTAAGAGTGTCAAATAGGAGTTTAGAACTCGCACGGGTAGCCCAGCTGGTTGCTTGGGAAGGAAACTGAATCCAAGGTCACAGGTTCGAGTCTTGGCAGTGGCAGTGTAGGAGTTCATCCAATGTGGTGACTCCTTATGCGTACCGAGCACTGGGCCGCCTTCCTGAGGGACTGGGTGGGATCAATCCGTGATTCAATCCTCCCGCGGTGGTCGGGTCTGCGACTGGAGGCCCTTGGGGTTGGGGATCAACCTTTTGAGTCCAAAGATCATTTGATATGATATACCATGAAAACGCAGAAACAATAAATTGATGTTTTTGTTCCGAGTGTTTGTAGTAG
>JANVCL010000008.1:1366414-1418356 GCA_026546855.1 Erythroxylum incrassatum | reverse complement strand
AACCCCAAACACTCAAAGTTATCTTTACAATTGCGCTTGCTCATAATTGGTCCATTCATCAAATGGACGTCAACAATGCCTTTTTACAAGGAGCCTTAACAGAAGATGTTTATATGAAGCAGCCTTTGGGATTTGTCCATCCAGATCACCCAAATTATGTCTGTAAATTACACAAGGCCATCTATGGCTTTCGTCAGGCACTAGAGCCTGGTATGAATCCTTGAAACGTTTCCTTCTTTCCTATGGCTTTCGCAATAGTCTCAGTGATCCTTCTCTTTTCACTTACAACAATAATGGGATTATCGCGTATTTTCTGGTTTATGTTGATGATCTTCTATTGACTGGAAGCTCGTCGGTGTTCTTATCCCAGTTCATTGCTACTTTATCGACCACCTTTTCCCTCAAGCAATTGGGGTTTCCATCCTATTTTTTGGACATTGAGATTATTCCCACACCTGATGGTTTATTCTCCGCTCAACACAAGTATATCCGCGATATTTTGGATCGTTTTAATTTGACTGATGTCAGAACAGTAACCACACCCTTATGCTTATCAACCCCGTTGTCTTTGGATGATGGTATGGCTCCAACTGATGTTTCTGTTTATAAATAGATCGTTGGTTGTCTTCAATAATAAACCCATACTCGCCCGGATGTGGTATTTGCGGTTAATAAACTGGCTCAATTTATGCACACTCCCACTATTACCCATTTACAGCAAGTAAAAAGGATTTATCGCTATCTAAAGGGGACCATTCATTTTGGGTTACAGTTGCGTAAGCCGGAACAGTTGGCTCTCCAGCTTTTCAGTGCTTTGCCGTCACCGCTCCAAGCATACAGTGATGTCAATTGGGCTGGTAATGGTGACGACAAAACATCTACCTCTGCTTATCTTGTCTACTTTGGTGGCAATTCGATTTCGTGGAACTCCAAACGTCAACGTACAGTTGCCCGTTCCTCCCTTGAAGCTGAATATCGTTCTCTTGCCTCAACGGTGGCTGAACTTCAGTGGTTACGGAACTTATTGTCTGAACTCCATCTGCCTTTCAAAGGCTCACCTGTCTTATTTTGTGACAATCTCGGCGCTACCTACTTATGTAAGAATCCTGTATTCCATACCTGCATGAAACATATTGCCCTGGATTATCATTATGTTTGTCAACTTGTTCAAGCTGGTGCCTTAATAGTTACTCATATCTCCCCTCATGATCAGATCGCAGATGCCCTCACCAAACCTTTACCCTCTCGTCGTCACGTTGAATTAAGACACAAGATGCATGTTCTCGACGGAAACATGCTCTTGCGGGGGCATGTTAAGGAATAATATTTGTAAACGTCATTTTCCATGTAACCATTTCTGTTAGTCTGTAACAACTTCCGTTACTACATGCCAACCTCCTGTTATGTAAATGATAGCCTTTAGCTGATTTCTACTGTATATATTTACACTCTGTAAAGGAGAATAATACACACCAAATTCTTATCATTTCAATATCACAATCATTTTCTTTAGGTGTGTCGAACTGTGTTATCAAATTTCTAGTATTTTTATTATTTCATTTTTGATTGCTTCTGTTTTCGTTTGTGCTAGAGACGTTCACGATAAAATTAGAAAGTTTATGAAACTACTACCCTCTACCGTTTTTCAATAATCACTAAATTATCTGATGACAATAGCATTTATTACTTATTTCTTTGTTGTAGTTACATTTCTATAAAATCAACTAAAACTCAAATTTGTATCACCTAAACAACAATTTTATCTTCTGAAGTTAATGGCATTACATATATCTTAACGTATAGTTTGAACACTGAAGCATTTTTTTTATACGGATGTTATTATGGTATGCATATATACATATATAAGCGTGTAATTTAGAGTATTTCTTAAAACAATAATTACAACCTCAACAACAATAAAAACTCTTATGCACAAAATTTTATGTTTTACAGGCATTGAGAAAGAGTTATTATTTATACGCAATCTTTTTTATATATATTTTTAAATATTTAAGTAAATACATTAGCATAAATATTAAATAATTAAGGCATATTTTCTAAAATTAAGATAGTGTATTGTTGAGATAGAAATTTTTTTGAAGATGAACATGAATTGTGTTTATATACAAATAAATAATAAAATAAAATTCATAGTTTGAAACACGATAACACAACTTATAAATTATCATTTGTATATGAGTATAAACAATAGATGTTTATAAGTTTAGCGATTTAAACAAATATATGGATTTTAATTATGTATTAAATCAAAGAAATCATCATTAGTGTATTATTTAGATATACTCATATTAGTTGATTAACAAGTATTAAAATTATGCTCTCTTTAAATAACTCGGCTATTTTGTATTTATTTTTTCTATTTTCCTAAACTAAAAAGATAACTCACGAATTCTTTTTTCACCTGGCCTCTTCTGTACTCCCCTTTAGCGTCTCGACTTTCCTACCTTCACTTTTTCGAATGGCACTCCATTCCACCGGTCCACCCACGTTCCACTAACTCGGATTATCCAAGAAAAATCAAAGAACCACTCTGACGTTATACTTTGTCCTTTTGTATGACGCCATCACGATTTTAGACAATCACGTCACACCCAACACGCCACTCCACCCGACGTTTGCTATATGACTTGGGTGTGTGCTTTAGCAAGTCTTTCTAAATAAGCCAGGCACAGAACAAATTACCCCACGTACAGTTCAGGAATTTGTGTTTTCTAAGGATGGTTTTAAGTGTTGAAAAGATAGGTCGTGAATTTTATTAAATAACTGATACATGTAGAATTTTGAGGGAGAGAGGCGAAGAAAACAAGAAAGTTTTCAAGAGTTGTTGTTCACAGCCCTTTCCATCAGAAAAGAGAACAATCTATATTACTAAAACATAACAATTAAAACTAAAAAACAGGAAAAACGAATATCTCATCCAACTTATGACTAACTCAACTTAAATCTTCACAATGCAAAAGATGACCCGTATCAACTCCCCCTCTTTGAAAATTCTTGTTCTCAATGATAAAATTTGGATATGATTTAGTTATTCGCCTTTCATTCTCCCAAAAAGCATTCTCTATTGGAGTAACTTTCCGTTTAATCAAAAATTTAGATTTTGGACAATATTTTCCCTTTCAAACAATTTAATGATCAATAGTAGCTCCAGACTGTGGAAGGAGAACATAATCGTCTATGACTGGTAGAAGTTGTTCAGAAAGTGAAATAATTAGTGGTTCTGCTTCTGTAACAAACTAAAATGAAAAATGATTTGAATTTGAGAATCAGAAAGAAGAGTTAATTTATATGCAACTAGACCCATTGGTTAAGGACCTAAAAACCGTGGAGCAAGCTTTATTAAAACTTGAAATGCAACAAAAGTTTGTCGATATGGTCGAGGCTTAAGATAAACATAATCACCCTCTGCAAACTGGACCTCTCAACGATTTTGATTTGTTTAGAATTTCATTCGATTGCGAGCTTGTGTAAGATTATGGCGTAACGCATGAAGGATGGTATCTCGATCTCGTAGATAATCATCAACTTCTTGGACCCGACAAGTTACTAGAACATAAGTTAATAAATTGGGATGTGGAACTCCATAAATAGCCTCAAAGGGTGACATTTTGGCAGAGGAATGAGTTGATGCCTTCTAATTGAAAGGAAGGTAGCTGCAGTTGTTGATCAGAGGCAACATTCTTAAACTAAAATTATTGTTTTACCTTTTAAACCCAGCCAGATGGGTCCTCACCATTGAACTTTGGAAAGTGTAGTTTAAGGCAATGGTGACATTGGTCATTTGGGTCATTAGATTAAATAATGTTTGGAAAATTTGAAGATTCTTTGGGAAAGAATGTATTGATTTCAGGATGGATATTGTGTGTGCTTTGCGAGACTTGTAAAGCTTGTAGCTCGATTAACACTCTTTCTAGGACGGCATTAACTTGGTCCAAGCTAGACGCATTTCGAGCTAAGATTTTGCTAACTTTGTTGCGAAATTTGACATTAGTTTTGCTACGAATATTTATGGTCGTAGCCGACTCTGATACCACTGATATAAGTAGAAATTTAAGAGAGAGAGGGGTGAAGAGAACATGAAGATTTCTAATACAAGTAGAATTTTGAGGGAGAGAGGCAAAGAGGATAAGAAAATTTTGAAAAGTTATTATTCATTGCACTTTTCATCCGAAAAGAGTACAATTTATAGTGTTTAGACATAGCAACTAAGGCTAAAAAACATGAAAAAAGAATATTTCATTCACATTAACAACCCACGCAACTAGCAGCTAATTCTTACTTATCCAACTTAGCTTAAGACTAGTGCTACTGACCTGTTAAATGTGAACAGTAAAGCAATAATCTATGATTAAGGTAACCTAAATCTTCATTAACTTATTTAAAATGTGTAATTAAAAAAGTTATATACGATTGAAATGCCATATATAATTGACAATGCATTACGAGTTTGAATGATATAAACATACTCGTTCCTAAGTTCTTACATGAGTTGGGGCAGAGAATATACGGTGATGTGGTCCAGAGTACAAATGCTTAGAGTGTTACGTTTGAAGCGTTGGTTCATGCATTCTTGGGGACCTGTTACGTCAGTCTGTCTTCCAAGTCATAGGATGTGACTACCCACGATTCAACGTAAATAGATTGCTAAGTTCACTGGACTCGGGCAACGTAGTCAAACTGTCAAAGGCACTAAAATCCGAAGGCTGTTCAATGGATTAAATTAGTAGTCGTAGTCATTTTGAGTGCTGACACGGACATGACAGGAGAGAAGTTTATGAGTTTCAAAAGAGTTGTACAGCATCAAATGTCTGAGGTGTTAATTTGCATTTAAAAGTTATTTTTCAATAACGAGAATTTTATATTGATTATTTTTCTTGTGCATGTTTTTTTGTAAATTAATAAATTAACTTTCTAATTTTTAATTTTTGATTTAATTTATTTTAATAACTTTTATTATTAAAAGCTGACCAATTTATTAGTTTAATAAATTAATCAACTTTATAAATGAAATAATTTGTATTTTATAATTTTCAATTTTTTTGATAAATAAGGACATCTTCTTTAATTATATTTTAAAATATTTAATTTTAATCAACCTTTAACAGATTTTATGATAATTTAATATTAGTTAAATATTTTAAACCTTAAAAATCTTATATTGTCGGTAAATACAAACCTAACTGCGTTATCGAACCTTCTAAGATTTTGCATTTTTGGTGAAATTTTAATTGAGTATTAATGACATTGATAATTTAATTAAATATAAATTTAATTTCATGCATCATTAATAAATTTAGAGAACATCACATCCACATTAACATTTAATAGGGTAGTGTCTAAAAAAAATCTCCAAACTTTAATGACTTGGAAATATGACTTCTAACGCTAACAACTGTTTACATAGTTTTCTAGAAGGGGTAGGCAATTATGGGTCACTATTTTCTGAAAAGGACACGAGATCTTTTTTCTTTTTATTAAATAATTTTTAAAATTAAAAATATAAATAAACTAACATTTTAAATAAAATAAAATAATTAAATATTGAGTCTACCCATAAATTGGCCATTAAAAACAGAAGTCAATAGACTAAAATTTGTCAAGCCTACGTTTACTTTGTTGTCAAGTGACAACGAAAAGTGACGCTGGACATTTTGTATCATCATTCAAACGTCATTTCAATTAATGGACCCCCTATAATTTAATATATTATTAATATATTTATGACTTTAAAAAATTATTAATTATTTCATATTTTTTAAATTTTGTAACACTTATTTTAAAATTATCAATTTCCTTTATAAATTCTGGTTGTGAACTTTGTAATGTTATTAGTACTACGTGTAGTACAGTAAAAATGACGTTGTTTTAAAGTTTATGGTTAGATTTTTTAAATAAAAATTACTAGTAGTAACGATAGACATTATAAAATTAAAATTATAAAAAATATTGATAATTTTTAAAAGTCAAATGATATTATAAAGTCAACGTCTTGAATGTACAAGGCTTTCTATTTTATAAGGTCTAAGGAGCAGGGATGTAGCCATTTGGGGGTTAGTGCACTGGGCCTCAAATTTTTAAAAAATTAAATATTTTTAATTTTTAATATATATATATACACACACATACATATAAGAACGGAGTTATTTGAGATTCAGTGGTGCACTGGGCCCTTCAAAGTTTTAAAAAATTAAATATTTAGATCCTCTTATCTTAAATTCCTAGCTCCGTCACTACTCAGGAGGGTCATATTATACATAAACTTTTCTTTATATTTTTACAAAAAAAGCTACCTGAATTTAGGGATGTCAATTTTGGGTTAGCCTTGCCCGACCCTATTTTAGCCCATATTGATCAGATCACAAGTTAAACACGATTTGGCTTATAGCTAGACCGTTATTTCAAAAACGATTTTTTTCCTTTTTTACCCTAAAAGAATATATGGAGGGGCCAGGTTGGCCTGACTTGCCCGTGGTCAGACTGGGTCATGTGCCGATTAGCTCGTGGTCAGCCCGAGACACAGGCCAACCTATCTCGACCCGTTGGGCCACGAGCTGACCTGTCTATGGGCAACCTTAGCTCGCGGTCAGGTCGACCCGACATTCCTTCTTGAATTTGTAACCTTATTATAATCATAAGACTGGTAAAGTTGCTCATTTGTGACAATAAAATTAGACTCAATTCATAAAAACAACATTTTTATAAAAAAAAGGGAAGATTGTATATATTATGACCATCTTCCTATGCTCCTAAAATAAAGAACCTTGTGTCTAAGTACTAACTTTCAAATGATATTATAAGAGGGGCTAGACAAATTTAATCTTATAAATTAATTTAAAAGATGTGTCTCTCCCACCCAAATAAGCATGGTGGTATAGTTTAATCAAGAATATCAATTATCATATTACGCATGTATATTTAACTATTGACACTGCTTAATAAATTAATATTACCATACTCAGAACGATGTAAAGAAAGGTCAGGTGGATCAATTATGGAAGTCTCCAAATTGAGCTTTACAGCCTGTTTGGAATGTGATGAATTGAATTCAATTCATCTGTTTGGTACATAAGAAAGAGAAGGGGTTGAATTCGTCCATGGATTTCAAACTCACTTTCTTAAGGGGTTGAATTCACGTTAAAAATTCAATTGAATTCAATTCATAACATTGATATGATTGATTTAATTGTATTGAATGTGAATTGTGCATTCAATACAATTAAATAGAGAGTGGGTCTCATGTGCATGTGCATAATATGATTGATTTAATTGTATTGAATGTGAAGTGTGACAATAAATGTGAAATGTGACATGATGAGAATGAAATTATGTGTTATGTGACTGGGTGAACCATCGATGATGGTCACTCACTGAGTTCGCAAAACTTACCCAAAATTTGCATCTACTTTTTAGGATTCAACAGAATACCCCATTATGCAACGGGAGTATAATTACTGCACACAGGGGAAGTTAGAGGTTGAGATCAGTTCGCGTCTGCATTAGGATTTTCCTATTTCTGTATAAAGTGTATTCCGCAATTTCTGTACAATATGTATTTGAATATTTTAGTTTGTAATAAGTGATGAAGTATGGGAATCTTTGTAAATGAGATTGATAAAATGCAGATATTTTTGTTTCTATCAATTTGTGCCAATTGGAAATGATTGTAGTGTTTGTGTATGAAATGGGCCCGAACGGCCCAAAGTGGATTGATTTGTAACTAAAAAGGGTTATGAATGAAATTGGGCGCCAATTGGCTATTAAAACTGTATTGATTGCATTGTAATGAAAGCAATATTTTATCGACCGTCAAATTGCAAGTATTCGGCCTAACTTGGAAATGGATTTCTGCATATGTTAGTGTTTTAAAAAAAATTTATACTGGCTTGTGATTGATTGAGTGTTCTAGCATGCCACTTTCGCAGGCACGGACTCGGATATCACCATCGATGTCGGGTTCGGGTTTTGCGGGAGTGGAATGCTACACATCACCTATTCTAGAACACTCTTGATATGTCCTGATATCGACCTTTGAATAATCTCAACAAAAACTTTTTATTACTCTGCTCTCTCAACCTTAGTAACCGACCTTACTTTCTGTAGAAGAAATCTGTGCAATCAGTTCCTTACCAACTGTAGAAGCAAATGGAGCCAACAATGATTTACAGAAGACATGTTGATTTTGAGTCCTTAAAGAAGGACGACATGGACATTGAACCAGAAATAGTTGTAGCCGGATAGAGGAAGTTCTTTCAAGTTCGAGAGACCGTCTATCAGAATGAAGTATGATTTCTGGAAGAATATGAGTATGGTAGATAATGCTATTGTATCAACAATAGATAAAATATGAGTATGGTAGATAATCATGGCAAGTCAACACGCAGAGCACTTTTAATAGACTTAACAATTTTAATTTATTTCGACCTAATTTAAATACTTTTAAAACTTTTAAATAAAATTATTTGTAATTATAAAATTAAAATAAATTTGAATAGCCTATTTAAAACTACCATTTCAACTCGTTGTTATGTTTACTCTTCGGATTTTTTTAATGTAAAATTGATGTACATGTTTAAAAAATTAAAAGAAATTAATATTTAATTTATTTATACATAGTGTTATTTATATCTTGCATATGATGGTTGCTTTTTAACCAAAACGAAAGGCAGGCGTATGATCGATGATGATGGGTGAACCAACAACCGAAACTCCTTGCGTCACTGTCGTTGCCAATGCCAGTTCTACAGACAGGTGTGGGTTAAAAAAAAAAAAAAGATAGTTACTCTCTAATTTCAGCCGAATTTTGATAAGGGCACCTTATCAGATACTAATAGATTTGGATATCAGGTATAGTTATATTTTATTTATTTATTGTAATTTTATTTACATAATTATTTAGTGTGTATGTTTTACTTGTTTACTTTTTAACCTATATTATTTTTTATTGTCATATGTATATGTGAGTTTAATGGAAACAGTCTTTTTATTATGTAAGAGTAAGGTTACGTACTATCAGATCTTTTCAAAATTTATTTTATTGTAAAATTTCAGACTGGACGTGACAATAATAGACGAGAATTCGATCACCTCTGTCCAGCTTTGACAGTTTCTTTTTTGTTTTTGTTTGCATAAAATTTTCGACTGGTTGGTTTCTTACAACTCGTAAATGATGACAAAAGTATATATTTTACGTTCTAAATTTGTCATGGATCATGCTCGGATGTGACATTACGAGCACTTATCCATGGACGTCCTACCACGTAGACTTAAAAGATATGACGAATTTTATAATTTATTAAATTCAAAACAGGTATACCACTCGCACCTGAAAATATATTTGTTTTTAGGAAAATTGAGACATTAATTGTTGTTAAGAAGAAAATGATAAAAATAGAGTTAGTTAGGACATTAACCCGAACCTAATTGGGAAATAGGTTAGACGTATGCCCTCATGTTGATTGAAATTCTCACGAGATGAGTGTGTTATTATACTGTAGGCGATGTTCTTGAGTCAAGGTTAAGACGTTCAAACATGGAAAACACGACCTAATGTAATAGTACACTGAACTCTGTAAAAGATTTCAATATTTCTGTCTTAATCGAACCAATATTTAGTTTGAATGTATTAAAGAGAATTAGAAATATCAATAAACACAAGTTAATTAGCTTTAATTCCCAGAGAGAAAAAATTGGAGTCGTCGGAGTTCCTATAATGGAGCAATTTGAGTGTTGAGGGATGGTGGAGGACTTCCACTGAAAGAAGAAAGAACTAGTAATAGTAATTCATCAGTGGATTCATTAATTGGTGTTTTGAATTATGATTACTTAACTGAATATAGTTAATTAATTTTGAGTTTATGGTCGGTAGAAAAATTAAAGATTTACTTGTATAGAGTCAATTGGTTAAATCCAGGTTAAGGGGAAATCGAGTAAGCATAAGCAAAAAATAGTTTCAAATTTAACCTAAATAGTTTAATATTTTATTATTTTAAATAAAAATTTTACAATAATATTATTTTACATAATTTGAGTTGTGTTTAAAAGATTCAAATTAAATCGAATTGAATTAATTACAGTTTCAACTTGTTATGATACTTAATTATTAACTAATTAAACAATTTATTTTAAAATGTAACTTAAAAAAAATATGTATGCTTTTTTTAAAGAAAATTTTGAATTAGTAAAGAATGTAGTTACAAATTATCATATGTCCAAGGGTATATCCTTTAGAATTCAACACAACCGAGAATGACTACCAAATAAGAGATAAAAGAACTGATAACTTTGTTGGTCGATCTAATTAATAAGGGTTAATGGCCAGGTGGTGCATGGTTTTGCAGGAATAAGAGTTCCCCGATTCCTTTAGTTATTTCAGCGACAATTGTTCCCACCATTTTGCTAGTGGTCACAAATCTTCTCGCATTTCTTTCTTTCTCGTTGGACTGGACTGTCAAACCCATGGCTATGATAAATGTCCCTCTTTCGGCTTTTGGGATAGACGATTGTGTTACCAGCTTCTGGATGGTAGAAATTAGTGAGTTTTTAGAAGAATCAGAACTACTCTAGTCACAAAAGGATTTAACCTGTTCCCAAATCAAGGTAGCAGTCGAACATAAGAAGAAGAGATGGTCCCTTGATTCGTCATGCGTTAAACAGAGCGGACAAGATCTATTAAGATTAATCTAGGATAACTGATCCGCAGTGCTAAACTTATTTTTCACACTCAGCCAAAGGAGGAAGGATAAGCAATCGGTATGGATCCGATGACTCCATTCTTACTTCCTCAAAGGCAGGTGTATTTGAGAAATTAATGTGAATCCTTCTTGTTCTTATTTTCTGAACCAACTGATTCTTTTAAAGAATTTAATACAATATGATGTCTCCTGCGTAATGGAGGATGAGGAAAAAAAATCTCATTTTGGTTTGACAATTGGTCAAGGCATGGTTTTTTGTTTCAACTTCAAAATACTAATCCTAACTACCTACCTTTTCCCACCTCTACCAAACTGAGCTCTTTCATAAGGGGGCTCCTAGATTTTCCCTGATTGCCTCAAATACTTACAGCCTCATTATCCCCCTTCAAACAACCCTGATCTTTATTTCTAGAAGAATCAGCCTTTGAATCAGCCGAAAAGCAAACACATTACTAAACTGCTACGGGTGAAGACGCCTGGTGTTTCTTAGAACAGTATCGTCTGCATAGAAACCTCCCTCCCAAAAAAATATGTAAGTTGATAATGGATCGGCTCTAACACCAACCGGGGGATCCCGAAGGGCACATAAGAAAAGTACGACAATCAACTAGCTAAAACAACACCTCTGAGCAGAATATCGACTAACCAAAGTCGGATTGTAGGTCATTGTAGTGTTTGGTAGACTATTGTAGAACAACACGGGAAGCTTGTGACTATCGGTAAGTTCTAGGTATGATGGTCGAGACACAAAGCCTTTCTCTCCATGGTCACACAACTCTCAGCTTTCCTCTTAGGAACCTTACACTTTCACAACACCTTTTTTCGCTTTGAAGCAATAGTCGCAACAGTACCTACACTATTTTCCGGTTAAACTCTAATGTCACAACAGAATTGTTTTATGCAGCCATAGAATGTCTTAGACTTTCTGATATACAAGGTCCTCAGAAGAGGCAAGTGTAGAGCATACTTATCTCTGTATAATGACAGATAGTAACATTACTCAAGGCTTAAGCTTTCAGGAGAGGGAGAACTTAGAGAGAATGGAAAACACACAAACTGATATTCATTGAAAATAAAACTTCTTCAATCTCATCGCCTGACATATCACTCATCATCATCATCACTATCTGACTCAGGGTTGAGACAGACTTTACAGTCAGGTTCGCACATAAATGAGTTAACATCTCATACAAAGTGTCAAATGATGGCTTACATAGATTGGATCTCCATTAGATTTAAAATAATAGATAGGAAGGCCAGATTTATTTTCTATATGAGAAAATATGGGCTGAATCAGCAATATAGCATTGGATGTAAAAGGTCCAGATGGATCTTCGTTGGGCTTTGCATAGATGGACTTCACCATTCCATCTTTTAATGTCTTTAGAATCGGAGAAGTTGCTGTATGAAAAGAATGTCGATGAGGCGCATGTAACACCTTTTGGTAATTGATGATCCATTTAGTAGGCATCAACTTTTCAAGCTCCGCAGCTGGTAATTGCTTCAGGATCTGGATGATAGTAGTTTGATCATTAGAACGATCAGCAACCATATAAAGAGCATCTGAAGTAGAATTTGAAAAGTTAAGGTCTAAAGCATGATTCTGCAGATGATAGATCATCTGGTGATGTAAGGTAACCATGATGACTGTAGCATCTTGATCTGCTTCGACGATCTAAATCTGAACTTGCAGCTGTTCAAATAAAGTGGGATCATCCAACCTGATGCTGAAATCAGATGTTATTGTCAGAATGACGCTTCCATTATTGAGAGTAGTCAGCAAGGTACCAATCAAAGCATTTTGGTACGTTGTATAGATACTGTCTAGAAGAGATATCCTGACTATAGCAAGTATTCCCTTTCTTCCATGAAGTGTGAGAATAAGGAGTATAACTCCTACATGAAGATGTGTATGATTGTGTTCGTTTTAGAGAGAGATCAGCTCTTTTGGGATTTTAAGCTTTACATACTATTATGCTGTAGTAGATCTAAGGCCACACTGTCCCAATCTAGAACTCTAGATTATTTCTTTGAATTTTGGTCTAGATGTAGACAAAATAATGCGTATACTTCTTACTAAGAACGATCACGAGAATAGATATTGTAAGGACTCAACAAAGGTAAAGAAGATTTACAAACACGATTTTCCATAGGAACATGGGTAATTTCAATGAGATTTTCAATATGATTAGATAAAACACGCTTAACACTAGAAGGTAGACTAGACATAGACAAAGTTTAAGACAAATGAATAGGGCTATTTGGTAGTGTTTCCGTTACTATTGGGGTCTCTCCTTACTCACTCTTATCAAGAGGCAATGTTACCACCGGTTAAGACACGAAAGATGGCTCCGATACCAACCGAGGGACCCAAAGGGTACACAGGGAAAGTATGACAACCAATTAGCTAAAACAACACCTTTGAGCAGACCATCGACTAACCAAAGTCGAATTGTAGGCTACTGTAGTGTCTGGTAGACTATTGTGGAATAACATGGGAACCTTGTAACTATCGGTAAGTTCCAGGTATGATGGCCGAGACACAATGCCCTTCTCTCCACAGGCACACAACTCTTAGCTTTCCTCTTAGGAACCTTACACTCTCACAACCCTTTTCCCTTTTGACACAATAATCGCAACAGTACCTACACTCTTTCCTCGTTAAACTCTAATATCGCAACGGAATTGTTTTATGCAGTCATAGACTGTCTTAGACTTTCTGATACACAAGATCCTTAGAAGACTCTGTATAATGACAGATAATAACATTACTGAAGACTTAAGATTTCAGGAGAGGGAGAACTTAGAGATAATGGAAAACACACAAACTAATATTCATTGAAAATAAAACTTCTTCAATCTTGTTGTGCTTACAATGAAGGAAAAACCTTGTTTTATAGGTGAAGTAAGGACATGAAAGTAAAACTCTCAAGAGACACACTGACTAAAACTTTAAAAAAGAAAGCAACTTTAAGCAGAATCATCACACCTTTAACAAAGATACTTTGAAAAAGTAAACAACTTTATGAAAAGTAAACAATATGATGATAAGAAAGAATCTTGTATAGTGATTTGTGAGCCACAAAGATTCTCTTTCATCAAAAGGCTCAAAAGTAAACTCCTAAAAAGACGAGTCCTATAGTAGTGGCATCCAAGGTATTATTTATCACGGATTGGTTCATGTCATGATTGCAAATTGGACGGAGAGTCTGGATTACTTGAACTGTCAGAATGACTTGGAGAAGTCTTTTGTCGTTTGTTGGGGCTGAGCTCACATGTGTGAAGTTTATGCAGTAATTGATTTAATCCATCTTTTTTAGGAATGTAATCTTCATTAGGGTTTTGAGCATCTTGGAAGACTGAATCAAGACACTGAGAAGGTCCTGCAAGGTCTGAATCTGATTCTTTTGTGTCATCTTGAGGACTATTGGTACCTGGTATGTCAACATCTAGTGCTTCTAGTTCACCGGGAACAAATTCACCTGGATAAGGTGGATTCCAATAGAGGAGGAAATGATCAGTGTATCGAGGAAATGATTTATCTCTTTGAGATTGAAGCATATTTTCTTGATAATGTGGCCAATATAACAATGTATGATAAAATGGACACGATGTTCATTGTAAAGAGCACCAGTATATGTTTCACGATATGGACGATGAAGGATGAAGAAACAATGAGCAGATTGTCGTCTAACAGAAACCTTTTGTAGATGATGTTGTGAAATAACCATAGAACATTATTGTTTCCATTGATCTAGTGGTTGAAACCACTCAAGAAATGTCCATAACAAAGACCTTTTATTGTTCACTTCACAGAGATGTTGGTAGATTTGAAGAGGAGACAAGGTGTCAGCACAGGCAAAGAGGGTTGAAAGTGCCCAAAGATACCATAATGTATTTTCAGAAAAGTGATCATGAAGGAAAATCACATTAAGGTAAGGTGCTTTGAGGTTAAACATTGTTGGACTACCAAGAGAGTTCGTTTCACTGAGAAAATGATGCAAATAATAAAACAAACTTATACAAGCAAGTGAGACAACTTCAGAGACTTTATTAGGCGTGCTATCAATTGAAGGAAAGTATTTCTTTAGATGAGCCACAAGAACTTGACAATCAAAGACTTTACAAGATAAAAGTTTTGAGAAGAAGATACCTTGCTGAAGAGGAAGAAGATATTGATAATGAGAAAAAAGAAAGAAAATATTGGGAGGCCATGTTGGATTCTGTCTGAGCAACTTGGATAACACATGAAATGTAAGCTGCCACATATGGTATAAACTCACAGTTGTAATTAACAATCCCGAGGAATTGTTGTATTTTTTTCACAGTGAGATGTTCATCAAGAAAGTGTAAGAACTCTTGTTTAATATGTGGACCGAGCTGGTAAAATCCATCTTTGAAATGCATACCCAGAAATTCATTCTTCTTTATACCAATGATGCTTTTAGAGGCAGAAAGCATGATTCCATACTGTTGGGTAAGATCCAAGAATTGCTGGAGTAAGGCCTGATGTTCCTCATGGGTCTTTGAGAACAAGAGAATGTCATCGATGTAAATGATTACACTATTGAGGATAGGCTCATAGATCTTAATCATGGTTATTTGAAACAGTGATTGGACAACTTTAAGCCTAAATGAGATAACAGTCCATTGGTATTGTGCATTGGAAATGCATAATGCAATTTTGTACCACTCAGTTGGGTTAATACCCAATTACCAAAATCCTGCCTTAACAATTTCTTTTAAAAATAGTACCTGCGTACTGATCTTGGGAAGAGGAAACTTGTCATCTTGTAGGAATGCATTCAGAGGCTTGTAATCAATTACCAATCTCTTTTTATCGCACTTTTGCTCTGAACGTTTGTTCACATAGAATCCCCGGCAAGCCCAATCTGACTTTGCGGGCTCAATGAGTCCTTGCTTCAGAAGGATAGCACACTCAGTTTATGTGAGTTTGAGATCATCAGGGTTCATCCCTAGATGTGTAGCTTTCGTAGGATTGATATCTTTATTCTTTTTGAAAGATAAACTTATGAAAAAGTCAGCATTTTTTCGAAGAGGATATGGATGAGTAAACTGTGCATGTGATTCAGGATAGTACTCTAATAGTTTCTCTTTCAGTGACGCATATGGTTTAGGAACCTGAGAAAGTTCAAACACATTTTTTATTTCAGTGTAGGGAATGAAAAATGATCGATACTTGAGGCCTATAGGTAGGATCTATAAGGGTGAGGCTTTGTTGTATACATCCATACCAATGAAAATATCTAGTCCAGGTAGATTGTTTCCAAACACTTTAGTCCAAAGTATACACTGTGGAAAGAATCGTATCCCGATTTTTCTCTTTGTAATAAGCCCGATCTTAAATGAATTGCCATCTACAATAGTAAAATACTCATCATGTGAGATCCATGCTTTAGAAGGTAAAATGTTAGGCTTTATAATCGTACGACTGGATCCAATATCCATAAATCCAATAGCTTTGATGGGTCGATCAAATTTATCTTGTCTAAAGAGTTAGATCTGGACATATGGTCATTGGACTGGAGTATGATCTAACTTCATGTAGGTCTGTTGTAGCATGTCTAAAGAATCATCTTCTAGAGAAATAAAGGAATCATAGGATTCATCTTCAAATGTCGTAATAGAAACAACAAATTTAATGTCTTCATCTTCAGTGGATTGTTCCTCAATAAGATCTTCAAAGTTATTAGAAGAATGAATAGGCAAAATTGATTGCATGTGCTTCAATAACTTGGCATCCTTTTTTGCTTTTGTAAGGATAGGTACGTGCAAAGTGTCCTAGTTGTCCACAGAGAAAACATCGTTTAGCTTTCTGAGAATGATGGTATTTCTTCTTGAAGAATTGAACAATCTTTCGTTTTGTTCCATCTTTAAAAGTAAACCAAGGTCTTAAAGTAGGCTTGGTCTGTGCAGCTGGTTGGGCCGGTGCTACTTGTGGTGCTGATGCAAGTCTGAAAGGTTCATTGCCTGTTGATTCTGCTTCACTTATCTCTGGTTTAGCTGCAATAGGTTCAAGCATAGTCATCAGAACTTATGCTAAGTCTGATAGATCAGCTAGCTAGACTACGGAATTAGAAGATGGTTAAGAGATCTGCTTATATGATGACTCATAAATTGTTACAGAGACTTCAGATGTTGGTGCAAGACTTCAGATGTTGATTCTGAATTATCCGATTGAGCTGAGGAATCTTTTGCAGCAGGTGTAGGTGCAAGAATTGCTATGAACTCTGTTAGAGACTTTTTGCCTTTCCTAGTAGAGGTGGAAGGTTGAGACTTCGGTGGAGAAGTGGGAGGTGTATGAATCTGTAATGGTTTACTCCATTGGTGTTCAAGTTTAATATATAAAGGTGATGGCTCAGGAACTTGTTAAGGCTTTGGCTTTGGCTTTGTTTTTTATGTTTTGCTTGAGTTGCCTTAGGATGGATATGTTGTCTGATCAAAGGATAGTTAAATTTGAAGACCTTTGAACAGGCAGCTTCTTCTGGATAGTATGATACAGAGGAGGAGTGTATACTGGCTGTATAGTTGAAAACACTGAAGAGGATGAGCCATATACAGTCTTAGACTGTGCAGATTGCATATAAGCTTCCGTACGTTGCACAATTCCTTGTATCTTCTTGAGTTCTCTAGTTTTGATTTCGAAGTCAGGTCCAAAATACTGTGTAGCAATGTAATGTCAAAGATAAGCATCAAGTTGCTGGATTTGAGCTTTGTATGAGTGATACAGTTGTTGGACCTGCTTAGAGATGACGTCAACTTTTTGTTGAATAGCATGAGTCTGTTGACTGATTCCATTTAACTTGGAATTAATTCTTCAAAGGACTTTGTTTTGTTCTACTACATTTGATGTCTGTCAGTTAAGAACTTCATAAGAAGGATTTGAGACAAGTGTTCCTTGTGAAGTGATTCCTGTGACTCGAATATAAGGGCTAGAGATAACCCTAGTTGTTTCATCTGTACTCCTGTGTAGAGAAGGAAACTCCTCATCGTATGGCTTAACCATCATACAAGGTATATGAGTAGGAGTAATAACAGGAATTATTGACTTAAGTTGACATGTAGAAGATTTCAACATCTCACGAAGAGATCTAGGATTGAATCTTTCTATGGGTATACCATTAGATTTGCTAAAACCATCTGGATCTGAATCATCCTTGTGTGGATGATACTGTTGAGAAGGCATACAACAAGTTTTAGGCTTTTTCTTCCTCCTTCGGTTATGACTACATAAAACAATTCCGCTGTGAGATTAGAGTTTAATGGGGAAAGATTGAAGGTACTGTTACGACTATTGTTTCAAAGGGAAAAAGGTGTTGTGAGAGTGTAAGGCTCCTAAGAGGAAAGTTGAGAGTTATGTGCCCGTAGAGAGAAGGGCTTTGTGTCTCGGCCATCATACCTAGAACTTACCGATAGTCACAAGGTTCCCATGTTGTTCCACAATAGTCTACCAGACACTACAATAGCCTACAATCCGACTTTGGTTAGTCAATGGTCTGCTCAAAGGTGTTGTTTTAGCTAGTTGGTTGTCATACTTTCCCTATGTGCCCTTCAGAGTCCCCCAGTTGGTATTAGAGTCGTCTTTCGTGTCTTGCCCAGCGGTAACATTGTCTCTTGATAAAAGTGAGTAGGGAGAGAGCCCAATAGTTATGGAAACACTCCTAAATGACCCTATTCATTTGTCTTCAACTTTGTCTATATCTAGTCTACCTTCTAGTGTTAAGCGTGTTTTATCTAATTGTATTGAAAATCTCGTTGAAATTACCTACGTTCATGTAGAAAATCGTGTTTGTGAGTCTTCTTTACCTTTGTTGAGTCCTTATAGTATCTATTCTCATGATCGTTCTTGGACAAGAAGTATGCGTACTATTTTGTCTATATCTAGACCAAAACTCAAAGAAATAATATGGAGTTCCAGATTGGAACAGTGTGGCCTTAGATCTGCTACAACAGAACAATACGTAAAGCTTGAGATCCTAAAAGAGCTGATCTCTCTCCGGAGAGAACACAATCATACACATCTTCAAGTAGGAGCTATACGCCTTGTTCTCATACTTCATAGAAGAAAAGGAATATTTGTTACAGCCAGGATATCTCTTCTAGACACTGCCTACACAACGTACCAAAATATTTTTTGATTGGTACCTTGCTGACTACTCTCAATAATGAAAGTGCTAATCTGACAATAACACCTAATTTAACATCAGGTTGGATGATCCCATTTTGTCTTAAAGGCTGCAAGTTCAGATTCATATCACTGGAGCAGATCAATATCCTACAGTCATCATGGCTACCTTACATCACCAGATGATCTATCGTCTGCAGAATCATACTTTGGACCTCAACTTTCCAAATTCTACTCCGGATGCTCTTTATATGGTTGTTGATCATTCTAATGATTAAACTACTATCATCTAAATCTTGAAGCAATTGTCAATTGTGGAGCTTTAAAAGTTGATGCCCACTGAATGGATCACCAATTACCAAAAGGTGTTCCATGCGCCTCATCGACACTCTTTTTATGCAACAACTCATCCGATTATGAAGACATTAAAATATAGAACGGTGAAGTCCATCTATGCAAAGCCCAAGGAAGATCCATCTAGACCTTTTACATCTGGTGCTATATTTCTGATTCAGCCCATATTTTCTCATACGGAAAGTAAATCTGACACTCTTATCCATTATTTTAAATATCATGGAGATCCAATCTATATAAGCCATCATCGTGGACACATTGTATGGGATGTTGAACCATCTATGTGTGAACCTGACTGTGAAGTCAATCTCAACCCTGAGTCAGATAGTGATGAGCGGTATGCCAGGCGACGAAGGAAGAAGAAGAAGTCTAACACTCGTTGTATACCTTCTCAACAGTATCATCTACACAAGGATGATTCAGATCTAGATGATTCCAGCAAATCTAGTGGTCTACCCACAGAAAGATTCAGAACTATATCTCTTCGTGAGATGCTGAAATATTCTACCTGTCAACCTAAGCTAGCAATTCCTATCATTAATCTTACTCCTATACCTTGTATGATGGTTAAGCCATACGATGAGGAGTTTCCTTCTCTACACAGGAGTACAGATGAAACAACTCGGGTTATCTCTAGCCTTTATATTCAAGCCACAGGAATCACTTAACAAGGAACATTTGTCTCAAATCCTTCTGATGAAGTTCTTAACTGGCAGACATCAAATACAGTAGCATAGAACAAAGTCCTTAAAAGAATTGATTCTAAGTTAGATGGAATCAGTCAATAGACTAATGCTACTTAACAAAAAGTTGACGCTGTCTCTAAACGGATCCAACAACTGTACCATTGATACAAAGCTCAGATCCAGTAACTTGATGTTGATCTTCAACATTACATTGCTAAACAATATTTTGGACCTGAATTTAATGTCAAAACTAGAGAACTCAGGAAGATATAAGGAATTGTGCAATGTATGGAAGCTGATATACAATCTGCATAGTCTAAAACTGTATATGGCTCATCCTCTTCAGTATTTCCAACTATACAACCAATATACACTCCTCCTATATATTAGACGTATCTAGAAGAAGCTGACTATTCAAAGGTCTTCAAGTTCAACTATCCTTTGATCAGACAACATACCATCCTCAAGCAAAACCTAAAAGATCAAAACCCAAGCCAAAGTCTGAACAAGTTCCTGAGCCATCCCCTTCATATACTAAACCTGAACCATTAACCAGTGGAGTAAACCGTTACAGATTCATACACCTCCCACTTTTCCACCGAAGTCTCAACCTTCCATCTTTGATAAAGTGCCTCTGACAGAGTTTCTAGCAACTCTTGCACTTACACCTATTGCAGAAGATTCATCTGCTTAATTAGATAATTTAGATGCTTGTTTTGAAGCCTCTGTTCCAACATCTGAAGTCTCTGAAACAATTTCTAAGTCATCATCTAAACAGATCTCTGAACCGTCTTCTTATTCCTCAGCCCAGCTAGCTGATCTATCAGACTTAGCCTAAGTTTTGATGATGCCTGAACCTACCGAAGATGAACCAGAGATAAGTGAAGCAGAATCTACAGGTACTGAACCTTTCAGACCTGCACCAGCACCACAAGCAGCAACAACTCAATTAACAACACAGACCAAGCCTACTTCAAGACCTTGGTTTACTTTTGACGATCTTCCCCCAAAGAAATGGAGAGATCGCTTACATGAATTCGGTGCATGGATAGATCTACAAATGACTCGACCGAATAATCCTTTATAGGATATTTTGTCTGAATTTACTTCTCGTTTGACTTATTGACGGCTATCGAAGACTTCAGTATATCCAAGTCACTACAGCTAGAGCTTTTATTGAAATCATTCATAAGGAATTCATTGGTGACTTTCAACTTATAGACAAGTAGATCCGTCAGGAGTATTTTGCAATGAAATAATGTTCACTTGAAAAGTGAGATTTACAAAAGCATTTTCAATGTACAAAAAGGTATTATCTTTTGAATGGTTGGAATGATGTTAATCATCGTTATACTTTTATCTCATTCCTTCCAGATCAACTGCAACTAGAGCTACAATGGACTATTGTTTCTTTACTAAGAGATATGACTAATATATTTCTTGGAGAAATCTACTAGCTTGCTTTAGCCTCTCTTGATAAGTTGTGTGATCAACATGCCTTATTCATGAACATCGTTAAAGGTGGTCTACTTCTCAAACAAACTTGCAAGAAGCCTTATCTTCAGATTAAGTGCAAAGATAAGAAGAAGAACTGTGATTGTAGCAACAAGAAGAAATCTCATCACAGACATGTCTATCATCGAAGAAAGTTCCGCAGACAAACGGAAGGATACAAGCCCTTAAGGAAAATTTATTTAAGAAAAGATAGAACAAAATGAAAGTTTGTTCAATTCTTCAAGAAGAAATCCCATCATTCTCAGAAAGCTGATCAATGTTTTCTCTGTGAACAACTATGACACTTTGCACGTATCTGTCCTCACAAAAGCAAAAAAGATATCAAGTTATTGAAGCAAATGTAATCAATTTTGCCTATTCATTCTTCTAATAACTTTGAAGATCTTATTGAGGAACAATCCACTGAAGATGAAGACACTAAGTTTATTGTTTCTATTACGACCTCTGAAGATGAATCCTCTAATTCCTCTATTTCTCTAGGGGATGATTCTCTATACATGTTATAACAGACCTGCATGAAATTGGATCATACTCCAATCCAACGACCATATGTCCAGATCCAACTCTTTAGACAAGACAAATATAATCGCCCCATCAAAGATATTGGATTTATAGATATTGGATCCACTTGTACGAATATGAAGCCCAATGTTTTACCTTCTGAAGCATGGACCTCACATGATGAGTATTTTACTGCTGCAGATGACAATTCATTCAAGATCGGGCTTATTACAAAGAGAAAGATCGATAAATGATTCTTTCTACGGTGTATAGTTTGGACTAAAGTGCTTGGAAGCAATCTATCTGGCAGAGATATTCTCATTGGTATGGATGTATACAACAAAGCCTCATCTTTACATATCCTACCCATAGGCCTCAGGTATCGATCATTTTTTAGTCCCTACATTAAAATAAAAAATGTGCTTGAACTTTTTCAGGTTCCTACGCCATATACGTCACTGAGAGATAAACTGTTAGACTATTGTCCCGAATCACATGTACAGTTTACTCATCTATATCCTCTTTGAAAAAATTATGACCTTTTCATAAGTCCCCCTTTTAAAAAGAATGAGGATATTAATCTTACAAAAGCTACGCGTCCAGGGATGAACCATGATGAACTTAAAACTCACACAAGCCGAATGTGCTATCCTTATGAAGCAAGGACTTATTAAGCCCACAAAGTCAGATTGAGCTTGCCAGTCATTCTATGTAAATAAACGTTCAGAGCAAAAGCCCGATTAAAAGAGATTGATAATTGATTACAAGCCTCTGAATGCATTCCTTCGAAATGACAAGTTTTCTCTTCCCAAGATTAGTATGCAAGTACTATTTTTAAAAGAAGCTATTATCTTTTCCAAGATAATCATATTAACTCAATAATTTACCGAATAATGTTCATAAACTTGAAAGTTACAGGTTGCAAAATTCCTGCTCCTAGTCAAAGCTCAGACTCAAAATAGTATGACAAGAAGTAAAGCGGCGTTGTCTGATGGATCAACTAATTGCGGGGGACATACGCGGCCTACATACTTGTATACCGTCCACCTTAATTACCGTACATTTGGCATTTTTACTAAGCTAGACATACCCTACTCTTTTCAGAAGCCCGTGTAATGCAACGACCAAGCTACATAACAGCCTTTTAACTAAAGTAACCCAGGATTATTCCCAATCATTGGGAGCGTGCTCAACACGGACAACGGTAAAGCTGAAGGCGTAACATTTAAAATAACTAAATATGCAATCATGACCCCACGCGTCCTTGAAGAATTAGACCATACGATGATTATGTCTGGACGGTGGTGATCTTTCTAAGAAGTTATGGAGTTAAACCTCGTTCGACTTTCCTCTCTATAAATACGAGTTCCGCACTTCATGCAGTTACTCTAAAGGAGCGTGAGCACCGAGAACAGAAGACAGGATACCCACCATTTCAAGAAAGAATCACTGTTTTTCTCTTTGCCAAAAGTTTGTGTGGGGTAAACTCATAATTCTACCTCCTGTTCCATGGAATCTATTGATAATATTGGTGATGAGTACCAGAACTACTGGGAGACCAAAATGTTCCTACAAAATGAAGAAATTATTGATGGGTAGCTAGCTGACCTAGTTGAGATTTCTATTTTCTTTTTTTTTGGTTGTTTTACATGGGTTTTGAGAGAAGTTTTGATTTTTATAGTTAATTTTCTCATGTGGGGTTGTTTGGTTTGTAGCGGTTGGGCAATGGATGAGGCATTTTCAGGGTACTATGACTCAAGTTCGCCGGACGGAGCGGCTTCATTGGCCGCCTCTAAGAATATTGTCTCTGAAAGGAACAGAAGGAAGAAGCTTAATGAAAGGTTGTTCGCACTCAGATCTGTGGTCCCTAATATTAGCAAGGTGAGGAAATTTTTGGGTTTTGCATTCACTTTTGTCTGGTTCTGACTGCAATGAACAGTTAGTTCTGTTTCTGCCTTTTGTTGTCAAATTGAAACCTTTGCGTGTGTAGTTCTGTTGATGTTTGACAAAATTCCTTGTAGATGGACAAGGCTTCCATAATCAAGGACGCCATTGATTACATACAAGAGTTGCATGAACAAGAGAGGAGGATCCAAGCCGAGATTATGGAGCTTGAATCAAGGAAACTGAATAACCCAGGTTACGATTTCGAGCAACAGTTGCCAATTCTCTTGAGATCCAAGAAAAAGAAGCTTGAACGGTGGGGCTATGATTATGGGGGATTAAGAAAGTCTCCTATTGAAGTTCTTGAAGTAATTTCCCATTGCCCTGTTGTTTCTAAAAACATTAATGTCTCTTCAATTCGACTAGTTCACAAACTTGGTTGTTAAACTGTTACATATACTCGCAGCTGAGAGTGGCTTACATGGGAGAGAGAACTATTCTGGTGAGCTTGACATGCAGTGATAAAACAGACACAATGGTTAAACTATGCGAGGTTTTCGAATCTTTGAGATTCAAAATCATTACGGCAAATATCACCACTGTCTCTGGGAGGCTTTTGAAGACAGTGTTTATCGAGGTAATTATTCCCATTATCCTCTTTCTCTACACCTTCCATATTCTGATCTCTTTCCCTTTCCAAATTAAGCTTATTGCGCACATTAAGGGTAACTGTTAAACATGTCCTTAATCCATTACTAAGCGAGCTCAGTTACTTTTAAACTAAAGTCAAGTCGGGTTATGAAGTTGGAGTTATTATTTGTCGTGAATTCCGTAAATCAAGCATGAAGAAAATCATAATTTGATTGATTCGAGTAGTAGATAAGTTCGAAGTGTAAGAGGGGAAAAGAAGATACCATTTTATACTTAAAAACTCTCTTTTACCATATTTGATGGTTACGTTTTAAGTACAGAAAACTCACTTTTCCCATATTTTTGATGGTTCCGTTTTAGGTAGGGTGATTAATCATATTAGGAAGCGAAAGTGTCAAACATCGGTCAATTTACTATAGAAACTATTGAGGAGAGGGTTAAGTATAGAGTTGGACACCAATAGATTACTTTTAAAAAAGATGAATGATCAGAATGCCATAGTGCTCAAGTAAAGGAATCAATCAAGTTTCCACTTTCCACTTTATGTTTGCTAATTTTGGACCACTAGCACTATTCTCATATACATACCCACCCTCCCAAATTAAGGTTCCGTGGCCGCTATGTCAGTGCCGCTTGCGGTTTAGTCATAATGGTTCGTACCGTTCGAGACCACATATGTTCAACATACATTTTCACACGTTTGACACCGGAGAAAGACTTTCAAGCATAGTTCTAGCGTTGTAATGCGTGTTCCAAGTGTCAAAATTCAGACAACTTGGTGTGGATGGCTAGTTTTGTGGATGGCAGAAAACGTGCCTGAAATGTTGTTTTGCGGATTTCTGATTGATTTTGATCGGATTTTCACGCGCTTTAATTGCTTTTGGAGCATATGAATCCTGTGCCTGAATGGCCCTTGTCGTCATCGTCCACCATAGTAGGCGCGTCACATTCAAAACCATCATCCTTTGGCCAACTTAAGTCTCCACATCTTTCTTTTTATCATAACCAGTAACTGGAGTGACACGTACAATCGTCGTAGGATGATTTTGGCAGTAGTGTGATTGAATTTTCCACATGGAAACAAATCTGAAAAATACCCAAATCAGAGCGTAAGTATTGATATAATGACGCGATGACATAATCAAAATTATGGATCAATTACAAGACCAACTGTTAATGATGTTTTAACTATTAATAGTTACTCATGTCTACCAAATATTGGTTACATAGTCTTTTCTTTTGATCATGTTTAAAATCCTATACTAAAGCATTTTAGGTAAGATATCTTTATCAACTAGGATTACAGGATCTTGAGATTTTTCAAAACTAAAGATGAGATGCATTAACTTAATTAAACCAGAATTGTTGTTTACCCTCTGGTCGCCAAGTCTGCACGTATGGGTGGATTAGTTGGGCTACAGGGCAAATCGTTCTGTGTACAATAATTGGTGACTGTGGTCCCCGAAACTGATGTTAGTTGTCGCCATACGAAACTCTGTGATGTTTATGGTGGGATATGGACAATTTCACGTATAAAAATAGTAATGTTTTGGTTGGCTTTTATGGATTGGTTTTTTATGTGTGCAATGGACGGCTTGAATCTTTGAGCAATTATGCAACTAATTAACAATTCGAGTAAATTTAGATAAATAGATAACACAAAATTCAACAAGAATGCTTATTGGCTGTTGTGATCCTAAGTAACCTTTGTTTACCGTCGATTTTGTGTTTTTGCAGGCAGATGAAGAAGAAAAGGATCATGTGAAGATGCAAATTGAAACAGCCATAGCTGCTGTTAGTGACCCTCAAAGTCCAATGAGCATGTAACTATAGACAACATCGAAGAGACATGAGTTTTATGTGGTCTTTTGGGTGTGGTTATCATATTCTGATATTTCACTGGCTTTGTGTCGTCTTCTCATCATTTCGTCTTGGTTTAGGGTCTGCAATTTTTTTTCCTTTCCATTTTTCACCTCTACACACACTTAGGTTTACTGCTCTTTCTCCAAGAAAATCTGAGTGATTAATGTAAACCATTTCAGAAAATATCAAACACCTTTAGGTCCTTTCAGATAGCTTACTAACCAGTGCCCCCTTTAGTCCAAATTCAAATATTATCAAACCGTATGTCTTGACCAAAATACTTGGAAGATAGCTTTGAAATTTACTCAAAACTGTAAGTAAACTACGTAAGGAAGGGAAATGTCTCATTCACAGTATTGTTGTACATCAATTACAAGCATGAAGGTTCAACAATCTTACCAGAAAAGCACATTCGTTGATACACCAACAATAATGCTAAAATGCCAGAACTTAAGTGGGCGCACCAAACACTTTGGACTGCTCGCTTTATAGTTTCAGCACATGAAGCTGTACAGAGTTTATAGACCAAAACAGACCAAGTTTCATTAGCTGCATTGGAGAACTTTCTGCGGATCAAGTTGTCCACTGCAGTAACTTGAAGGAACTGCGGAGAGTTCCAGTCGACCCCTCCACTCCTCGCCGGGCTTAAGCGTCACGGGTTTTTCAATTGCAGCAGCCTCCACACATAACATATGCTTGTATTCCTCGTCACCAAAATCAGCCATAGTTTTAGCCTTCCTGTCCCATGGATTCCACACAACTGCATACAATGCTTTCGGGTAAAACAAGAAGAAACTATTCACTGATAACAAGCATCTCAAATAACACAAGCACCAATGGCTAGAAGCCGTTGTGCTTTTAAACTAGAGCAATCTAATGATAAATTCAGGGCTCAAGTTTGGAGCGACGGTGATTCTTGAGATGCCTTCTCCGTGCCTCTTGTCAAAAATGCATTATACTAATTGCATCTAACTGTAAGAGGAATTGGTTGATTCATTAGCTCAAAAGGAACCATTTCATGCCTAAATATGTTACAGTAACAATATTCTTTCTGAAAGGGTTACAATAACAATATTTGTACCACAGAAACACCATATTCCGACTTATATGAATCTTACCTGGATTATGAAACAGGACTAATGTTGAGTTCTAAAGTTGAGTAGAGAGAGCCAAGCTCACCTGCATCTGGAAGTCCATCTTTACGTAAGACAAATGTTCTCTTCTTTTCATGATCCAGGATCGCAATTTTTGTAGGAGTGCTGAGGTATATTTTGTCAATCTGTATGATCAGAAAGGCGTAAGAAGTTTACATCCCTGCCTCACACGAAGGTAAGAAAAAAGAAGAATAACCAGTTTCCTCAACTCACTTCTGCTTCAAATGTTATTGCATCCCCTTGTTCAGTAAAACGCTCTTTGTTCTGTAGGTTGTCAAGATAATCCAGTGTCTCTAAACCTTCCACTCTAACTTCACTGAAAACAACAAAACAATTCATAAGGGGTAAAACCAGAGCTCCATAATTGGACATCAAACCAAACAAGCCAAAAGGAAAAAGATGGTTTTTCCCTCAAAGTTCTAGGATCAGGAACAAGGTATGCGGTAATGCTAGGAAAGGATTTCAAGCATACTAACATTAATTGAAAGTTGATAAATTAGTTTTGACTTTAATGCTTTTCCCTATTAAGACCATCCAGTTATTTTCTTTATTCAAGCTCTTTCATTTTCTGTTTCAATACTTATTCCTGGAAGTTGATGATAGCTATTAGTTGCTATGAATATTGAGAAAAAGCTTTTGAGACTAAATACTTTGATTCTCCCCAATTTCTGCCTCTGGCTCTCTCAATCTTCTCTTCATCACCCTCCTTTTCTACTGTTTTCTGCCCCTGTTGTGTTCTTGACTACATATAATGTCATCTTTTGACCACTAGAACTTGTCTTTCACAACTATTATCGCATTCTTCTTTTGTCAAGGAAAAATGATTAGGAGTTTTCTCGAAGATATACCTGTAGGGGATCATAGTTATTTGAGAGATTCATGAACACTTCTATTCCTGTAATACCTCGTGTTAAGGATCCTTCTCTTTCCTCATCATCTCCCTCTTTCAAAGTGCCATTATGATTCATATTTTTAAGGTTGTTCTTATAAAATATTTCATCAGAAATTTCAAATATTTTCCCATCTACAAACAGTCCTTTTCCACCATCAGACTGTAATGAGTCAATCTCAGTCCAAACTATTAAGCTCTAATACTATTCTTCATAATGTCCAAAACAAAAGTCCAGATTATCATAAAGCCTAAACTCATATCAAGATAGTGTGATAGAAAAGTTCCCCAAATCAAACCGGCATTTCCTACAACCAAAGATTGGAGTAAATTTGTATTTCTATTATATGTTGATAGGTGATGATGGTATTTCCAGCAGTTTCAAATTCTCTATCATGGCAACCTCTCAAAAAGAGAAGAGTTTTAATGTCAGATAAAGATTGTTAACAACAGAGGTAGACATTCAAAGATATTGATAATATATAGACAAACAGCTATTGACAAATACAGTGGCCGCGGAAGAAATCCAAGCTCAGCATGAAAACATGAAGCATAAATAGTATATTAGTCAGATTCAATGACATCACTAAATATATGTAAATCCTTAGAGGTAAAACAGGTATGAACAAAGTCACAAGTAAATTACCAGATGTCTGAAACAGAGAAATAAGTGTGATATGCAAAAGTGAATGAAAATGGCTTCCCATCACTGTTTGTATTCCTAATGCGAGAGGTCAACATTAGATCTCCTCCAGGTCCCAAAGCTACCCTCAGACGGAATTCAAAACTAAAAGCACAAAAAAGATGAGCAAGTAAGTCTTGAAGGATCTAACAACCTCCTTTAGAAAATAATATAAATGTGGTTGAGTTTCACCTGTGAGGCCAGATCTTCATATCATCCTCAGTAGGCCTAAGGATCAGATCAATAAAAGCCCTACTAGAAGAATTTGTAGGAAAAGGAGGTGGATCGTTATCAATGCTCCAAATCCGATTCCTAGCAAATCCATGCTGCTCCAGAGAACCAAGATTACTAAACTGCATAAACAGAACAAGCATGAGAAGGACTACCTTCAATCAGCTCAAACATGAAGAAATTATATAACTAGTACCGACTTGAGGAAAACAAATTGGAATGCCTCCACGAATAGCCTTCGGGGGTTTGAATATTGCCTGTAAAACACATCAACAATAGTTGGTATGGACTGTATGAAATCTAAAAGATCACGTTTTGTGGGCAAATCAGTGGTCCCAATCATGTCTGTCCCTAGTTTGCTAAATAGAAAATCTAAGGAGGCTAAGAGCCATTGAGAATGCTAAGACAAAGAAATACTACAGGTGTGTTTTATGTGCATGTATTGTCCATCTTCCATTACCGACTCAAATACAAACACATATGTGGATTTATCACTGCATAAATGGACAGTGTTATGAGAGGATTCAATGGGATTCAATTAAGTTTCGGTGGTAGAGTACTAAAATGTAAAAATAGCAAGAAAAATTAACTCAATATTTCAGAACCAATATGATTGGGGTTGCATTATTTTTCTTGTGCATGAAATGGTGACTAAGAAAATATGATACTCCCAAAGATGAGAATATTTTTAATTTTTTAACGAAAAGAAAACTTTTTGTGAGAGTATAATTGCTTCAGTATGGATATAAATCAATTTTATAAACTTGAACTAAAAACTCATCTAACAAGTGCCTTTTTTTAGGAGAACATGAAACGAAAGCTACAAGATGGGTACTCGTTGAACATTAATTTCACTTAACTGTACCTTGAAGTACCAGTTTCAAGCCACTGAAACAGGTTTTCTAGCAAAAACAAAAAAATAATAAGAAAGCTAAACAAGTGATGCTCTATCTTATACCATGCAGAAGGTTCTTCGTACAATGCACTGTGCAGTGCATGTTTAGGTAGACAATTCTCTAAAACAAGGACCAAAATTATGGAGTGGAGAAAGTAAGTCGCTAGAACATTGCATAGCACCTTACTGCTGAGAAAAAGTAATTCTTCTCCATGGTCATTTTTCCAAGATGTCACATGTCCCCCATACAAGTATACCTAACAAAACAAGGAATATACAGATATTAATGCAAGTTTGAAGAGTGAAAATTCTTTTTACAATCTAAAGGAAACATGTTTAGGAACATTCAACACGTAACACTGAAACCGATTGATGAATTCGATTTTCATCCCAGGACATGGGAGAAACTTTAACCAAGACTTGTTTGAGAAAATAAGTAGCTTCGATCCGAAAACATTTTAATCTTGTGGTTTACAACAATTGGCTGTCTTCTAGACATTTCACTCAAATTGGTGAACCCGTTGGTAGTCATTGTTGAAAATCTTTCTTAAACGGACCAATCTGATATGAAGAGGTTCTAAACATTTTCAGATAATAGGAACTCAATGTGGACCAAAATCACAATTCTAACAGCTATCTCGGAAAATTCGATAAATAGAGAACATTAAAGGACATAGTGCTGACAATTACCAGAAACTAAACCACCTGAGTCTTTATCTTGTATCAATCTAAATCTATAACCTTCATTGCCTAGGAACATTATTCCTTTCTAGTTGTCTTTAGAATTAGCTTTCCACAAACAAGTCAAGAAATCTAACATCGAATACCAAACCAAAACACCAACTAATGCTTGGATTTGGAACTGATCGTCCCAACCTGAAACAACAAACAGTTGCTTTCTACTGAATCAACTCATGTCTTGATTTTAACAAACCGAAGAACCCTGAACCGTAGACCCCAACAAACTCCAATCATAAAATAATCATACACGAAAAGCAGCTCCATGAATTAAAAAATGCTTAAAATGATCCAATAGAAATGGAACCGATCAAACTCTAACAAAAGATCTGGCCTTTCCATCTCCATCCATATTATACATATACTAAGAGAGAGATTTAGAGGGAGTCAATAGCACATAAAAGAAGGTTCATAGCCATGCGATCGTGCGGCTTTTTAACGAATCAAAAAGTTGACAACCGACGACAACACAGTGAAACATTAAATTGGAGGGCTGAGTACGGCGATCAAAAAGATGTTTACCTCGGCCGAGCTACCACGTGCCTCCCGGAGAACCACCGTGTCGAGGCCGTTGATACCTTTGCAAACCTCCACCGGAACCCTATCCCTACCCGTTGCCATAAGAACACACTCACTGACTGTCTCTAGCTCTCTATTCTCTGTTCAAGCTATTAGCAGGTTCTTGTTCTTCGCTACTAAGTAAGTAAAAGCATGCAGCTTTAGACTAATAGTAATACCCCAAGTCTCAAAACTTTTCGTTCCCTTGAATCCCTTTTGTATCATGGAAAAAAGACTTCGTCTTTGGTGCCACTGACGGTTATAAGATTGCCTTGTTCGTGAAATTTCGGTTCTTTTGTTATAAATTTTGTTCCGTTACTTGTTCTATACTTCTATCCCACTTGCACAGTTGCAGTGTCCATTGCTTTGGGTCCTTATTACTTCTAGAAATGAATTGAAAAAAAAAATCGCTTTTTGTCGAATGGTAGGCAGTAAAGTAGTAAACTCTACTAAAAATTGGAGAAATGGTGAATGGCATACAATTTAAGTACCTTTTTTATGGAAACTCACATTGTCACTTCATTGCATGAATACGAGTGAATAGGATACAATAAGCATCGCTTTTTATGGAATCTCACATTGTCACTTCATTGCACGGATATGACTTTCCATTTTTTTTGAGATTATGAGGATAATCACAATCTCAATATCGTTAAGATATGTGGATTAGTTTGAGAAACATTTTCTTTTGCAGTACGAGAAAATGGGCTTGGTTGGATTAAGGTAGAGAGAAAAGGTTGTCGTACAGGATGAGAAAAATTTTTGCATTTAGGAAAAAAAAAAAGAAAACACACTTTTATATATATTATATAATTTTAAAAAAACCAAACTGGACTGGTCTTTACACTCTACTGTACACACTACCATCCTCAATTGTACAAATAAATCCTAAGCTGTTCGCAATTGTTTGACTCCTAATCACTTCTAAGATCAATTTCCAATCAAAATAATGGGAAAAAATCAACCTTCAGAAAGAAAGAAAAAAGAGGAGAGCAAAACTGCAAACTCACAGCAATAACTGGCAATAAATATTAATGGAAAAAGACCAACCGACATCTAACCAACCGCGAAAAGGAAAGTGGAATCACTCAAAGCTAGAATTCAAACCAGCAGATGTGGAAGGGAAAATCTTGGATTTTGTCCATCAAATTATTAAAAAAAAGGAAGCTTCTTGGGAGCAGAAGCAGCTAAAAATGCACTGATGCTGTCCCTTTGCTGTCTGAGAAACTGAGGTTCTTACTGCAACAAGAAGTAGACTATTTAGAATGCAATTGAGCTTCAAAACTCAAAAAGATGAATGTAATTGTTAGTGATTACAGATGCTCAAAAATCTATCAAAATTCATTTGGCATACGTTAAGTGTTAACAAGTTACCTTCTTCCAGCTGCAACTGCATATAGCTGAATGAAAAGCAGAGCTACAACGGAGACTAGAACAAATGCACTGCCATTTTCAGCTTGTTTTGTTTCCACTTGGGCAATTTATAGAAGGCATCCTTTGTCATCCCAAATTTCTCCCTAAACTCTGCTGATGACAGGTAAGTCTGCAGATATTCAACAGGAAAAAGATTAGAAGAGTACTTAAAAGTTGACAACAGGCAATAGATTGCCCCTAGTTTAT
Source organism: Erythroxylum incrassatum (assembly GCA_026546855.1). Taxonomy (NCBI): domain Eukaryota; kingdom Viridiplantae; phylum Streptophyta; class Magnoliopsida; order Malpighiales; family Erythroxylaceae; genus Erythroxylum; species Erythroxylum incrassatum. The sequence continues at coordinate 1,385,277 of JANVCL010000008.1, read as the reverse complement.
GGTTCACCTCTCGCTTTGTCACATCAATTTCAGTAACAGGGTCTTCTGATCCAATCTTGAGGCGTTCAAAAGGATAGGTTGGAAGTCCTTCCTCAGCTTCAGCTTCACCTTCTTTCACATCTTCCTGTATGGTGAGGGACCCTATTCTGTTGCTTATAGAGTTCTCTTTTGAGTTTGACTCGGGGGTCGATTTTGGTGCTTCAGGGCCTACAAACATGAAAAGCAATGTTCCTTATGTAAGAACCTAAAGATATCAAGGGGTACAATAACCATATAAACTTCAACTGTATACCTTTGACAGAACGGGGCATAATAAATTGCCGTGCTGGCGGGGGTTGTTCAAAAGATGTAGTAAGTGCTGCTATAGCTGATGATTTGGAAGCTACTTTTGAAGAAACTGGGCTCCCAGATTTTGGGTAAAGCTTTCTAACAACTGGTGGTGGAGTTGAAAGATTTCTGTTATTATTCTCAAAATTAGCAGCCAGAGCATTGAAAGCCGGGGACCTGCCCCTCACACGAACTCGTTCAGGGCTGAAAGACACGCTCCTGGAACGCTGTGATTTTTCAGGCACACTAGACCTCCCTCCATATGATACAGGTGTTCTTCGTTTCGGTTTCTGATTATGCATCATACTGTTATCAGAAAGCTATTGCTGACAGTGGTAATGACATTGTATGCAGTCTATAATAAAACGATCTTTTTAACAGCGTCTAAATTAATGGGAAATCACAAAACATCATGTTTGAAAAGCTTTTGATGATAGCACTGGTTTTTGAGGTTACCACTCAGTATAGTTTCAAGTGAGATTAAAAAGATCCAATGACCTGATGCAAAGATGGTAAATTTACTATAAATTAAAACCATGCATGATGTGGGTTAACAACTTAAGAAACTTCTAAGTTTTCAGGAAAAAAAAGAAGAAGAAAAACTTAAGACACTTCTGGTAATGGAAAACAGAAACTTACATCCAAAACTGGAGTTCCCCCATTCTTAACAATTGCAAGTTTCCTCTGAAATGAGTTTCCAAGCATCTATATGCAAATCATAACGTTAAGGCCTCTTGTAGAAATCCAAGCTAAGCTTGAAGATAATAAATATAATAAACTTACTGCAGATTTTGCAGAATCCCACTCAAAGAAACGTGCGAAGAAGGGTGGTTCACTTCCTTCTGCAACAACATATACTGGAGCTTCAAGAGATAACTTCTCCAACAGAGGATCTTGTTCTAGAAATTTCTGCCAGTAGTAAAAGGTAACTTTTGGTTAAGTTATGAAACTTAATGATAACCAAGACAGATTACATAATTCAATCAAATTATATGTGGGTAGGAGCTTAGGGCTATATGGTAAACTTCAAAATTTGAAGCATAAATTGTTAACAATTACTGAAGCATCCACAGGTTCAAAAAGTCTCACCTCTCCAATTGTTAATGCATTAGTTTTGCTCTTGGAATCCACCTGTTGGCCCGCCCAGACAAAGATCTCTGAGTGACAATCCAGGATGAATATATCTTCAGTCATCAAATCATCTTGATTGAAGTTGTAGATCTCAGTAACCTGCAATGACAATTCACCCTTAGAACCAAAGACCTAAGAATAACACGTGGACGAGACAGGATTCACAATAGTGAATTGTATACCCACTTACCTTCAAATGTCCTGAATATCGGTATTCATTTGGACAGTATTAATTAGCACATGGAGAAAAAAGAAAAGGAGTCAGAGCTTTAGTAATTAAAACATAACTTGTGGAGACAAAGAAACATTGTCATTTCTACCTTTTGCAAATACACAAGAGAATAAGTGAGGATCACTTTCAGCTTCCCTTCCAATTTTTTGGCTAGGATATTCAGCTTTTCCTCCTAACAAATCCCAAAACTGCTCAGACTCCGAACCTTCCTTTTGTGGTTTAACCTGTACACTCGGCTGCAAAAGGTTTAAAAGCACATGAAGGTAAGTAAGAATCACAAGATTATCCAAATAAAACCAAGAATTTTCCGCACATGAAAGAGGCTCAAACTGTCTGCTAAAAATTGCTTCAAAAAGATGATCAAGAAGGCATATAAACCTTTATCAGATCCAGTTGCCTTTCAACAAGTTCCTGGTCCTCTGTGGTTGTCAGGTTTCCAGACCATGTAAAGACTGTGGAATCATTATGTAATATGAAACAATAGGAGGAGTTCAAAGATGATCCAACCTGAGAGAGGCAAAGAAAAGAATAAGAAAACATCAACAGCTAATATATATTCATATTAATCTTAAAAAACTTCAGCTAAAAAATTAAATCCAGTTTCAATAAATAGAGACCAAAAGATTTTACAAGTTTGATCTAGTTATCATTGACAAGTTCTTTAGAGGATTATAAATTTTTAATGTAAGCAGGGCCAATAAAACCATTATTGGTATAACAGTACAATTACCCCCGTTGCCTAAAAGATCAAAAATCTAAGAACATAGATTCCTGGAACCAAATAAAAGTACTTAAGGATTTAATATCAAACATCATCATATGTTTTATCATTAAAAGTGATGAAGACATACGGATTCAACTTGAATTGCTTGCATATTATCAGGTCCAGAGCCCTGAACTCGGAATAGAGCAATACCATCCTCCTTATATGTCTCATCAGGGAGTTCATTCTCTGCAATATAATTCTTGTATCCCACACTAAGGCCACCCTGTTAAACATTAGTCCTAGTTGATTACAGATGCATTTTGTATATCGGTAGAATTCAAAGTCTATTCCATTGTATCTTCATAAGCATACCTTAAAAACGATAAAGCTCTGAAGGATTGAAAAGAATTGAATTGGTTCATTTTCTTCATAGATGCGAGCCTATGATTAATATAATATAGAATCAGAACCAACTCAAGAAAAAAGTATAACAACATGATCACAATAACAGCAGTCTCTGGAAAAGAAGGCAACCTGGGCTGGCAGAAATTTGAGCGACTCAACCATCTTGGTTGCCAGTGAAATAGCAGAAGCTCTTTCATTCTATTTCAAGAGAAACTCATAATCAGTTCGTAGCACCAAGTGCCAACAAGTAAATGACTACCAAGATGCATAGGTTGTATGACAGCTATAAAGATTCACAAGGTACAAAGGTCCAGAGAATAGAAATTAGTTTCTGGTATCAGCAAAACAAATAATTTTCCTCTCTACAAACTACCAAGAAGAATAACCAAACACCTTTGCCTGGACGGATAACTACACCAACAAGGACGAATGCGCCAATTTGATTGGCACTCAAAATACACCCAGGAACAAATTGAATATCTGATGAAAATTTGTGCTTTCTACAGTTAACTAAATCAACCGCTCAAATGTTGACCAAAAGATGTTTCCAAAATGCAATGATCTGTATAATTTCAAATGCAAATTTTGTGATAGATAAAAGAGAAATGTGCAAGAAACATCAAGAAAAATATTAAATGAAGATGCCTCAACAATTAAAGGTAATGCAGAAAGTACTAGACAACCCTAATTCTTTTCTACTAGCAACAGACACATCAGACTAACGAAGAACCATTTTAACGGACTCATTTTATTCTCTGTCTCGTGTTGGGAGAAAGGTTGAAAGGCAGTTCATAATCAAAAGGAGGTTACTTGAAAAACTAGAAATTCACCTCCACACTCTTCTTCCCAAACCATGTTCCTATAAGAATTTCCTCCTTGTCTTCTCCTGGATATGAATATTGAAAAATATAGCAATCTCCACTATAAAACTTAAATTGATCTGAAGCTGGAAGGAGAGTCTTTTCATTGCCACTAACACGCCAAACCTGTTGCAACAAATTTCTATTATCAGTATAAATTACAAAAATGGCTCATAAGATTGAAGTAACTTTCCCAGGTATAAATGTTGTTTTAGAGAGAATGCATTTGAACCTCAATTACAAACTTCTTAAATTCACAAAAACAACCTAGTTGTGTTTGAGAACATGCTGTTATATGAAAACTCTCCTATGGTTCCCATTAATCAGTTTGTTAATAATTAGTACATCTCTTGTGAATTGCTTCCTTTTTTCTTTTTTTTATGGATTGTTATCATCCCTACTTATAAAATGATAGTCCCTGTCATACAAATCACATGCTTTCATTTCACTAAGTTAAGGAGTATTCCTCTCTCTATCATGCATGTAATTTATCTTTCACACTTCTGATTGTACTGTGTATTTGGGAAAAGCAGGATTCAGGACAAGTACACTAGATCTATCAAAGATAAGTACCTCAGGCTGCTCTTTTGGAAATTTCTTTGTGTAAATAAAAAATTATATAAAAGAAGTGAGATTTAGGATCTGAGTCAATTAAATAAATGAAACATGGATCGACCTGCAGATTTCCTGTGACATCAATATATGGTTGAGGCTCTTCTTTCACAGGAGCAGCTTTTAGCAAACCTTTGACATTAACCCCCTGTCGTTTTAGAAGTGCTACAAACAAAATCAATGCAAAACAATAAGCTTAACAAAATTGAAATTACATTAAGGCTTCGGTCAATGTAGTAGTTAAGAAAAAAAGGCATATACTAATATAACTTACAAGGAAAAGATGACAGTCTTAATAAAGTAGAAAGCTCTCATGGAGGAAGCAAAATGAAAATTTTTGAAGTTTCCAAAGTAATTCCAATTACAAACCTGCAACCTTGCTTCTACCATCCTCAGAGACAGGAACATCAGCAGTCTGAGGCCATGCTTCAAACTTTGACCTGAACATCACAGTCTCAAATCCCTCAATTACACGTATAATGTGGGACGTTGGTCGATCAGCAGCACGAACTAATTCCTGATCAGTTCAATAATACTCGTTACTAAAATGATAGCAAATGTTCAATAACGCACATGATTCAGAAGTAAGAATTAAAAATTACTTCTGCTGCTTCACTTGCACTCTTTCTTTCATCAAGGGAAGTATTTCTCCCCATCCATACAAACATTTCCAGCCCACAATCTAGAATATAGCACTTATTTGTGTCCAGCAATTCCCTTGTCAAAGAATCCACCTCGGCGGGTTTTGCCTGTCCCTTCTCAATTCTTGAAAGGAAAAATATATCTCAGAACTACAATATTCTACAATCAGGCAATCTCAACTATGACTTCAGAAAAATAAAAAGAAAAGAAAATGTGGATATACGGCTTTACACTTTTACTCCACTACAAAGAGAGATATTCATAAATGAGTTATTCTTTGAAATTTTACTTCTACTGCTAATTGTAATAATAATACATAATACAAAAGTGTATTGATAGATAAATTGTTTAGTTTACGCAGACATTTTGAAGAAGAAGAAGAAAGAGACAAATTTACATTAGTATTATTGGTCATATTACATTCGGATAAACTCACTAAATGAGACAAAAAGTGAAAGAAAATCAAGGAAGATATGCTTATGAATGACCAAAAGTTTTCATATTAAAAGGAACATGTCAATGCATCATCCTACTGCAAAAACATAAACAGAACTTAGTCAATATGTTACCCAAAAAGTTTAGTAGAAAAAATCTCAGCAGTCTTATCATCATCGGCTGTTTTCCTTGGAAGTGGAGCAAAGCCGCCAAACAGACCCCAGAATTCTCCAGATTCAGCATCAGCCATCAATCTTCCATCCTCTATATGAAGAAGGAACAATTAGACCAAAAGTAAACAGTTCAACTATCACCATGGAGCTTCTCTATTTACTACTCCACTTACCAATAGCAGCTACATCACATTTTCCATCATGATAAGTATCCTTAATATACTGGACTACCTCTAGAGCTTTCGCCCTCTCTTGGATGGAAGAGTTAGAGCCATTAAATTGGAAAATTTTTGACTTGGTATCGAGAATGAAAATATCGTCATGGTTAAGTGATGGTCGAGCAAAAGGAACCTGTCTCCAAAAACAAGAAAGTAGGAACATAAAATTGGGGTACAAAACAAATTGAGGAATAACTTTACCAATATAAAAGTCAATTCCATAGGCTTGCCTCCTTTACATGGACGACATGTTTTCCTCTGCAAACAAATAACCGTGTTTGATGTTCTTCAGCCTCAGCATGTTTAAATCCAGATGCGATGCCACCTTCTTGAGGTATGATACATGGTTTGAAGTAAGATAAGAACTTCTCAGTTTCATGGCCCTGTACTTCACGATATTGTACAGCACGGCCTCCAAGAGCTGCGTCAAGTTCAACGGTTTTGATGGCTGCTGTACCTGCTTCATCCTATTTAAGAGATCTGTCGATATAAGGCTGAAAAGAAAATGACAGGATTCCAATTTTCTCAAGCATCAAGAATCTAGAAAACAGCAGCTTACCTGGGAAGTGTCTTTACCAAGCCAATAATGAATATCATGACGCAAGGTACCACTTTTGAGGGCAGTTGTCTGCAGAAAAAGATAGCACCAAAACATAAATTATTCTGTGTCAAGACATTCCACGTATCAAAGAAAATTAAAGACACGGATACTAAATTGGAATTAAAGTCAAAGTTATAAAATCACCAAACCAGCAAAGCCAGAGTCTGTAAAGTACAATAGAGACACCCTTGAATAGAAAGCATAGTCTAGATGATATAGGTGGGAGAAAGAACCAAATTCCTAAAGCACATTCTCAGTCATGATATTTGTGTGAATTGAGAGAGAGAAGAGAGAAAAAGAACAGATGGCCAACCTTCAAAATGATATAGGAGTCTCCGGTGAAAAATTTCCCATAAGAAGATTTGGGGACAATAACAGGGTGAAAGTTTTCAATCCTCCAAATTTCAAGTCCACTTATTTTAAAGAATTTTCGTGAAGGAAACAATAATATGAAAGATCAAACACAACTTCATACATCAAAAGATTAGATAACATTAGCCACGACAACCTTGGTCTTTTAACTTCTTAAACATGTAAGAGAAAATGGATAAGAAACTGATAAAGCACAATACAACAAATTGAAAGATGCTGTTGCTGTTGAATTTATGAGCAAAGGATACGCTTTCTGTCCAGCGCCTTGAAAAGCTGGATCTAAATCTCTCATGGAAACTGCCATGGTCCTGATCCAATTATGCTATCTGGATTTCCACAATTTCGAGCAAGTGTCGGAGAAAGAATAATTCTGAAATGGAACTGGCATCATCAATTGAATGTTCTGACACAAACTTCAGAACTAGGCATATATAACACAATCTTTTAAATAGATTAAATTACTGAATAACAAAACTTGAACTATAAGGATACATCATGTTCTTGATTAATTGCTAAGTAGGAACTTTAGAAGTAGTCAAACTTAGGCTATGGAATATTATCATGATACTAGGACAAAATCTTGTTAATATAATATGAGCGATGCTAGCATTTTAATTAACACAATGAAAGGCTTGAGTTTCTTTTATTCTGAATCACCATTATCTACTGAAAATTATGCAATGTGTCTAAAATCTGCTCACAATTGCATATTTCCCAAATTATTATGGTTATTTACATGGTTGTAGTGAACAAATTTTAGCCAACAACTGAGATGCGCATTAATATCTATGGACTAATTCTATGACAAAGGGAGTCCACAAAAGGAACCCAAAAAACTCTTCAAATTCTGATATAATCAGTACCTGAGTATGGAAATATTGTCCATCAGTCAGTAGGAATCTGGCATCATCTTAATAATTCCTTAACTCAGTGATTTGTTAGAATTAGTTCCCTTCTAAACTCCTTAGTTCCAAAAAGTATCCCAGAACTAAATTTTCCATAAGAATCAACAGAAAGACCTTTCCTTGAAATTTTAGAGCCACATTTCTGCTAGTAATACAATGGATGCCAAACTTAAAAATTAAGATATACCTTGTCTAATGACACGAAACACCTGATAACCAGCCTAACGACTGTTTCCATTACCCACCTACTTCTTCAGTTTCTACCCATCTAATTGGTTCCTTGCATCAGATACAATGGCTCGTTAACAACGGTGAGTGGAGAAAACGATCCACAACCAGCCAATTGTTGGCAAAAACCAGCAAATATATGACTCTTAAACACCCAACACAATGCAGTTACATAAATCAACCAAACCACGTAGACAGTACATCAAGAAATCAAGTCCAGCCAGAAAGATTTTGGAGCGATAACCAAAGCAAAAGCAGAAGGCAATAATTCAACACAATAAAATAGTAAATATCTAAACATAACAAGATATTTTGCGATTTCTAAACCGTTGTCATGCAATACAACCATAATTAAGAGAGTATGGCTCATTATCAAAATGTCATAAGAAAAGGTCAGCCGCATGGCTCAGATACCAATCTTCGAACCGGATCAAAAAAAAATCGGTAAAACACGCAAACTGAACAATAAGAAGACCGAAAGAACAAAATTTCATTACAAACAAAAATCCCATATATCAGTTCCACGAGCACCAGATGTCCATAACGGGCGGTATTGGATAAGGCAGACGTTACTTCAAAAAAATCTAGAATCCAAAAGAACTGAAAATTGATTAAAAAGCGAAAATTGGCAACCATGGAACAAAAGTACCTGCTCTCTGAGAGATAATCCAATACAGGAGCGACCAGATCCAATCTAAAGAACACGATTAAGAGAGTATCATTCAAATCGGAAGTGTTCTTGGTGACAAGGAAAAAGCTAGAAAGAGGTGGAAAATAGAATAGTTGAGAGAGAGAGAGACCGACTGAGAGGAAAGTGGGGCTAAAGGAGAGAAAAGCAAGAAGAAGAATAACAATACGTCTAATACCAAATGAAGTCTAGAGAGAGAAACTAAAAGAGAGAGACAGACAGAGAGGCGTTGGAGGGAATAATTACTAGTGCCAGGCGTGCTTATCACTAACGGCAACAAAAGGCTACACCCCAGAAGAACTCAATAACTGATGTTACCATTTATGGACAATAACATTGTTAAAGATCCAATCTTTCTTAAATCCCTATCAAGAACAGCGTCAGAAAAAATAATTCCGACAAGATAATACTAGGATTAGTGCCTGGGTTTTGGTTAAAAATATTTGTTATAAATCCACTGTTAAGTTCTGCTTCCTTTCGCTTCTGGTGTATGAGAATGTTACGAAAGAAGAGTTCTTTTTATTTTTGTCCTCACCAGCATTTACAGCTATAACATTCATAGGAAGGGGAAAAGCTAGCAAAACTCGTGATTCCTTCCATGAAAATAAATCAGATGACAGTAATGAAAAGGAAATAAAACTTCTAAGCGAATCGTTGAGGAAAAAGGGAGGTAACTTAACCTGCCTTTTATGGCATCACCAATCTTAAAAAATTAATCTTTTTGTTCTTTTAGCATTCTGGGTGTTAGGAACTGTTGTTAATTTGTGTAAACAGAACAATTAAACAAGGAAACGAAAGATGGAGAAAAAAGGTAGGAGCTAGAGTGAAAAAGTTGGTACCTTTATGAGTTCATCAACAAGTTTTACAGGTGGAATTTGCTGGGATTCGGATTGGAATCTTTTGTTATGCAATGCATGTAGAATCCGAATGTATCACTTGGACCACATAAACAAATACATATCTTTTGTTTATGGAGAAAAAGAAATCACAGAATTGAGAAGAGAATCCTGGTTAATATTTAGAAACTAGCAAAAAATAATCGTCTTTTCTTTGCTTGTGTGTGATAGAGACAGAGAGATGATCCGAGAAAGACTAGAAATTTATGGCAGGTGATGGTGTGTAGAATGCTGAGTTCCGATTTGTTAGGAAAGCAATGGAAAATGAAACGAAGAGGAAGAAACGGTATTAGTGTAGGCCACTGCCCATCATTCATGCATCGCCATAAAAGCCAAAAGGTTGTGCTTTGTTCATGCTTTACCATTAAATACAAGACTTTGCTCATGTTCCTATCATCTCTTCTACTTAATGGTTGAGTTGCCAAGTCCATACTTGAGATTATTTGATCTAACATAACAAAAAAGTGTATAACAAATTCGTATTTCACACAATATTTAATATTAAAAAATATTCAAGAAGATGTATACATTTTATCATTATCTTCACAAATAATTTGAAGTTCTGCAATAAAGCAGGATCTGAGAAAGTCTGATAATATGCAGCTTTATTTCTACATAATAGAGAAGTTGTTTCCGTAGACCCACATGTAGATGTGACAACAAAAGAATGGTACAGGTCAGGGCCGATCCTGAACAAAGGCTAGGAAGCCACCTGCCCAGGGCCATCCTTATAAATGATAAAATAGAGACTATTTTTATCCTTATAAAAAATAAAATAGAACAAAATAGGATTTACTTTTGACCTCATAAAAAACAACAACAAAAACTTATATTTTGTTTATTTTTATTCTATATAAGAGTCCAAAAATAGGTAAAATTGAGTTTTTTATTTTTATTTTGCTAAGGCTTATAAAATATTAGGAACAACCCTGTAAGTTAAAGAATTAAAAAAAGTAAAACTGTTACTCTAAATAATTATATAAATAAAATTATAATAAATATATAAATAAAAATAAAATATAACTCGACTTTTAAAAATAAAATATATTTTAAAAATAAAATATAATGAAATATATTATCTCTTTATTGTATATATTTTAATAACTATAAAAAAACTTTTGTTTTTAATAATAACAATAATTAAATTTCTTAATTACTTTATCATGTAATTGATTCATATAATGTCATGGAAAGTATGATGTATTAGTATTACCAAGGTATTCTTTTATTTGGTGAACCAAAACAATACAAAATATGAGGATATTGCATTATCACGCAACAAATGTAAATCGAAATCCGAAATTTAATGCTTCCTATGGTCTTGGCATAAGACCTATTCCGATTAACCAATATAACTAACTACCGTCGTCATACAACTCGTTCGAAGCGGAAACCATGAAGGTCTCCCTAATTTCGCGATCCCTCTGGAATCTCCCGAGTAACTATTACAGCTTTCTCTTCAAAGCTCTTTCCTTTCTCTTCTCCAGTGAACCTCCTCTTACGCCAAAATCCACTACTCCACTCCCCTCCCCTTGTCACTCTCGGGGAGATTGCCGCCATTGTCACCCTCATCGCGTCGTCCATCTATCTGCTTGGATTCTTTGGCATCGATTTTGTTCAGTCCTTCATGGCACGAGCCTCCAACGACGCTTGGGACCTCGACGACGGTACCACCACCGATCCTAATTATCTCCTCAAAGAAGATCATCGCCTCGTCACTTTTCCCCCTCCCATTTCTACTCCTCCTCCCCTAATTTCATCTTTAGCCTCCCAGGAAGACGAGGAGATCATCAAATCAGTTGTTTCTGGTACCATCACTTCGTATTCTCTGGAATCCAAGCTCCGCGATTGCAAACGTGCGGCTCTTATATGGCGGGAGGCTATCCAGAGGATGACCCGAAGGTCGTTTGAGGGTCTACCTCTCGAAGGATTTGAATAGGACTCTATTTCAGAACAGTGTTGTGAAATGTCGGTTGGATATGTGCAGATTCCGTTGGGCATCGCTGGTCCGTTGCTGCTTGACGTTGACAGACGAGTGAGTTTTGCTTAGTCAAAAAAAGGTAGGACTTACTGGAAAGGGAGAAGTTCATGCAGAAGTTTAACGAGAGCTCTTACTCATAAATCATGTGAGTTAACAGTCCATATAAACCCTTTGTTAACGGAATAGAATTGACAAAACTAAAAAATTATAGGATTGACAAACGAAAACTAGATGTACTTGAGAAAAATGCAGAAGTAAGAGGACAAAAAATTTTGTTATCCCTTTTAACAATGATAAGATGCCAAATGTCTGCATACTTTTAAGATATTGATCTCCATTATTATTACTCTAGGTAGGTGGAATTGTTGATCAGTTGGTAAGGTTTGGAAATGTTACAATACCAATTCTAGGTATTAAGTTCGCACCTGATCAGTCTGTTTAGCAGTTGGGTGTCAGTGGGGTGCTTGTTTTAGATGCTCTAGCAGATGGTCCAGCAGGCAAAGCTGTATGCTTCATTTTTTCTCTTTCATTTTTTTAAACATGCATCTTGTTTTTAGTATTTCTGGACAAATTTCTATCCGGAAGCGAGTCAAAATCCTCTAAACCAGACACAAAATTTGATTTTTGTTCAATTTCAACACGTCTCTTTGCTGTATATGATGCATGATTCTTATACTTCAGGGATTGCTACCAACAAAGCGTGACTCCTTTGATCGGCTTATTCTGGGTGACATCATAACATCTGTAAATGTCAAAAAGGTTACAAACGGTAGTGACTTGTACAGAATTCTTGGCCAATTTAAAGTGGGTGAAAAGGTATAGCATTCACTTCACCTATACTTTTACCTTTGGGTTTAGGACATTAGATTTGCGGTGTTTTTAGAAAATACATGTTACATTTCTGCATTGAATTTAACTAGCTCTCATGTTAGTGGGGAAACTAAGTTATACTATCATCTAGAAGTCAGGTAGTTGTATGTAAAGTATGGGAACAGTTATTTTCCCCCTAGCTACGCACTTTGTGTTGGCCTCTTAATCTATGTGTTGGCTGTAGAACCATTTTTGTAAGTATTGGAGACGTAATCTTTGTCATCTTCATTTGATTTACTAAATAAAACTTTCGTTTATAGGATTTTTCAGTGGAAATTATTTCCTTTTTTCCTGTTATTTTCTTCTTAATCTAGTGATCTAGCACAGGTAGAACTTGTTTATATGCAATGTCCATTAATTTTGTTGCACTTACACCATCTTATTCCTGTGATAAAATAGTCAATAGTTGTTCAAGCATGATGCAAGTTCATTTGATGCCTGAAATATTTTGGTGATCAGTTGGTCGTAGAGGTATTACGTGGTGATCACAAGGAAAAGATTCCTGTAGTACTTGAACCAAAGCCTAATGAATCATGATATGTGAAAGTTGTGGCCTGTAAATTGAATACAACACATAAACAAGATACTACTCTCAGGTTTGGATGTTATTCCTTTCAGGATAAAGGATCTTGTTGTACATATATCAGGAAATGTATTCTTTAAGAACAGTCATTAAGATAATGTATCAACGAATGTGTACTATGTATCAATCTCTTTGAAAACTTTGAAGGTTCCATTCATTTTCCGAGATCCTTATATCACATGTTGCCTATCATCATATCACAGAACAAATGTTTGTGTTTTATTGTCAAGACATCATTCAGGAAAGGAAATGAAAATTCATGATTCCGAAGACTTGCTTTGGACCACAAAAAGAAAATTTCTTCAATTTCAGTCTTTCCTTGTACACACAAGTCTGTTAAACTCTTGAATTCAGATCAAACATAACCTTATATAATGGATTCTTGTTATGCCAGTAGAAAGAAATTTAGAAAGAGTGTTGGGAATATTTTCGACATACTTTGACACTCTAAGTCGGAATAAATGGTATCACTATGCATAGAGTATTCTTAAGTGAATTTTGTTATAATAGTATAATATCATGCTTATTTTGGATGTTTTGTTTATGTCATCGTACAAAATATAGAGTTGAATTCTTTAATTATCTTGTTAGAGTTTGGATTTTACTTAGCTAAGCTTAATTAAGACTTTATTTTCATATCTTATCTTGATTGATTTTATTTTTTACAATTACACGACCCTAAAGTTCACATTCATAAAAAGAGAAGATGGATCATGTTTTAGAATAATCAAACTCATCTCACACACTCATTAGGGTATATCATTTATTTTATAATTTCTTGTAGAGACTTGAATAGAGAATGAAAATTTACATAGATATTGAAGTGTTATCCTCTACCATTCAGACCAACTAAAGTGTCTACTAGCACGAATAGAGCGTGTAAGGCGATATGCGTTTTGGGTGGTGCTACAAGCATGGTGTTGAGGGATGGCATGACGAGACCACCTGTTGTTAGATTTGGATCGACAAAAAGAACCGTTGAATTGAAGTTCTTCTTGGAGAACCCTGGCAATTTCAATGCCTTATCCGTCATTTTTAATAGGTTTAGTTTCTATTATTGCTGAAATAAAATTAGGATTTTCTAGTTTGCTTCTTGTTATGATCTTTAGCTCAAACGTACGTGGGGATGTGGTCGGGTCAAGTAAGTTTACGAGACTCCAAAGTATTCAATACTCAATTGCTGGAAGAAATCTTCATACGAGATTTAGGTGCAGCACTGGCGATGCAATGGGCATGAACGTGGTTTCAAAAGCTGGTCAAAATGTTCTAAACTCTCTTTAGATTGAATTCCATGGCATGGATTTCATTGGCTTATCTGGAATTAAACTCGTTTTTCCTAAGTGGTTATGTTATTTATTATACCCGGTGGGGTGGTTATGTTATTGTTATTCATTGATTATCTAGGTAATTTTTGTTCGGACAAGAAAGCTGCAGCTGTAAACTGGGTTGAAGGACGTGGTAAATCAGTAGTTTGTGAGGCAACGGTCCCAATTTATTCCCATCATTGACCAGCCCCAATATTTCACTCTACTTTCTCGATCCCTCTGGAATCTCCTGAGCAACTATTACAGCTTCCTCTTCAAAATCCAGTCCAATCATTGAAGCATCTCTGATATACCAATATATGTATGCTGCATCCATCATCCATGCCCCATATAATCCTCTTCGGCTCGATCTATGACCCTGTGTCTCCGATCTCCAGTTGCTTCACTCATTTCCTGCGCTCGTGGTAGGCTCTCGTGATTTCTCTACCAACTGGCGATTCCAACTCAGTGACTCGGTGAGTCAATTCTCTTGAATCTCCCTTTTCTTGTCTCGATTGGGCATGTTTGAGATCTGGTGCTTTTTGTCCGATTAGGATTTGTTCAAACGAAGTAGATCAATTGCAGATCCCTACATGGATTTGTTACTAGTATTTTTTGTGTGTATCATGCATGTTTATGTATAGATAGGAGCATGGATGCTTGAGTTAGGTTGTGGGATCCGTAATTTTCAGAAATGGGAATGGACAGTAATCGAATCATTGGATTACCAGATTCCAACTCATGTTACTTTCAGACTCTATGAAAGTCGCTCGGTATATAAACTGACTTGCTCATTTTCCTATCTTTCTTTCCATTTGATTTTCTACATATGCAGTCTTTATCTTTAAAGAAGTCTTTTTGGGTTGAAGTTGATATCCTATGCTATATTAGGGTAACTTAGTGCCGTTTTGATTGTTGTTTGTGAAGGTGTATGTTATCGTTGCCATTACTTGGCGCCTTTGTATTTATTGTTTGTAAACTATAATTACAAAAAACTGTCTTTGTAATTCTAGTTTTTCTTTTTTTGTAGTTATTGACTTAAATTATTGTGTATATAAACAAATAAGGAGGTATTTTTACGTCTTTGTGCTTGCAGCTTGCATTTGTGGAGAAGAACATCCTGAACTGTGACTTTGATATCAGATACTAGTGATGCCAACACAAACAACACTACCCTATTCTCTGATGATACAGATGACAAGTCTCGGAAGAGCACAAATTCAGAAATGGGGTTGTCAGCTCATCAGGAAGATGAGGTTAGTATATTATGGACTTGAATATAGCATAATGGCACATAATTACTTGTGCTGTTTATGAATTCTTACTGGGAGCTAGAGATCGCCTCGGGGAAGGAAGTTATTTTAATTGA
The DNA here is from genome assembly GCA_026546855.1 of Erythroxylum incrassatum. Taxonomy (NCBI): domain Eukaryota; kingdom Viridiplantae; phylum Streptophyta; class Magnoliopsida; order Malpighiales; family Erythroxylaceae; genus Erythroxylum; species Erythroxylum incrassatum. Next base: position 1,369,739 of record JANVCL010000008.1, on the reverse strand, counting down.
TCCTTCTGGATTAATTTGGTGCAATTTTTATGTAGTTTCTTTCTCCTTTATTACCACCTTTCTGATTTGGCTTTCGACATTTGTTGTTTTCCTTAACATGCCCACAGTTCTGTTGTTCTATGGAGAGTCACTATTTGTAATGATTGCAGATTCGATCTCTTGAGGCTGTCCACAAAATCTTCGAGGAGTTTCCTGGGTCTTTTTATGAATACTCTACATGTTTAATACTCTACATGTTCCACTCAACAACAGGTAGGTTTCTTCTTCAATAAACACTTTTGTTCCTCCTCATCCTTTTACTTTCACAATTCTGTCTCTTGCTTCACCCTATTTGTTTAAGTTTGAGAGTACTTTTTATTTGGTTAATCATTTGATCATCAATCTTGGAGTCTTGTAAGCCAGCTGTCAATATTAGTTTGATTTTTTCAAGTCTGACTCTGTAGCTCGAACTGTACTTTTCTTTCAATTGCCTGCAGTCTGAATTTTCTTTTTCTTTTCATATTCTGTTGCAGATGAATGGAGAAATTTTCTTGCTTGAATTGGGCGTGATGAAAATGCATTAGATACAGAGCTCTTTGATAGTCCTAGTGACGTACTTGAACTCCGGTTTTGGGCTTCTTACAGGGGACAAACATTGACAAGAACTGGTAAATGATTTCACCTATTCTCTTTGTGTCTTCCCTTTTTCACATTATATACTTGTCCAAACATTGTTGTTGTGTTTATTGATTGTCAACCAGCATAAGTGTTGGGCCATTATTGTTTGGACTTTGTACTTTTTGGAAAGCAGAGAGGAAGACTTTTTCAAGTCCTTATTTTCTTGTTTTATTAATTTTTTGTTCATATGTACCTTCTCCTGCTTCTTAGCCCCAATAAATGTTGTTTTTCAACCTCTTTTTAGTTTCCCAATTCTTTTTTCATCTCATTTTCCTCTTGTCATCACATTAGAGTGTTCAACCTTTCTTGTGTTCTTTTTGGTTATTTTCTTCTTGAAATACTTTATTTTGTCCAATATGCCTGATATACACTATACTTGTGATGCTAGAAATGAACCTTTTCGTGGTGCTTTTATTGATGATATTGAATGTCTCAAGGATGTTAAAGTGCAGAGAGATTTCTATTCCAAGCTTGTGAAAGCTGATATCAACGGAAAAAATAAGGTTTGTGTCTTTCTTGATTCTCATCTGTTGTTTACAGTCGTTGTCAATATTGATTAGTATTAAGTAAGCAAAATTTTATTCATTTAGTTTTCAAGGTCATGTTCAGCGTGACACATAACCTGCCTTTTGTAATATTCGAGAATTTACAGTTGTATGGTTTAGGTGTGATATAAGTTGTAATCGTACCTTTTTTTTTTTTTTGCATTTACCTCTAACTTTACACCTTTACTGTCAAAATTTCCATCCATTTAGAACTTCCAAGTTTATGTATAGAAATTCAACTCGTTTTTCATTTTCCTCTAGCTTAGCACCTGTATTATTTATCTCAACATTGTAGTCTAATGCACTTCAAGTTTTCTTGCATCTCCAATAGGAGAAATTGTTTATCACTTTTACATTTAAGACACCAAGGATGTTGACAGAAACATTTGTAGCTTCTCCTAAGGGATAAACTGCCTAAGGCTCTGAATCTGTGAATAATTATGATTACTTTGGTGATCAATCTCTCATTTTGATCTCAAAATATAGTGATCAAAATTTTCACGGTGCCGTTTGTTATTCTGATGTATGACTGCAAGACTCCACCTGACACTACATCAACCTTTCTTGACATATATAAGTCTTATTTGATGATTGCTGCGTGTGTGCATGAATTTCAGGAGGAACTACTGTACATGCCTCGTTAAGTGAGAAGTATGTCATATATCCTGCTTTTTTTTTTAATGCATGCATTCTGTATTTTCCAACTTACTTTATTACTAAGCAACTAAGAAAGATCTATCCGTAATATTTTGTTCCTCTGAAAAATGTATCTTGGTTTGGCAGTTGGTGGATGTATACAGAATTTCCTGAAGGGTTAACTGTGACATCCGTCCTTGACTGTTCCATATGATACATCTGCCGATGAATCTTGCATGTCTGGCATCATGTAAAATGCGTTGGCCCTTAGTTATTGGTGTACATTCCAACTCCCAACAGCTGAATGGCCTTGGAGTTGACATGGATACAGTGCTCTTGAGAATTTAACTGGCCTTAGAATTGTAACTTAAGATTGAGCAGCATGAATTCCATTGTCTACTGCTGGTCATTCTCCTAGTGGATAGATTGGGCAATCCTAGTTACACATCATCGAGCAGCATGAATTCCATTGTCTACTGCTGGTCATTTTCCTAGTGGATAGATTGGGCAATCCTAGTTACATATCATCATCTTTTTTATTTAAATTTTGAACCATGTTCATGACTACTGCCACAGTTATTTAATCTGCTATCTGAAACATATTACATAGTTTTTAGGAATTTGTTTAATTAGCTTTTTCTATTTCAAATTTCTTTTTTCAAGATAAGATCAATATTTTGTTTTTATTTTATATGACGCAAAAATGTTGTGTTTCTTTAATATTAGTTAGATAAATATTAATTAATTAATATATTAATAATCTAACAAAATTATTTGTAATATATAAATTATTTTAAAACAAATTAATTTAACAAAAAATGTAAATCTGAAAATTATTGAGACAGATGCTTTATAGTTTATAGATCTTAAAAATATTTGTTAAACTTACTATTTAAAATATGCTTTAACAATTTTTTAACGTACTTTTAATAAAACTATGTTAAAGACTAAATATTTAACAAAATAATTAACATAATTTCAAAGAAGACCTTTTAAAAATAATTGTTTTTTTTTTGTTTTCGAGATATGCATTTAAAATCTCGTTTTGATTTTTATTATTAGATTAGCCAAAACAAAAATATTTTTGATACATAAGATACAAAAGTTCAAATAATTGAAAAATTAAAATTTTATTTTTTAAAATATAAATTTATTTGTTATATTTCTATTTTTACATACGATATTTAAAATGAAATTAACTTTCATTTAAGTCTTTAAAGAATATATTTATTGATAAATATGTAGTAATCACTTGCTAGTCTTATATAGGTAACATTCATTTTTGTGAAGTAATCAGTTGCTAGTCTTATAGATAACATTCATTACTTATCCATTTTATTATATTTTAAATTTACTTTTTATTCCATTAAAACCAACTCAATATTACTTAAAAAAGATTTATTGACAAAAAGAAAGAAAAAAGAGTTACAGTAGTCGTGGGCATAAATGGAATTGCAGAAACCCTATGAGGGTTTTTAACATAAATA
>JANVCL010000008.1:1352418-1366314 GCA_026546855.1 Erythroxylum incrassatum | reverse complement strand
ATGTACACTCTAATTATTATACAAAATTGTAATTCACAACCTAAATAATTTTGGGATTAGGAAATAATCAAACAACATATCTTAAAGATAAGGTAAATAACAAATTTAGCTCAATGTTTATGATTTAAAAAGCAACTGTAAAAGCATCAAAATTTAAAATGAGTGAATTTGGTTGGTTCATCATTCATGATTATCTTATTTTAATTTTAATTCAAACTTAAAAATTTTACATATCTAAAAATAATAATTAGAAAATTGATTAGTCGTCTTTTTTATAATCATATATTTTCATTTACTAGCTTAGAAAATTGATTAGTTGTCTTTTCTTACACCTTAGCTTAGATTAGATGTCCTTAATTATGATGAGTCATGACTCATTCCCAACCAAATACCAAACCCTTAACTAGCACAATTGACATTTATTTCAAAATTTAGATACACAAACACAACCAATTGGTCCAATTCAATTCAATATTCAGAATTTCATTTCATAAACAAACACAACTCAAATTCATTTCATACACAACAATAACCAACAACATCGGATCATTATTCATCGGACCCTCCAATTTATTTCATACACAAGTCACAACCAATTTATTTTTGATACGTAAGTTACCTAAAAATGATCGAAAAATTAAAAATTTTATCTTTATAATATAAAACTATTTGTTATACTTTTATTTTTATTTAGATATTTATTTAAAATGAAATTAACTTTCATTTATGTCTTTAAAGAATATATTTATTGATAAATATGTAGTAATCACTTGCTAGTCTTATAGATAACATTCATTTTTCGTAATCACTTGCTAGTCTTATAGATAACGTTCATACTTATCCGTTTTATTATATTTTAAATTTGCTTTTTATTCCATTAAAACCAACTCAATATTACTTAAAAAGATTTTTTGACAAAAAGAAAGAAAAAAAGAGTTCCAGTGGTCGTGGGCATAAATGGAATTGCAAAAACCCTATGAGAGTTTTGACATAAATATCTCACGAAACCTAATTCACAGGTCGTCAGTGTCTGCTGGCATCAATAGAAGCTTTTCAGAGACCTAAACCCTTGAAATGGGAGTGTTCACGTTCGTTTGCAGATCCTCCGGCGGTGAGTGGACCGCAAAGCAGCACTCTGGCGACCTGGAGGCCTCCGCCTCGTCCACCTTCGAGCTGCAGAGAAAACTCGTTAAGACTGCTCTCGCCGCTGACTCTTCTGGGGGCGTTCAGTCGTCTTTCTCTCTCATTACTCCATCTTCTGCCGTTTTTCAGGTTTTTTTTTTAAGTTTCATTTTCTTTTATACTATGAAATTAGTTAGTACCCTTTTGTATCTCAGTGTTGTAGATATATTGTTTTGAAGCAGATAAACGATTTTTGAATGGAATTGCGGTGTTTTGAGTCAAATGTTATCATGGGTATATAATCATTTGTCAAAAGATTGTGAATTGAGTATGGAATCCATTTCTTTATGGTATAGGTGATCATCGGCGCTGTTGGAGGCGGAGCTTTCATCGGTGGTGGGGGAGCTGCGGCTGCTCCGGCAGGAGGTGCAGCACCTGCAGCTGAGGCACCTCCTGCTGAGGAAAAGAAGGAGGAGAAGGAGGAGAGTGATGACGACATGGGATTCTCACTCTTTGATTAGAGAAGTATGCTAAGCTATATTACTGTTATATTTGTCCGTCTTGTTTTGTCTTTTTTGCAGAAAAAGTTGAGTTGGAAATGCTTGGATTTAGATTTAGACAATGGAAATCTATATCTCAAACAATGTCATTTTTTAGAAGTTTATACCTTTTTAGAGCTTTGCATTTCTTGCATTAGTAGAGTACTTATATCTCTCAATTTCTTATCCCGTGGCAATAACAAAGGACAGAGGAGCAAGAAACATAACCATTTTTGCATCTTGCAGACGAATCGAATCACTTGTCACTATTTATAAACAACACAACTCAATTTCTTCATTGGAGAGGATATGTATGTTCATGCATGCATTGGAGTTTGGATATGAAATGCCAAAATTTCTACATTCGAACCATAATTATTCTACCAGGAAACTATGTGAGCCAACGGTGATAGCCTTTGTAGGTAGGGTCAGTCATATCTTGATGAGTATAATGACATGCACAGCCATGATACTAGGTGCAGTTCACAGTCCTAAACGTCAACATTGTATGAATGATCGTGGTGTGGTGTAAGAGTTCACAAGTGAAATAGTTAAATATGCAAGTTTGCTGAAACTCAGAAGAGGAAAAAACAAGAATAAAGGTCGAGGAAACTCTCTTGTTTAAAAAATGTCTCAGAATCCATAGTTCGCTCTGCGCGTGCAGAGGAAGTTTCGGCAGACCTTTACGAGTGCTCCGGCGACTCTGCCTCGTCTTAGCTACAGATTGATTTCCTGATCTCGCATCAATCCATACATTACCAAATAATAGCATGTCAACAACCACCACCCCAGTAAAATGTTAGCTCTTGCGTCACCCACTCCGTGTCCAACGTCATTGTCGTATATAAGCATCTCCCCTAATTCTACGCTACATCCATTCCCTTTTTTATTTATGCATTACACTTGCTATGTGCAGGCTTTAGGACCATTTTATCAAATCGACTCAGTGCCAGAAACAGGAAGGATCTTTCGGCTTTAAAAAATGTGTCCTACCAATGTGGAACCTAGAGTTGACATACTAATGTGCTTGTATATTAATACCATCATTATAATAAAAACAACAAAAACTGCCTCAAATTAATGACAAATTAACAAAACGGTAGGTGACAAACTCGGGAAGTGAGAAAATTGTGGCCTATGAGCTCTCAACCTGGGAACACATCTTTTGTTCCGCCTACTCTATTCTTCCCTGTTCATAACAGATTTTATCTATTCATTGCAATAAATTAGATGGTTGAAATCTATCAGAAACAGAGGGAATAGATCAACCGAATAGAAGATCTGTTCCCCTCAATCTGGAGCCCTTCTCTTCCAGTTCATCATTTGCAGGTGAACAAGTTTGTGATGTAATATAACATGAAACTAGGGGCAACTCTCAAGTGGGAGGTGGGTTCTATGTCATTGGGTTTAACTTGTTCAAATAGGCTTTTGTACGAAGAAAATGACCAACGGGCCTTTGGCTCATTGGTGTAGATGATTACGATTCATCGACACAAAAAGAAGAAACATTCAACTTGATGATGTAACATGATAAAACTTAACCTTATAATTCATCGACACAAAAAAAAAAAAGAAACATTCAACTTGATGATGTAACATGATATAATTTAACCTAACAATTCTCCAAAAAGTTAGGAGCTACATAAGAGGGCAACAGGATCGAATCTTTGGATGCGAAAATGTACATTTACGGATTAGGAAATGCCCCAGTGTAAGTTCCAGTGAATTGCCTTTACACATCTATTATGTACAGGTAAAAGTCTCTTCTAGTTGCATGGACACAGAAGCTAGCTAGCCATGTTTATCAACTTATTTAACTGAAAATGACTGTTGCCAACAGTTTTGCAGTTGTCCTTTTTATACACAATGATCGATATTAATACGTATCCTGAAGAGTGTGGATCGGCGATCCATTTATTAGGATTAGAAGGCAACTGAATTTGAGATATTGATCGTAAGGACCGTGTATCTTCATCGTTGGTCCAAGTCGAAGATGTACTTTTTAAGGGTTTACGTGTACATGTCAGAAAGTAGTTGATCATGATCGTCATGTCCTACTTATGCTCAAACCTTGGAAAAGCCAATGAGGCCGTTTTCTTTCTTGATCAGACGTTGCACTGGAGCTGCTCATGGGGGTTGTCGGTCCACTACAGTCCTCTCCACGTTCTGATCTGAATATCGACGTTGGAGAATCATTTTCCTTCATATTCATCGTCCCTATGAATCCTACTTCTCGGTGAGTGTGAAGACGCCGGTAGTCTTTACATTTAGAACTCTTCCCAGAGCTGGCTCCAATGCTTAATGTCAGCTCCACTTCACTGTCTTCACAGCGATTTATGGGTTTCTGGGGTATGTAAAAGCTGGAGCTTGCTGCTCTCTTGTCATCATCTACACTAATTCCTGTGGATAAGTTTTCTTCAGCTGGTCTCTCCAGATCAAATCCTCTAGCCATTTTCATGGTCTCGCCGGAGCAGCTTCCTCTTCTTTCTCTTGTATTATGTTCATCTCTTGAACAGTACCGAACACTGGAACGGTGCTGCGATGTTGAATTATGCGGGTTAATGATTAGAGAATGGTTAATGTCTGAAGTAATAGTCATTGGAGTCCAAGGATTACTATTGTGTTTACTGATTTCCATTTTCAACTCATCCATCAACATCCTCTGGACACTGTATAGCCTGTGGAGTTCTCGTACCTGCAAAATAGTTCCAAGTTTCTTGTGAAATTTTCCCTTTTGAGATATAATGAGCTGACGTTGGATTTGAACGCGACGTTTATGTTAACTACCTGGTGCTTGAAAATGTCTTCTTGCATCTGCATTGTCTTCTTAATGGACTCGACGTTGGGATTTGTGGGCATCTTGTTTGTTAAGAAGCTAATAAACTTTTCTGATGATCCAGAAACTTGAAGGTCCTCACTAAGCACTGATCTGCCTCGCCAAAAATAGTTTCTGTCGTCCACACTATGGACACGAAAGTCACTGCTATTTGATGATTCTGTTAGAAGATTGATAGTAGCATATTCAAGCTCAGTTCCCATTCCTGCAATGATGGTCAAATTTCAAGGCCTCTAAGAAACATGAAAATCGAAGAAAATTACATCCAGCATCCAGGGTTTCAGTTTCTGAATTGACCCACTAAGAAACTGAAGGAAAAGGGGACTGAAACTAGAAAACAAGAGCATGGAAGTGGATGATGACATCAGAACTTCTATCGTTTCAAATGCGTTAGGTATGATTTCTGAATGGCCACTACCTGGAGGTGGAAACAGATATATAGTCAGTAGTTGACCCTAATATTTCTACCAGTCCTATATGCGACATCTTTTGGATAACAAAAACTAGTGGAAAAGATCTGAGATTGAGTCATATCCAACATTTTTCATCTAAAAATTGCCAGGTGCAACCAATCAATCAAAACGATAAGAAACGAAAAGAAAAGTCTGATCTTTCTCTACTTCAGTTGCATCAGCTTTCTAAATTACTGAATTCTCCTCTAATACTGTTTTAATTGTTTTCTAAGTGGATCTGACGAAGGCAAACATCAAGCATGACAGACATTGCTTTTCGTGAAAAAAAATTAAAGTTTCTCTTCGAAAACGTTCCAATTATGGTATTGGGGAAAGCGTGGGGACAATGAGGCTGTTCAAAATTGCAGCGGGAGCTCCTAAAGTGTGACAAACAGTAGCTAACACAGTGAACAAGGTTGAGGAGAATAGTGACAGGAAATTTAGGTTTCTTTATCTCTACCCTGGTGATGCAATCAATATCCAAAAAATAGCGGTCTGGATCTTCTCCAGGAACTCTGTGCAGAACAGGTTCTCGATTCTCTTACTTCAGCTCAAAATTACTATTCTGATGAACTTCACATTCTGCAGTGAATTGTTAATGGTGTATGGAAAACGAAGATGTTGCTCAACAAGAGCATCTTTTGTTCCTGATGGTCAACTTCCTTAAGAAACAGGAACAGTAAGACGTGCTTAGCAAAATTCGTCGTCAAAGTTTTTGGATGTAAGACTTTGCAAGCAGCCAACAACTAACTACCAAATCTGAAAGTGCCAGAACAAGAGAAGAAAAAATTTACAGGCATGGTTATTACCTGAAATAAGAAGTACCCAGATAGCAAATCTGTGTCAAAAAGCTCATTGAACATCTTCCACCTTCATATCCCACCAGCAGATGAGCTGGTTTATTCGTAAACAAAGCCAGATAACTTAAAACAACCATTTCCTTGCACAGCTATCTTCCATAACACATTACAGGGAACGGAGAAAACTAAGCAGTGCGTCTGTGGTGAACTCGTGGGGAAGATAAATTGGAAACACTGCAGGCGAGGAACTAAAAATTCCTGTTGGTCGACAAGGCCAAGGATTAGTAGTCCCTTGATGATTTGGAGAAACAACAAAGCAATGAACTTTCACTTAAAAAATTATGAACATGATCTTAAAAATTCAAGCTTGACAGGCTGTGAAGAAAGGAGGGCAAAAAAGCTGGAACTTTCATCGTGTTCCCTGATCCTGAAGAGTAATATTTTGATGTTGGCGTGTTTGTGTGCGTGAGAGAGAGAGAGAGAGAGTTGTCACCACTTTATAGTGATCATATAATTGTATATATCTTTTTCATATATAGAACTGGGAAACTCACACAGGGACCACAATTATAATTATATAATTGTATAATTTTGGTGGGACCACAATTTCATTTTCATTACAAAACAATAATAGAAATGTCAGTTCCTCTTGAACAATGAACATCAACTAATACGTAGTCCATTGAACAAGATACTCCAGAAAAAAGGTCTGTAGAAGACTATGAAAGTGTGAATGAATAATGAAAAGCTAGCTCTGGCCCTTTAAGGAGTATTTATTCAGTTCCAATGCAGTTTTGGTTTTTAATTATTTGATTTATCACTAATCGAATATATACTTAACTGGTAAATCGATGTTAATTCTATAAAAATAAAATAAAAATTGTGTTACTGCATATAGAGAAGATTTTATCAACATTTATGGGAGGGTATCATGTTCTTAGATCAGTTAACACTAAGGACCCTACGAATCTTTACCAGGTGGGCTTGAGACTCAGAGTTTTTCTATCGTACGAGTATATTTTCAGGAGTTGAATTTCCATTTCTGTTCAGAATTGAAGCTTCCTGACATGTATCATATCATCAATCTGTTCTGACTTCAGGGTGTGTGCACATATGATAAACAGACAAAAATAGAAGCAGCAGTGTAAAATAGAGTTTGCCATGTATTCACTTCCAGAGAAAACTTAGAATTGTTGCTTGAAAGGGTATTTCTTGCTATAATCATTGATTTCTTATTAACACTGCTTCGAACACAACTAATATATTACAAAATTACCCTTATTCGTTTATTACTTTTTGGTTTAATTAACTTAAAATTTTATAAATTTTAAATATAATAGTTCGGTGTCTTTCAACCTCAAAATATATAAGATCTTTCCTTATATACATAATCTAAAATACCAAAGTACCATAAAGATCCCTGAAACCCTGCAAATCACCATCAAAATGCTCCCAAATGGGCCATAAAAGTGAATAATAAATTGACTGGGTAAAAAGGAAACTCCATCATCATACATCGCTTTCCTTCAAAAGCTTGAGGATCAAAACATGGCTGTCCTCAAACACGCAAATAAATAATATAATTTTCAAATTCTCCAATCTGATCTGGAGAAGTTAATATAGAATATAGAATTAACCACTTATATCATATCCACATGCCTCAGGTATATAATAATGAAGATGAACTAGTGTTTGCTTGCTCACATATGCGCATATTTGTAGGTAGAAGAAGTGGCATGACTTCAGTTGTCTTCTACTTGTTTCCGTTCAATCCCAATTAAAAAAGCTCATGCGTAACATGGCCTAGTCCGGCGTGTGTCCCCATCCTGTCCAGATGTATATCATAAATTGGCAGGTTTTGGGTTTATGTATCTTTTCTTTTTTCCCCTTTTCATATCTCGTTATGACTAATCTGAAGACTAAGTATAGCTGAATTATCTTTTTGATATACCATAAATTAATCAGGATATAGTGCCAGATTGGTTACACTTCATATAGTTTACAATATCTTCAGCTACCTAGGAGAGTAGGTAATAGGTGAAATATGCAACAAAGACATTCTGGTTTAAAAAGAAAGACGGCATGCATATGTAAAAAGAGGTAGATCCGAAAGGGACTTAAGATTCTCATGATCATAAATTTTTATGGTACTAAAACAAAAAATACACACACAAAATCCTCGAAGCTACGAAACAAGATCACATAGGAAATAACATGCATATCCATCCAAGGGAAATGGAAACTGAGAGTACTTAGATCTTTTGTTCTTCTTTTTTTTTTCTCTCTATTAAACTTCTTACGAGGCTTAGTTTTCATCGAACATCGACTGAGATGGTAACAAAGATTTCCTTTACTTGGTGTCTCCAGCTTCAGTGCATAGCTAGGCTTCGTGTGTGTCTTGTTCATTTATGATTCTAGATTTAGGGGGGTAATCTCGATCCACTTGTAGCCAAACACTAGGTAAAATTAACCTTGATCTTACCAATTATATATGATCTTTGTTTCGTTATATGCAGTGTTCGTTGGAGTACTTTAATGGAAACCTGTAATTACAATCAATCCAGGCATAGTTTATTCAATAAATAACTCTGGAAAATCTTCATTAAGTTCAATAAAATACACAAATTTGGTTGGAGGTTCTTATCTTGTTGGAATATAATAAGAAGAAGCAAGAGGGTAAAGTGATGGAAGTATTAAAGGACAAAGGACAAGGTGACGGCATCTCCAAGTAAGGGAGGGACTTTGAGAGGACGAAGAGAAGAGCACGCGTTGTAGGCAGTTCAAGACACAAGCCGCAAAGGTTGTGGGTCCTCTTCCACTGTTTGCCCTTTTACTTTGTTGGCTCTTCAAGCCTGTGTCCTCAGCCACCACCTGCCACTCTCTTCGTCATTCTCCACTTTCATGCCATAAACTATACAAACTAAGTCAGTGGTTAAACCTAAGTTCAGAATATTTCCATGTTATGATGGTATAAGTTCAAGAAAAGACGATAGTTTCTTATTACCATTAGAATAAAAAATAAAAAATAAGAATTATATATTCTCTTTAAAATACACTTTAATTTGGATTTCTTGAAGGATGAATTATATATTTGGAGCAGAATGTATTAACTTCTTCCTTGAATTGCTGATCTTTTACGTATTAATTATGAACAATGACAACATCTGTCTGGCCTCAGTTTCAATGTCTTAGACCATGGTACTAAGCACCAGATTAGGACATCTAAAGCATAAATTGCTCATAAACTAGAATAAAGATTGAGGCATTTTAACTTGTAATATCTTATTTTCACCTAAGGTTAACTATTATATCTTGAATTATTGGTGTGTGTGTTCAAAGATTAGTATCTTGACTAGCTTGCGAAAATTGGCATGATTCATAATATTTCTACCACTTGTTTCTTAATTCGGTAATACGTTATGCTCAAATTTACCTGCACCTTGTAAACTTTCGTGAATTATTATGACTGGGAGGTAGTAGAATAATTACAATAGTTAGCATTTTGTTAATGGTAACTAAGAGTTGCTCCCTAGTAAGCTATCTAGTTACCCAATTTAGGCGTTCTTGTTCTAGTTTAATATTGTAAGTTGCATGTTACCATTCATATATGCCAAACAAGTAAAAACAACCACAACCCAACACATAAGTTTAATCTTGTTAAGTTCAGTCTATCCTACTTTATTCTACGCTGTTAGATTGGGATGGTGCATATGTATTTGTTTTTATCGACCTAACGTTGTTGTGTTTTGGTTACATATGTTCGAGGTAAAACACAATTCATGGTCTTGTCGAAATTTGATATAAATAATCTAATGCTGACAACTGAGGAATATCCATGCTCATGGAGACAAAAAGATCCCACGTTTTATATATTTCCTTTTAATTTACATAGTACACAAGTATGTTTTTTTTACAAATAAGATGAGGGATTCACCTCTTGCTCTGGCTACCAATATGACCACACTGGAAATGGATATCAGAAGATACCAATATGTAATACTATATATAAAAATAATACCAAATTTTCCTTTGTTCGTTACTGGTGAGTTAATTTAAATTTAATTAAATCTAAAAATTTAAAAAAAAATTAGTTTAAGTTTGAATATGATAAAATATAGAACAAAAGAATTAAAACTATTTAAATTTATCTAAAGAGTTTAAAATAATGTATTCAGTTAAATTAAATCTTAATTACATTTAAATGTAATTTAATTTGGATAAATTCAAATTAATTCATTAAAATATAAAGAATAATAATTAAGTATACTAGTCTAAGTTCACATTTTCTCATATAATTTATTAGTTTTGGACATTTACTAAACCCAGTTAATTACAGTGGTGAATCTCATTTGTATTCCATTCTGTAAATTAATCCAACATGTTATTTTTTTTGGAAATTTTCTGATGATTGTAAACCAATATTTAAAGGAAAGAATTGCTTAATTACAATATTGATCTCAAAATTTATATATTTTGTAAGAACTGTATTGAGTATTGTTCTTGAAGAATTTGAGCTTTCTACTTATGATTGTTAGGAATTCAATTCAAATCAAACTGCTTGAGTTCTACAGTTACTTAGAGTTAAGATATAAAAAGGCAAGAGGTGCCGATGTTTCTTATTTTGTTCTTGATGCTAAACTGGTACATACTGGTTCAGACAACAAAACAGACATCATTAATAGATTGTCTGAGCAGATCTTAACCCCTCTGTTCCTCGTCCCATAACTTGGGTGGGTAATTTCATATTAACTCTAATGGAAGTTGGCCTCCTATGGTGACAGCCACAGGTAACAGGGCTCGTTTGGTTCATCCCATATCTAAGAGCATACCCACCGTTATTGAACTAAAGATCATACCAGAGATTTTTTCACACGTGTATAATAAAGTATATATGGTATGAGAACATTTTAAAACAATTATTAAAAGCAATATCGCACCTAATCCTTAATATATGCATTTATTTTTGTAATATTTAATTCTTTAAGGTTGTTCTCGTATCGTTTTCATTTCCATTTAAAACACAATTTGACGACAAATACACCATCATCGAACATGTCAATGACATCTCTTTAAAAAAAGGTACACGAGAGAAAATATATAAAAACTTAACATCTTATAATAATAATAAATTTAATTTTTAAAACAAGAATTAATTTAAGATGTGATAAATAGAATTTTATATTTTAGTAATGTAATTAAATAAAGTGTAATCTTGGTTAGAAGTGACAAATCTCCACTAATTAAGATGATTATGGGAATCTCACTACGTCATTTTCTCTAATCTTGTGATTAAATAGTAGCTGTATGCTAAACTTATACCATATGGCATCCAATTATTAGATACTATCAAAGTCCAACCATATTAAATTTCCAAAAAAATAAAGGTCCAACCAAATGGCGAGACAGATATGATACTCATATCCCGAATAAAGCCAAATTGGTCATATTTTAATATTAAAAAATTGGGATGCCCAAAACTAAAATCCAATGACCTAATGCCATTGGTTCCTACCAACAAGTAGAAATTGCCATTTAAAGTGCTGCCGTGATCTACTAGATTAGATTGGCTTAATTAAATAGGTTGTTTAACTCCTAATTTGAAGGAGAGGTGCTTTGGAGTTGGTGTTCAAATCTGCAGGCATGCCTCGTCAAGTGTCTGAACAACACTTCTCCATATCGGTGGAGGAGATCCTGTTCCATTCTCTGGTATTAAGTTTTTAATTACCGAGGAAAAGATAATTAATAATTCCTTCAGATTCTGCCCCGTCTTTTTCATTTTCAGATTTGCTTTGTGTTTGTGAATAATCTTCTCATCGTATTCTACTTCTTGACCTACAGCATAACATGACAATATTTATCCTTTTTTTATAAAATTAAAAATTGAAAATATGATTAATCGAATTATAAATGCTTTAAAAGAAAATTTTATAGCATAGAGTGCAAGCTCACTTATTGGTTCTTCTTGTCAAAACCAAAACAAGACCCTTCACTTCTAATTAAGCTCTAACAACTGTTTTCATTGTTTATCAAAAACAAAAGGAGGGTCAAACTAGGGAAGATTCTAACAGTAATCATGTTTTGAGGTCAGAAATTTCCCTCCTGCTTTCAATGCATCAGATTCGGAGTGTGACTTCTCAACCGATCAACTTGAGAATTAAACACAATGTTATGCAGTTAGTTTGTATCAAAAGCCAAGTGATTTGGTTTCTATTATTTTAAGAGGAACCCACGAGGGAATCTCTCTACATCTGTGCCAAACCTCATCTTCTCTGGATCCAATACCTTAACTTCATTTTAAAACAATATCTCATCGTCCCACGTTGCTGTATTGTCTGCTCTCTTTATCAACTTCAATAATTTCATCTTTAATTGCTTATTATGTACAAGGGTTTAATTGTTTTGTACTATTAAACACTTATACAGAAAAATATTGTACTCATTGTACCAGCACGACAAAAGAAAAGTTTTAAGAACATATCATGCCTTGTGTTAGATAGTAAAGGGCTCTTCTTGGTTGGATGATTTGTTTAATCAACCTTTACTTGTGTTAGATAGTAAAGGGCTCTTCTTGGTTGGATGATTTGTTTAATCATCGTCAAGGAGTCACCTAATTTACATCACATGGAAGAGACATAAGTTGGGGAGCTTTAGTATTAGAGAATTGGGGAAGACAACAGACAGGAATCTTGAACTCGATCTCATTGCTGTGTTTTAATGGATAAGTTCGTCTCTAAAGTATTAATTAGTTACGGTGTTAGCCATGTGTTCGAAAGATAGTTGTGATAGGATTTTTTGGTATAATTGTACTGGTGTACTAGACTATAGTGTTCTTAATTTTATAAAAGAAGAACCCTAGTGGGCTAGGGCTTATTATAAAACCCAACACAAGTGGAAGATGTTAAACTAAAAGGTCTAGGCCTAAGTTTACTCCACGTGGCAACAGAAATCCAAGCCCATTGAGAAAGCCTACGTGGTCGTTTTAACGCAATCCTACGTGGCATCATCCTCTTCTCATTCTCAGGCTAAGAGCTCAGATTACGTCCACAAACATAAAATTTCTGTCATCGCCATTGCAAACCAATGAAATGCTTCCCTCTGAAACTCCGCAACAAATACCAGAGAGCAGATTTAAAATGAAGAACAGCCCTCAAAAGAAGAGATTATCACTGCTTAGATAGTTTAGCACGTTACTGTCCAGTTTCATTCCACTTAATCTGATTGGACTTGGGTGTTTCTGATTTTGTGAAGCCAATAAGAAAAAAGAAGACAAACTCCAGGTCTAGAAGCATAGACCACTTCGTTCAATGTTGAACCCTGCTCTATCTATATCTGAGAGGAGTTGTTTCTCACTCTTCAAGGTGCATCTCATTCATTATGCTACATTTACTTATACTGTTTTTTTCTTTTATTGCCATAAAGATTTGTTTTTTAAATCTCAAGACGTTTCGTTGTTACATGTGTAAGCTGTATTCGCAAACAAAGTGATTATCTTGGTTCGTGTGCCTTACTGTCTTTGATTTTGTTTAGAACCCCATTTCAGATTCTTGCGGATTTTCTTCAAAGCAGAATGGCTTTACCAGAGGACAATTTCACAGCAGACATTTTTATAAGTTTAAGTTGAACTGTGGTTCAAGGAAATATGCTGGTAATACTAATACAGTTTCCTTTTGCGATTTGTTAGAAATAGCCCAGATAGTTTCAGTTATGTACTAAATTGCGCACTTCATTCCTGCATCCATTTAGAATTTGTGTTCTTAACCAAATGTCTTGATCATCATTTGATTGGAAGAATAATGGCAGAAACCAACTTTTGTGGAACAGTATACGTGCAGAACATGATTTTTGGTGAAGAAGACGTGGAAATAATAGGAA
Organism: Erythroxylum incrassatum; assembly: GCA_026546855.1. Taxonomy (NCBI): domain Eukaryota; kingdom Viridiplantae; phylum Streptophyta; class Magnoliopsida; order Malpighiales; family Erythroxylaceae; genus Erythroxylum; species Erythroxylum incrassatum. The sequence continues at coordinate 1,352,693 of JANVCL010000008.1, read as the reverse complement.
TGATCTAAACAAATATTACTGGAAGTCTTTCAATTTTTTGTGAAACATAGATTTAAAAGAAGTCGAAATGAGAATGAGCTCTATTCACGAATGAGATTTTGCTTTCTTTCCTTCAAATTTACCTTCCAGCAAAGTTAATGCGCCATTTGATTAAGCTCAGCTGGTTCTTTGTTTTATTTAATATTGAAGGAGTTGTAATTTCACCAAGCTGTGTCCTTCCATTGACTGAAGAAAATGTGGAGAAGGTTTTAGATGAGGTGAGGCCTGGCTTGATG
>JANVCL010000008.1:1333135-1348239 GCA_026546855.1 Erythroxylum incrassatum | reverse complement strand
GAATGTAGAGCAGATTCTGAATTATCTTAGTAAAAATGAAGCTTTAATGGAATCGCCTATGGACGAATAAATTATTCAAGGAATAATGAGTATAGAAGATGATGACAATTAAGATTCAGATTATAGTAACGTTATATCATATGTTTCTTAAAAAAAAGCTTTTCTTGCCGTAGAGGCTTTAAAAAGTTACTTGCTTCAAAATGAGAAGAATGTGTCAAATGTAGTTTATGCCGTTCAAAAAGTTAATGAAGAAATTAAATTTAGTTCGCATGAAAAGAAGAATCAATTGACTACTGATACATATTTTAGGAAAGCATAAAATTTGAAATAAAAATTGTTTAGAAAGTGTTTTATTTTATGAATTATATATGTAATTTTCATACTTATTATTATAATATATTTTCAGTGGGCTTCAAGGAATTTTTTTAAAACTATTATTTTATGCATTTGGCGAAGTTATTATTTTATCTCATTACTAAGTCGGGACCAGAGAAAATTATTATTTAATCGAGATTATTAATTTATTGAATATTCATTTATCGAAGTTGAATTTTATAACTTTTCTTTTGATTTATTAAAATTAAAGAAGAAAGGGGAGACTTGGGCCATTGATGATTGAACCATTCAAGAAGTTGACTTGCCAACTCTTAGAAAAATTGGCCTTAGATATGCTGTTTCCATTTTGCTGTGCCCCCTTGGATGGTTAGGATTTGTTCAAGCAAAGGGAGCATAGCAGAATGGAAACAACAGATCTGCTTTCAAAAAAAAAATCCCATTTCCTTTTATTTTTTAAAAGATCATACACCTAAATTCAATTTGGGTAGAAGATTGAATAAAAATTCCATTACCAAACTCATCTTATTTGAGAATTTGCACATAAAAGCTTTAAGAAAACATCAATCAAAATACTAAATTATTGTAAATGTTCCTATCTCCGTTATCTCATATACTTCATTAACCAGAACAAAGTAAAATGTATAGCAAAAGGGTCACCTTTATGTTGCTCTTTACCGAGCACAAAAGTAAGGTAAGTAACAACCTTTCTTCTTTGAGCAGCTGAATTACAAAGTCATCAATAGACATAAATATGTATATAGCACCACATTCAACTCTCCCTATCCCCACTGTCTAGGAAACCTTCAACTCTCCCTTTTTGTTCCCTTGATTTGGTTAAGGTAATCAACAGCAAGCAAACCCTTGAGCTTCAGCTTTACATGGTATAATGCTGCTGGATTGTGTCAATATCCAAGCCCTTCAGCTTTACAACAGATTCAACATGACCCTTGAGAGTGTTAAGCTCCCGAAGCCTGAAACCAAAAGCAAAAGTTGAATATGGTTTTGGCATTAGAGATCATAAGAGAAAAGAATTTATATTTTTCATCTTCTTCACTTACCTTGCAACCTCCGCTCGTCTCTTGGCCTGCTCAGCAATCTCGGACAACTCCCTGTAGCTGCTCTTTTCATTGAAGATGCTGGCAGTCTCTGGCGGTTGAAGACCATGCAAGGTCCTTTGAGCGAGAGCCCATTGAGCTTCCCTTTCCTCTCGACCATAATCTTTCTTCGTGGTGAACGCAGTCTGTTACAAAAAGAGCAGATTTAAGACGACATACAGTCACAGAATCTAAACCTGAAGCAGATAAGATTGATTCTACCAAGAAAGATCATTACCCTGTTTTCGAGTAAGTTGAGCCATGCCTTTCCACTCAGGATGTAACGGATGGCAAATTTCACGAAGTCAAGAGGAACGTAGAAAACAACACTGTAAAGCCAGATGACACCTGCCCATCCCCATCCAATCCCGTGAACCCTGGCAAAACCCCAGTTGGCATATACAGCAATCAAAGTCGCGACCTGAAAAAGAACAGTCTTATTAGCTTTGAACTGACATGACCTGACTTCCATCGAATCAAGTGCAAAACAGAGATGGAGCAGAATTCCACACCAGTTGTGCAATTACAAAAGCTCCCACGAGAAGCATGCCAGGGCGTTCAAGGTAGGACCAGCTACGAGAGCGAGTCACAAAAATAAGAGCCTGACTCACAATACTAACTTGAAGGTACAAAGCACTAGTCATTTCATAATCTTTGTCCCTCAAGGATCTCACGCCAAATTTGTCCTGTATATTCATACAGAGTCAAGTGATCAGCCTGACAGCTCTGAGAAATACAACAAACAAAACCAAAAGTTCCACAACACATTGGTCATACCGAGAAGAAGTCAGTATCATGCATGGCCCAGAAAAATATCACAGTCATCAATGCCAAATAACCACCAAGTGCAACACCAGTGGCAAATATCTCTTTCAGTTTCCAGCTGTCAGGAAGTGGCGATGGCTTCACTCTGTCTTTTGAGATTGTCATAATTGTACCTAAAAACATGGAGGCGCAGGAATGTAAAATTTGGATATAAGTTTCATGCCACTGTTATTGGTATCTACATAGGCTCATTTAGTGATACTCACCGTCATTCAGGATGGCAATAATCAAAACCATGAAAGGAGAGAAGTCGAACTTCCATATCAGAGCAATAAGCATGAAACCAAACTGAGACAGCAGAAATGGAATATCATTAGTATCATCAATCAGTTCTGTTGCATCAACAAATCAGGCCTAGTACTCATCTACTTACCACAATACGGATTGTGATGGATACTGCATAGATCTGCAAATAGAAAACATTTTTAAGTTCTTCCGTTGTACAAAGATCATTGAGAAAGGAGGCAAAAATCCTGAAGGGGATCAAGGAGAGGAAGACAACTAACAGTGTAATTCTTCATTCTCTGGAAAATAGCTCTGCTAGTAAGCACCGCACTGATAATAACACTCAATCCAGGCTCTGTGAGAACAATGTCAGAAGCACCTCGAGCAGCATCAGTAGCATCCGCAACAGCAATTCCGATATCCGCCTTTTTCAGGGCTGGTGCATCATTGACACCATCGCCAGTCATTCCTACAATGTGCTTCCTCTCTTGCAACTTCTTGACAATTTCATATTTGTGTTCTTTACAGAAAAAGGAGAAAAATATTAGAAAGAACTTGGCAAAATTTCTCTTGTTTTTGTTTAGCCAGAGCATGAAAAAAGAACCCACCAGGAAACACTCCTGCAAATCCATCTGCCTTCTCAATCAACTCTTCCACAGGAAGAGCATCAAGGCTTCCATCCTTGTGTTGGCCAAGTAAAGATGCGGAAGGATACATGTTTGTTCCCATTCCAAGCCTTCGTCCAGTTTCTTTTCCAATGGCAAGTTGATCACCTGCAAAATTTAACAAAATCATAAGTCAGCGATAGCAAACTTTAGATGGCACAAAGGAGAGGCATCTTCTAGCCTGGTTAGTCAATTAAATAGCTAGAAATTACCAGTAATCATTTTGACATTGACGCCGAGATTGAGAGCTCTGCGGATGGTTTCTGCACTATCATGCCTGGGAGGATCAAAGAGGTTCAACAAGCCAACAAATTCCCATGGACCACCTGGACTTTCCTTTGTTTTCTCTGGCACTTGCTGCAATCATACCATGACAACATTGTAAGACAGTGATTCCCCTTTTGAAATGAAAAGAGGACAAAGCAAAAGTGTAAGAATTTCAAGGTTAGGCATCAAAACCTGTCTGGCAACACCCAACGATCTAAGCCCTCGTTCAGCAAACTTGTCAATGACAGAATGAACCTTCTTCTTGAGATCTTCCCTAGCGTTGCAAAGGCTCAGGATCTAGTAAAAAAAACACATTACTCAAGACAAATGAATAGGGCAAAAGAGAAAACCTCTTGCATCAATGGTATGCCAAGCAACAGAGCAAAGTAGCTACTTACTTGCTCTGGGGCACCTTTGCTTGCTCGGTGCCAGTTTCCATCAGAATCAATATAAGTCAAAGCAGTTCTCTTGTCCACGGGATTGAATGGTAAGAAGTGTACTTCTCTTATACCAGCTCTTGCCTGCATGAAATTATTTGAATGTTAGGACAAACACATAAATCATATACATCTCAAATCGAAAGGTCGAGTAGAGTCGAAGCGATATGTATATTAGGGGAAGAAAGAGCAACGATTGACATTGACTCGAAAAATGGTTGGTGCAGAGGGATGTACCTCTTTTGGGTCTGCTAACATTCCAACCATGGCTGCATCAATGGCATCCTGGTTCTCAACCCTTGAGGCTCTGGCTGCAAGCAATAACACATGGTCCTTATCGACACCCTTGGCGAAAACCTCAATCAAGTTCTTGTCAACGCTCAGCTTGTTAAGGGTAAGAGTCCCAGTTTTGTCACTACAAAGGACATCCATACCAGCCATCTCTTCAATGGCTGTCATCCGCTTAGTGATGGCCCCTTGTTGAGACAACTTGTGGGATCCAATGGCCATTGTCACGGACAAGACCGTAGGCATCGCAATGGGGATGCCACCAATCAAGAGAACCAAAAGGTTGTCAATTCCATCCCTGTACTTCCTATTCTGAATAGGGTACATGACTATGATCTCAACTACCATTCCGATTGCTATGGAGCAAATGCAGAAGTTCCCAATAGCAGTGAGCACCTTTTGGAAATGCCCGACTTGGTTGGTGCTGTCCACAAGATGTGCAGCCTTGCCAAAAAAGGTATGAACTCCTGTGGCAATAACAACGGCCTCAATTTCTCCTTGTTTGCAAGTGGAACCAGAGAAAACCTCATCACCAGGATTCTTAGTCACTGGAAGTGATTCTCCTGTTAGAGCAGATTGATCAACCTTCAGTGGATCACCATCAAGAAGCCTGGCATCAGCAGGAATGATATCTCCCAATTTGACGCTAATGATGTCTCCTGGAACCAGGATTGCAGCATCCTGCTCGGTCCATTTCCCATCTCGAAGCACCTATATAGAAGACACCAAAAAGAGAAACTGTGAGGAAACCTGAAATGTTCAAGCCAGTCGTTTGTGCCTTTCTTCATCTAAATACCTTAGTTTTAGGAGCAAGGCCAGCCATAAGAGCAGCAGCAGCATTACCAGCATTGTTTTCTTCGATGAAACTAATGGTGGAGTTGATGACCAACAAGCAGATAATACCAACGAAATCTTGCCAATCTGGGGGCTTCCCATCACCATTTGCCAATGCAATTGCCATGATAGCTGCAGCTTCCATGACCCATGATAGTGGATTCCACATAAATCCCAAAAACTTGAGAATTTTGCTTTCCTGTTCATTTTATTTTTTTACATTCAAAACCGTCAATTCATAACAGCAGATGGACCGTATTTCCTTTAAAGCATAAGCTTTCATCTTTATATCCAACCAAATACGTACCTTCTTCTCTTCTAGCTTGTTGGGGCCAAAAATCTCGAGCCTGTTGACTCCTTCCTCCGAGCTCAAACCCTCTTTGGTACATTTCAGTTGCTCAAACACTTCGTCAACAGGAATGCGTTCCTGTTACAAATTACGAGTTTATAAATCAGTTTCATGTGAGCTTCAGAACCATGAAAATATTCGATCTTTTCCTTTTTGTTTTCCAACCAATAAGTTGAAACTTATAAGATTAGTCCCACCTAAGTTATTATCTTTGAGAGATTAAATTAAAGATAAATAACAAGATTATCGAATATATCTATCGTAAATGTAAAAGATTGATTTTTTTCTTTCCATTTTTAATTTCCACTATCTTATTCAGCCGAGTCAAATCTGGACAGAGCAGTAGACTTGTGAGTTGTGACTCCGCGAGCCGAAGAGGCCTCGAAATTGTAACCAATCAAAACATCCAAAGGAGTTGACCAAAAGACATGACAAGCTTAAAAGGTGCCTGTGATCACGTGGCCAGAAACCCAGCTGATACACGCGACACGGCCGACCGCTTAAGAAAAAGATCCACAGGTACGCAAATTCGAAAGGAATAGAGGGTCGAAGATGTCAAATAAGGTGGGGACCACTATAGAAATTTTTTTATTTTCCACGAGTCCATGATCATGTCAGTGCCGTAGATTGTTAACGGTTAAAACTAAAAGGAATTTTCCCTGTGAAAAAGGCTAGAGTACCACGGAAAAGTAACCTAAATTCCTAACAGTACCAAACGAACGCAGACAAAAGACAGAGACCGGCAAACCAGAAAATTTAATGAGTTTATGATAAAAAGATTGTATCTTTGTCATTGAATCACTCCTGAACTGATCTGAGTTTCGATTTTTTGGCCGGAGAAGTACAGAAAAGAAGATAAAAGTGGTGAAAAGGTTAGATGGTTTTTGACCTTTTTTAGGACTTGGGGACACATAAAACACAGAATTTAGATCGTGGGAGTAAAGTGGGTTCTTATTTACAAGAAACAGAGAGACCTGAGTTGAACAAAATCATTCAATCGATATGAATGGATGTGGTGAAAATTTACAAAGACCAATGACATGGAGTTTGGTAAAAATTGAATCTTTAGTAGTTTCTATCTGATCTGAAGATTTCTAAGCACAACCCAGAAAAAAAGTTCGAGCCTTTAGCCACCACGTTTAGTCCCAAGAGAGATCTCAGTCTCTTTCAGATTCAAGCTCATGCAAAAACAGAAACAAACAAAAAAAACTAAACCTCATAACAAGAAGAATATTTATTAAAAAAAAAACAGTAACAGGGCAAGAGAAGATAAAGACTGAAGAAGTGAAGAGGGAATACCAAATCAACAGTCTCGTTCTTGATCTCGTCGAGAGTGATGTTAGACTTCGCCATGTTACACTGTGTTAAAAAGCAAAGCTACAACCCAAAACAAAACAAAGATATAGTTCTTGAAAAAAGCCAAAAACAGAGCAAGGCTGAATTGCTTGTGGCTTGTGGCTTGTGGCAGTTACTAGAAGTAGTAGTTGTAGTGGAGAAGAAGAGAAAGAGAGAAAGAGACGGAGGTAAGAGCCATTCAATGAGAATTTGGGAATCCCAAGAAATGGCAGAGAGAGAGAGAAGTAATGAGAGATAGATAGGCGGAGGATTCCCCGGGGACTCCCTTCTCTGCCTCTCCTTTTATATACGTGATTCTGTGTATTTTGTTATACTGTTGTGTTAAAATCTGTTCCTGTAACAATCTTTTAATATATTCCTTTTTAAGACTTTTTATATATATATTCATGAGATGGTGTCCAAGTTGGATTGCTCTGATTTACAGATCTCAACTGATTTAAGGTTTCGGGACCAGTTCTTGAGCTAATCTCGTTATCTATGGCCAGAGGTGTATTTATGATTAAAACAGACTCATTGAGCTTAAATCCTTCTTGGTCTCAATCACCCTATTTATGTTATTAACCCTTATCTTAATTACGGAAATTGATGTGTTGGATCAACCATTCCCTTCTTCTTCTTTTTTTAATGGAGAATTCTAAGTTTATGTTGATTTATATACATAAACTATCAAAGATCTAGGTGTGATCGTAATTTTGATTGTACACGCCATGATTTAAAATTATGAAATCTACTATTTTTGCTATGCTAATCATAGTTTAAGATTAATACTTCCTCCTATTCAAAATAAATGTCGTTTTAGAAGAATGCACACTTATTAAGAAAGTTAATAAAATGTCTGATATACCCTTATTAATTACATGTTAAAGTGTCTTAAAAATATAATTTATGTAATCTGTGTAATTAAGATGTAAGAGAAATTAAAAGGTAATTTTGAAAGTAAAATCATAAATATGCATAAAAAGTCACAAACGATACTTATTTTGAATAGAAAGAAGTACATGCTTAAGGTTAGGTGGAAAGGATGAAACTTAAATTGGGCCCTCTTGAGAATAGAGATAGAAAACTGCTCTTGTAGACTTTAAAGTAATGCATAAATTTTCTAAAAATTACGTGACGAGCAATTAGTGAGTATTGATAATTAGTATAATTATAAATAATACAATTTTTAATATTTTTATTTAAAAGCAATGGCTACTAAAAATCATCATTATTTAGTCTCTCTCTTTATATGGAATTAAGTACCCTAAATTATGAAAATACCACGCATTGCACTAGCATGTGAAACTTGTCCGTCGTCATCCTCGATGGGAAAAGTCAACAAAATTGTCCCGGCCTCCTTTTTCATTCCAAACTTGAATTTTCCTTTCAATTTCATCTTGGTCAAAAAAATGTGGATTGACTATTAATCTTCTCCCACATTTTACTAACCAGTCGGTCTAGCAAAAAAACAAAATACGAAAAGTATAAAACAATTTTCAAATTTTGCAATTATGGTCCGTACCCTTTAAAAGTGCCAATAAATAATTAAATTTTTATATTTTTAATTATAATTTACTACGTGTTCTAAAATTTTAATAATAGAGGTTTCCCAACTGGGTATGAGAGCATGAAAAAGTTCATCAATAAAAATTAAAAAAATGAGATATATTATATAATTTTATATGAACTATTGACTTTAATCATGGTGGGTCCTTAATAATACAAAGTCACCGCACCTCGACCGGCTAAACAGAAATATAATAATTAAAGCCACGAAGTAAAATGAAAAGCTCATTTTTCACAATTTTTTTTAATTGCGACGGTGCAAATAATTGAAGTTGTATGTGAACCAGTTCCTTGAATGAGTTCATATTGTTTGTCTAATATAATGAGTTTAGATTTTTTGTTTAATATTATGATATTTTGTGTCTAATAAATTTTAATCATTTATTTATGTAAGTTTCGCATAAATCCTACAAAATAAATGACTGAGATTCTATGAGACATAATAAAACAAAATAATATTAGATAAAAGATTTGAATTATCCTTAAATGGCCAGATAACCCTAGTAATGTATAGACTGCAACTCGGCCGTTGGATTCAAGGTATAAGCCATCTAGGTCTGGCTTCAACTTCATAATTTAATGCACCTTGCTTATATAGGAAATACAAGATTATAGTTAATCTTGTCGTTAATGTCTTTTCCCAAAGGGCAAAATAAGGAAAATCGATCCACTCAAATACAAAATTTTAGTTTTCTTCCCTTTTTTATGTTGATTACTTATAAAAATTTCCTTAATTTCACGAGTGAATGTGAGAATCAAAATTTCCACAAAGTACAATAAATTAATTTAATGAAAAGATGATGCAAATTAGTCAAATTTGCTTAAAAGATTATTCCAAATTTTGAATATTCCTCTCCAAGAGAAAGATACAAATTCAAGGAAGTAACATTTAATAAAAAATCTAAAAAATATGTATAGACTTTTTTATTAGTCTTTTAATAATATAAAGACTATAAAGTGTGAGTTTAGTTTTGTAATTATTGCAAAAAATTATTGACAGGATCCGTGTCAATTATAAGAGATTAATTTTGTTAGCTATGTTGGTCGATATTTTAGAAACCGATCTGATTCAGTAAGTTTAACAGTTAAAATCTTAAATCAATTAATTTTTCTGCTCAATTTGTAACTTTTAAGTTTGATTTAGTTTAATAATATTTGTTGTTAAAAATGATTAATTTATTAGTTAATCTGTTAGTTTTCATAAAATGACCAATTTTTATAACAAAAAATAAACTGATTTATTCTTATTTATCAATCTTTTTTTCAATTAGACTTTAAATCTACTGGTAGGTAAGAATAATTTTCTTTACTAAATTTTTTAATTTTATTCAATCTTTAATCAATTTTATGACGGTCTAATACTATTTAAATCTTTTAAATCTTAAACTTCTTATCTTACCAGCTTAATTAACAGTATAGTTTTGAAAAAAATTGTTAATTTGTTAATAATATTTGTTGTTAAAAAATAATTAATTTGTTAATTAATCTGTTAGTTTTCATAAAATCATTAATTTTTTTAACAAAAAATAAACTCAATTCTTTTTTTCAATTAAACTTTAAATATTTTGATAGGTAAGATTATTTTTATTCAATCATTTGTTTAAATTTTTAAATTTTATTCGATCTTTAATCTGTTTTATGACAATCTACTACTAGTTAAATCTTTTAAACTTTAAATTCTTTATTTTACCACTTTAATTTTCGGTCTAGTTTTGAAAACATTAGTACACATCATCATACACTTAAATTAGTAACTCTACAGCTACTATGCCCTGAGACAATAACCAAACAAGTTAGAAATTAAAAAATAATAGTGCGAGGAACTTGAGGAAGTATCATCCACTAGTACTGATATTCCATCCAAACATTAAAATTCAAATATTTGAAAATAATATGATCAAAAAATTAAATTCAGGTATACCCAGTTGACTAAAAATTGTGGGTTGCAAAGTATAAATTAAATTATGACCTTCTCTAACAAGAAGCAAAAATGTCAACTACTGCTTCAAGTTGTACGTAATTACTTGCCACTAATCATCTGTAGGAACTGAGACAGGCCTCACTCTATCCTTGTTAAGAGGAGCTTGAAGGTGCCATCTACAAACCAATGTCAACTTAATTTAGGCAGAGGGAGGGAGATCTTGTGAAGAGTCGCGTAAAAAAGCAAATCAACTTTGTCAGAAGGTCGGCTTTGTACATATACATTTGTCAAAGGATGTAGTCATCACAACAAATGGCAGACTGCATACGTTTGACTTCGCTTCTTTTTTTTACAATAATATAAATTCCATTTTCGTCAGGATATGGTATAAGAAAAATAGTAAGTTTCATTGTCACGAAAATTCAAGGGTGTTTCTTTCTATTTTGGCGCGTTTTGTGCAGAAAAGGTACAAGTACTGACCATTTTCTCTTTGTTATTTTTGTTAGACAATTTTGTCATTTTCTATAAATTTTGACAACTATTACTTGTATTTTTTTAGTTTTTAAATAAATTATTAGTTAAGTTATGTAATTTAATATAGATAAAGATAATAAAGTAACCCAATAAATAATCTAAATAAATAGGTCAAAATTTGGGTAAAAAATAGATCTCAATTAGTGTGATCCAGACTCATATCGGCCTTGTGATCGGGAAGCGCGATATGGATGTTATATAAAGGTTAATGTCTCCTGCAGACTGCGGTTGCTCATATCAATCGTAAGCATAAAAAAAATTTAACCCTTTAAGAGAGCTTACGTATTGAGAAAACTGTAGAAAGACTTAGCTCATGTCCTAAAGAGGAGTTTCCGTAAAGATCCCAAGAGATTTGTAATTGTTTAAAGCTCAGAATCGGCATTGAAATTAGAGATAGAACTGAAATAAAGTATTCTACGTTATTTTCATTTTTAATCATTTCATGTTGATCTAAGAACATAATAAAGTTTGTATTATGCATTACAATTTTATTTTGTAATATCATTATTAGTGTGAATCCTTTAACGAATTCTAAATATATTTAAATGAAAAGGGAAAATGAAAAACTTTTTATTGTACTGGTGTAATTATACGATTCTAATGTTTTTTTAATAATAATAATTTAATTTTAAAAATTGTCGAAATTTTCATTTATTTTAAATTAATTAATTAATTTTCTTATGCTTCAATTAAAAATAACGATAAAATATGCGCCACATAAATATTATATTTATACTAATTAAATATTGCTTATATAAAGATTAAACTCAGTTATTAAACTTAAATCTAACTAATTGAATCCAACATAAATTAATACTTTAATAAGTCAAATTTAATTGATTCAGATAAGGCTTAAAAATTGAATTAAATTCTTATATTAGTGATATTTGATTAGCTATGTATGATATATATACTACGTGAGTATGTATGTCCCGTTATTAAATTTAAACCAAAGTTTAGAATAAATAGTTTTATTAGAAAATAAAAAAATTAAGAATTTTAATTTTTTTTTAATATTTATGTCTGTTACACCTTCAAATTCTTATTTAAAGAGTAAGATGAATGCACACGTTACTGCATTAAGCCTTGCATGACTTTCTGAGAATTAAGTGTCGCTTGTCATCTAATGTCCCAATACCGTAAATATTACATTACTCTTCGTTTCCATCAGAGAAACTTACATTGGAATTACATTAGCAATAGGCTAATCTAGAAAAGTAAACACGGCATGCAAGTGGGCGTTAGTAATACACTAATCACGTCAGAGAAGATCAAGTACATCACTCATAATTTCCACGTCAACAAGAAAATGTAATTTTCTTACCATAAATATTACAGAGTCGTTGTCTATATATGGAGAAAGATGGTGTGAATCAAAGCAAGTTGCTATGTTTCGTGGAATTAATCGGAAACAGAGAGCCAGGTTTGACGGGTCTTGAACATGAATTGTCTGCCGATCAAATTTCAAACCTTGCCATTGAACAACAATTCAATAAAAATGTCACTAATTACAAATTTTGGAAAGGTTCAAAAGTGTACAATCTTTTCCTTAACTAATAGGAAAGTGATTGGGTGATAAGTTTGATCGTTAGTGAGCAAGGACGGATGCACATTACCCGGAGCAAGTGGGCCCCACTATCTTAAAATTTTTATATAAAAATATTATTATTTTAAGTTTTAATTCTATTAAAAAATAAAAAATTATCTCTATTAATTTAATTCAATAATATACAAAGTACTTTAAATATTTTGGCATAATTTAAATTTTTTTTAACAATATAAAAATACTTTAAATATTTTATTCCTACTTAAAAAATTTCTTAATCCGTCTTATATTTAGCTGACAATGTTTCGTATACAAACACAAAAGCGGACATTTTACTTCGTACGCAAACTAAATGTCTCTTGTGTGTACGATAGTGTCGTTTTGTCAAAATTGCCCTTTGAACACTTTTCCACATTTGTAAATTATAGTCCAGTAAGATTCTATTCTTGTTCGCAAGTGATTTGATGATTAGGTAAGGATACGTGCATCTTATTCCTATGTGCAACCTAATCTTATGACTCTTTATCGTTGTCATGTATTCTTGTTTTATTTAAGCGTTTATGTTTATCAAATTAGTAAAAATTGTGTTTAATTTGATAAATTAAATATTTTCAATACGTTATTTAATAAATTAATAATTGGGTCACACAGAATTATTTTTTTAAATGCTTTAAATTTAGATAATGCTTTTGCTCACTTCGAGGTTCTATATATATTGTATATCCTAACAATCGAAACCAATTAGGCAATTACAGAATAGCTTGCTAGCACAGAACCGGACTAAACACCCAAAATGTAAAGATAAAAGAGTTACAAAGACAACCTCAAAATACAAATGAATTAATAAGGGCCTTTTTTTTATTTAAGTGAGATCACGAATTTAAATTATCTTCAAGTATGTAATTATTTAAAATTTGATATTAAAATTTTACCTTCTACAAAAAACCTTACCTTGTTAAATTGGAGATTAATATTATTATAAATAAATTAAATGTATATTGCTATAATTAAAACCTCTTAAAATATCTAAAAAAAAAGATGAAGTCACAAAGTTAAAAAAAAAGGACTAAGAAGACAAAAGATAGACGGCTAAGAAGATGAATTGTACCGGGGAATTTTGTCAGTACGTGACAGACGCTATGCACCAGGCAATTACCATAGGCAGTGTTGATGATCTTTATGATCATTTTATGGAACGGTGTCTTCGGAGATGCAAAAGCAGAAAGAAGCTACTGAATCACATCCCTCGAGGGCCTGAAATTTTATGTTTCTATTCTCGTGTTTCTATTTTTTTCTATTAAATCTAAACTATAAATTATAATTAATATCAGATATATAAGCAGTAATTTCAAATCTAGAAGTTAATTCTACTTTAACAACTTTGCATAAGGCAAATTAGGAATCCTCGGATCATATTCTAATCAAAATTTTACTAAAGTGTGTGTATCAGTGGCAAGCAGCTTTTTTAGTGTACGTTACGTGGATTAAATAATAATTAAGGGTTTTACGGATATCAAATTGAAAAAACAAGAGCTCTTTGTAGACTTGTAGGCCAAGGTGGGGGATAAATGTAAGTAGCTAGGCAAGGAAAACGACATCAAATGCAGTCGTAATTACATATTCTTGATTGGTTATGGTCCGCCGTTAATGTCTCTGCGTTTGCCCTGTAGTTAGTGTATGTATGATCTACTAAAAAAGGAAGCCATTAATAAGGAAGATTTATTACCTCAAAATTCGATTAAGCAAATTAATTAAAGCACAAAATGCTTATCAAAGTGAGATAGAAATAAGGTCAAGACAGTCTTCTCTCTCTATCTTTTTATGGTATATATGTGTATAAAACATATAAGAAGAAGCTGACAAATGAAAGAGTGAAATTTGGAGAGTAAATGATAAAAAAGACTTGTAATTAATTAATAAATCATGATCAACTCAAGCTCAATGTTTTAAAGATTAAATCGATTTGTTATGTTTAACACAACAGTAAAATTTTGAATCGGTTAACCTTTTAATTTACGAGAGTGTTTATTTATTTTTATTTTTAGTTTTTTATTTTGTTTTTAAATTTAGTAAAAAATCTTGGTTATTTGAGTTTTTAGTTTTACTTTCTCCCGGTGTTTAAAAAATTATGAAAACCATGAAAAGTAGTTTGTGTTTTTTTATAATATGATTTACTATCATTTAAATATATATTATTTAATTATTTAATTTTTAATAAAAATTATGAATAATTTAATTCAAAATTATATTTATATATGTTATCAATAAAATAATGAATAATTTAATTTTTATAATTAATTTTTATATAATTAAATTTAAAATGTATAAATATTCAAATAAAATTTGATTTAATAATTAAAATATATTTCAAATAAAATATTAATTTATAAACTATTTATTTTATTAAAATAACATAGTTTTATTAATAATTTCTTAATAAATATTATATAAAAGATTACATAAATCTATTTAATTAAAAATAATTTATTTAAAGTTTAATATAAAATGTAATTATTATCAGTAATAAAAATTATAAATACATTAACATTAACAATCAAACATTTTTTTTATTTAAAAGAAAAATAGAAACAAAAAATTAAAAATAAAAACTGAAAACTACAACAGTAAAATAAAAGTAGAACAAAACGATCCTTAGTTTTCATTTTTTTATTTGATTTAGCTTAATAATTTTTGTTGTTAACATTAAAAATTGATCAATTTTTAATTAATCGATCAAGTTTTTTAAGGTCGTTAGTTTTTATAAACTAAACAAAACTAATTATTTTTTGTTTACTAGTCTTATTTTTTAATTAAAATTTAAAATTTTTAATTAGTAAAAAATATTTTTCAATCGATTTTTGAAAATTTTAATTTTATTTAAT
>JANVCL010000008.1:1321629-1332264 GCA_026546855.1 Erythroxylum incrassatum | reverse complement strand
ATATGGGACACTCTAACACTCTCCCTCAAGTGCAACTGGAGCTGGACATCCAATTGTCACTTAAAATATACGCAGTGGTAATCGGATCGGACCGCTGGGACTAGACATCCAAACGAACAATCGAGAAACTATTAATCCGGATCAAACTTGCTTTGATACTATATTGAAATTTTAATATAGGTAGAGTGTAGAGACCACTATTAAGAATTGAGCTTGGGTCAACTATTGTCCAAATAACTAGAACTAGTTATTTGGATAGTTGATCCTTACCACTTATAAACCCTTTAACATTTTCATGTATAGGCAATATTGGACACTCTAACACTGTTACTACTCTTTTTTTAATTATTATTTATATCTATTATTATTAATATATTTTATAATTTAAATTTAATTTTTTCGCGCGGATCTCAACAAAATTTTCTTTATCAGTTAAGAGTAAGGCTGTGACCAACAAGACTTTCATTGAATTGTTGATGACGTATGATTGTTAATTTTCAAGTAAAAGATATAAGTTTCTATTGTGGTTTAAAAATTTTCCTAAATTTTATTTCTTGTAATTTTTAAATATTTAAATATTTTGTTTTATATTTCAATTAAAAATAAATTTAAAATACATGTAACATAAATGAACTAATTAATTTTTTAAATTTCAAAAATTATAAAAGAGATATATATTTGGAATAAATGTATTATAGTTCCTAAGTTAGAATATGAGATTATGGGAAATAAATAAAGCATAGCTCATTGAATGATAAGGGCCATAAGGCACAGATAGAAATAGAATATTCCATTTAATTATTTACTCTTCAGAATAAATATTATTAAAGATGAAGAACTTCGTCATTTTGACTTGAGATACATACACAAATGGGATTGGGAGGAATCTGGGGCCTAGCACATTTAATTGCACGTCTCTGAGCAAATAGATTGGTAGGCACTAAAGTGGAGCATCTTAATGAACATGTGATTGGTCATCTGGTAGAGATCTTTAGGCATTTTGTGCAAATTTGTTAGCATCCAATGTAATACGTAGTATGGATCTTATTACATACTTAAAATTAATATGAAATGATTAAAAATAAAAGTAATATAGAATACTTGATTTCGGTTCTATCTCTGATTCTGATGCCGATTTCAAGTTCAAAACGATCAAGCATCTTCCGAGACCTTTACGGAAAGTGTTTCCTGACACGTGACCTAGGCCTTTCTATAGTTTTCTCAATATGCAAACTCTCATAACAGGTTAGAGATTTCTGATATTTACGATTGATATGAGCAGCTGTACGAGACCTTAAACTATATATAGCTTTCATATCGGACTTTTTCCATCACAAAGCCGATATGAGTGTGGCTGACACGAATTGAAATTTATTTTTTACCTAGATTTCGATCCATTAATTTAGATTATTTATTAGGTCACTTTATTTGAATCAAATTACGTAACTTAACCGATAA
This sequence comes from Erythroxylum incrassatum, assembly GCA_026546855.1. NCBI lineage: Eukaryota > Viridiplantae > Streptophyta > Magnoliopsida > Malpighiales > Erythroxylaceae > Erythroxylum > Erythroxylum incrassatum. The sequence continues at coordinate 1,330,806 of JANVCL010000008.1, read as the reverse complement.
TTTTTTTAAAAACTGAAAAATGCAATTAATAGTTGTCCAACTTTATGAGAAAGGACAAAATTATCCAACATCCAAATCCAATCCTTACTATATGATCAAAGGCAACCTTAAATTTGGACTGTAAAATGATATGATTTTAATAATTATAATTAAATAAAATTAATTTAGCCGGTCTTAATTTTAAGATTAATTAAAATTAATTAAAAATGGGTCATAGCATAGATTAAGTACAATAAACTACAATCAGAACTTCAGACACACCTGGATTCAGACACAATAGCTGGCCATTATCTGGGGATTCCTTACACCAATGCAGCAGGTATGTTACCATGTATTAGAGTTCGACAGGTCATTTGTTTCCTAAAAACCTTTAAATTAGTAGATGCGTAAAAGATGAACTCTACCAATTGGACCACCCATCGAAGGGCGGCTTTGATATTTCCCCAGGAAGGAGAGAACACCATACCTACCTAGAACCAGAAAAAATGTTGGAGGATCACACGTTATGTTATATATATCATATTAAGTTCCAACTTTTAGCCTATATTTTCCTATTCCAAATAGACATTTGTACCGAACAAGATAGACTTGCCTGAATACGAAATGTACCAAATAAGGTACTTTGTAAATTCGAAGACAGAGAATATATGCAACTTAAAAGAGCTTTACAAATGGGTGTGCTAGTGTCTCCCTCGTTTTGGACCATTAACTTGTTCCACTCTCTCTTTATCACAGCAACTTGAGCATCTTACAGGAAGGACAATGGCTCTTCCTCTTCCCCATGCCATTGCCCCACCCTAGCTACTTGTGATAAAGAAAGCAATGCATTGAATAGTGATTTTCATATCAAAAAGAGGGTAGAACAAGAATCATCATCATTACAAGAGAGACACTCTTGGACTAAAAGCCTAGAAGAGGAAATAGTAATAGATAATTATTGACACTAAAGGAGACCCAAGAGCATCTCCTCCATAACTGTTAGCTGATTAGACCCACCTATTTGTGTCCACCCGTGCCTTTTGGTGGTGGAGTTTTGGTTACTCTTTTCTTGTCATCAACGAGATTCTTGAATATCAGCATGGGAAATGAATAAATACGGTGAAATGGAAAGGAAACTAATGGCTTCAAAGTCACCCCCATTGTCTTTTCTTATGAAACAGTCTTTGTTGGATGGTCTAAAATCAGCTATAGCCGCAAAACTGTAAGAATGTGGACAGTACATGAAATCCCACTAAGCAAGTGGCCTGTCTTTCAACGAAGACCCTCCCTTTTTATCATTTTGGGGGGTATAAATTTATCTGACCAGTGAAGATCGGCGCTGGGCTCCAGCAGATTTTGTAATAGCCATTGTTGGTTGAAGTTCTTGCTCATCCACCATCTCATCTTCCATTCCCTTAGAAACTATTGCAACAAGTGTGTCTTTTCACAGGCTTATGTGTTCATGTTGAACTAAAAACAGTTTTAAAATAAGTTGTATCGATTATACTGATTAGTATAGATGTATTTGTAACTTTGATCTTAACAATTCTGAAAAGGATGAATCAATTTGTTTGTATGTGAACTAAGAAAACACGTGTCCTGAGCTCTCACCACACTTGACTAGTCTTACGTAGCTCTCTACCTGCTCCACGTGCCTGGAAACCATGTCTAAACACAAAAACTGAAGCATGACTCAGGTCAGGACAAATTTATTTGGGAAGAGGCAACCTAGCAGGACCACTTATTAGGGTCAAGTCCATCATTCAATGCAATTTACAATTCCACTTCGATGATGGAGGCAAGTAGGTAAAGCCAAAATCAAATGCAAATGCGACCACAAAACAAAACAAGAAGTCTCTTCTCTTTTGTTAACTCTAAAGGACATATTACATTTAGGAGTCTTCGCATCTTTAAACTTAGTCTGTCTTGAGACACCAATAACGTGAAAGGTCAAGAAATTATTCAATAAATAAACATAAACTAAGGGAGTCACTTAGCTACCGCTTGGATTAATTAATTATGAGCAGCTAGTTAGTCACTAATCAATAATTGCAACATATAAGGAGTCAACAAATGCCAACCACTCATGTTTTACCAACTGGAGAAAAGTCCCCCACGTAAAGTATGATAGTATCCCTATTAAATAGAATTATAAAAATATTATTCAAATATTTAAAGTTATTATAAAAAGTATAAATATTTATTAACTTTGCTAACTTGGATTTCCGGATAATTATAATATTTTTTATTTATAAAAAATTGTTTATTATTTATTTATAATCAATAATAATTAAAAAGCTTTTTCTTATCTGTAATATATCAAAGAAAAGAACTCACTACATGTGTGTTCAGAAATGTTGAGGCTTGGAATAGATTGACAAAGGCAATCCAAAAGAACAAGGCCTTGGGCTTCCAGGGGAAAGCCTCAGTTCAAATAATACATTAACATTTATTTTGCAAAAAATAAAAATATTAAAGATAAAGAATTTCAGTCTGACGCAGTATGTTCAAAGCCCAAGGGATCAAAACAAGCCATCAACTTGGAAATTGTATTTCATTCCTTTCGAAGATTTTGATTCCAAATTAACTATAATAATCCAATCCAGGGAACACTTCCCCAAGCTACAAAAGGCACGTATATCCGCTATAATAATGGACAATGTGTGATAACCTTGACGCTTCTATTACAGCAAGCAATCACATATTCTAACATTACGAGCTCTGATGGAAAGCACCGGATGTTAGCATCTCAAGCTCCTGGAGTCTCTGAAGTTGCTGAAAATAAGAAAACTAAATGAACAGCTGAACGTACTAAGACTGTAATAACTAATCTTTAGTTTAAAATTGGAGAAATATGTTTGTCATCTCTTGCAGCCATGAAACAAAACATATTTGTCTTGTTCCAATGTTGCATGAAACGTGGGAAATTCCTTCGGGAAGAATAAATAAGAAACAATCAAGAATAACAAGCCAAGATGATGACTAGTACCTTTGGCAGGAGGTTCATCTTGAGGCTTCATTGCTGGGAAGAGGAGCACCTCCTGTTCACAAAAAGATTAAAATGATGAATAGATGTAGAAAGTGGCTTCGCTGGTATGCTGACAAAAGATGTAGATGAACAGTCTATAGCAGAAACCTTGATATTTTGAGAATCAGTTAACATCATAGCTAATCTGTCGATACCCATTCCCCAACCAGCAGTTGGAGGCAGCCCATACTCAAGAGCTGTACAAAATGTTTCATCTAAAGCCATCGCTTCATCATCACCTGATTGTCGATCCTAGTGACAGAATAAATCACATTCAGAGCACTTTCCAAACATTTAAAATCTGAAAGCTTTTTAGTGATGATAGGTACCTTGAGTTGTTCAGCAAACCGCTGGCGTTGTACCACAGGATCATTTAGTTCGGTGTATGCATTCAATAACTAAGATATAATTAGAAAATTTAGTAATGGTCAGTAAAACTTAAGAGAATTCAACTGACAAGCGAAGAAGAGCAAAAATCTTCGGGTCAAGAGGAAATACTTCGCGTTTGTTGACAAATAGCTCAAAACGTTCAGTCAAGCCTGGCTTCGACCTATGCCACTTAGCCAAAGGACTCATAATCTCAGGATGGTTGATCATAAAAGTAGGGTTTACGCAAGTCTCCTCCAAAAAGTGTCCCACCAACTGCAAACATGGGGGTGACAAAAACCACAATTTAAGAACACAAATTTGTTCACTACAAGCTTCAGAATTACATGGGCCAGGTCTAAACCAATTCATCAAGGAAGTAACTGAATATGGCACATCTTGACAAAATTAGAAGTCAGATAATTTGCTCAATTTTTGCAACTTGACAATAATTACAAACGGATCGCAAAAACTTGAAAAAAAAAGATGAGAAAATTAACCTTGTCCAGTAGGCGTGCTGTCGTTTGAGGAGGGGGACATTTGACCTCAAAGCTCTCACATGCAGCCATGAGATACTTATTAGCCTCATCACTAGACAGGTCCTTTGGTATGTTAAGGTTGGCCACCTTCTCCAACTCATCTATCATGTCAATTCTCCTGCAGCAATTAAACCAACACTTGGATTATCCCAAGTCTATACTTCCACAGCAATCTCTACATACCAGGGTAACAAGTAACAGACCTAAAGGGGGGTGTAAAATCTATCTCAATTGGGTCCTTATCTAGCCCATTTGAATGATATTTAATTATGTAGCCTCCAGTCAGTTTCTTGATCATTCCTATTTTGGATAAATCAAGTTAGATGACAATGATACAAAATAGCAAGCAGGTAAATAAATTGCATATAAACTAAAGATATTCATCAGGCAACTGCGAAAAATTAACTCTCACCACTCAGCAGTTCTTCTGTCAGATTCATCAAATCATTGTAGTCTGCAAAAGCCATGTAGAACTCACAGGTTGTAAATTCAGGGTTGTGTGTCAAATCTATACCCTCGTTTCTGAATTGTTTTCCTATCTCATACACTCTGTCAAGTCCACCTACAACAAGCTCCTTAAGAAAGAGTTCAGGTGCAATTCTCATGTACAGCCTCATGTTCAATTCATTGTGATGAGTGACAAAAGGACGGGCGGCAGCTCCACCAGCAATCATGTTCATCATAGGTGTTTCAACCTGAAGACAGAATTGTATTGACAAGATTAGTTAGAAAGAAATCATTAGCAGGCACGGTATACATGGGGATAAAATATAGCACAGCTATTTAGACATCCAAAAAGATGATTGACCTCCAAAAAATCAAGATTGTCAAGAAAGCTTCTTATGTATGTTATGATCTTTGACCTTGTCTTGAATATCTGCCGAACCTCCAAGTTCAACAACAAATCCAGATACCGTTGACGATAGCGAGTTTCCTGGAACCCAAAAGGAATAAAAAGAATGAATGTATAAATCCTCAAGAATAGTAGGGGAAATAGACAAGCAACAAAATAAGTTGACGCATTCGTCTTCTAGTACCCAGGGACAAAAGTGCAAAGCCATCCAAAATCATTTTCTTTGAAGTAAAACAAGGGGAATTATAACAGGACACACTTATTTCGAGGGATCACTGCCCAAAGATGAACTAAAGTATAATCACACAAGATGAGCATAAAATTATGTAGCTAATCCAATAAGACATGTCTTAATATTGACATGGGCTTCTCTTCGTAGGAAAAATACCTGGTCTCTGAGTACATACGTTTCTGGATTCCTGGTGCATCCTGGTAACCAAGCTTCAATTTTCTGTACAACCCCATTGTGCCAAAAATAGTATCAACCATTATAAGCTGATCAATAAGAAACATTTTCCACATTCAAACTTACATTATCTGAGACAGGAGCAGTTTTTTGCCTTGGCATCATATGTAGACAATGAGATAAAACCATGAAAGACGTGGGGAAAATGCTTAGCTCCCCCCTTTTGGTTTTACCTGGAGTAAGGAAACAGAAACAATACAATCATCAGTGTTCCTATAAGGAAAAACTATGGATAGATTATTTCCTGAAAAAGAAATAGAGATAATTTGTACATTGCATGTCCCACAAACAAAGTCAAGTTTATCCAGAACCAGTAAGTGCAGCAAATTATTTAGAATTTGTAATGGAATAAACCTGGAAATCCAGTAATGCCAACAATATCACCACGTTTCACGTGGGAGTGGAATTTTGAAAATTCAGCTTCTTCCATTCCAGATTTGCTGAAGTATAGCAATAAACAAAAAGTCACCTAGTTAATCCGAGAATGAAAAAGAAAACAAAGAGGAGAGAAAAAGAGTAAAGAAGGGTATAGTAGCAGACACAGAATTTTATTTGTTAAAGTTCTTGTCTATAGACATTAAAAGATTTAAAGGCAAAAACCAAATTAAGTTCATAGTTTACTGAGAACTGGAAAAAGTAATATCATAATTCATAATGACAAATGAAACTTTACACTATCAACAGCACTTAACTGTATTAATTAACTCAAGCTTCTAACAAGTGTACCATCCTGAAGATTGAAACGTCAGCACTCTAATTGACCAAGATAGAAAACTGAAACAAACTTAACTTACCAAAGACTCAAGCCTTAGAGAGTTATTAGTGTTAAGAATTGTAACTAATTATTTATTCATATAATATTGTGCCTAGTGTATAACAACCTCCTGGACACGTGTATGGTGTATATACATTCTGTTGTAACCAATTACTGTATAAATACAAATATTAAGCTCATCAATTTGCTTCTTCCAATATATCTTGCTTTTTCATTCTTGATTTTTCTTAATTATTAGATATCTGGACAAAATCATTTTGCTTCAGTTTGTAGCTTAATTCCATTGGTTTCAAGATGTAACATCCAGGATCTGTAATAATAAGACCAACCAGAAAAGAAATTAATAACAGTGAAGTAAAACTAGATATACCTTGCATCAGCCATGACTTGGACTTTAGCGCCACCACCATGCAAATCATAAAAGAAAAGCTTCGAGGAAGAAGATCGTTTGCTCATGATTCGACCTTGAAGATTAAAAGAATATACACAGTTTAACAAAAGGAAAGATGCTAGCAACAAAACATATAGCCATATTGATTGAACCGTCTATGTTATAGTACCAGCCAATGACACAGTTCTCTCCACAAGATGCTCTCCATTGCTTAAGGATCCATATTCCCCAATGAATTCAACAACAGACATTGTAACATGAAACTTGTGTGGATATGGACTTTTCCCTTCCTCCTTCAGAGCAGCAAGATATTTCAGTCTATTCTCAAAGTATTGCTGCAACAAAGGCAAAATGGAAGGAGTGTTGAAACAAAATCCCAAATCACACTGAATCAAAAACTTTGATCCTTCACATCATCAAATAAAAGGCTCTTATAGAAACAAGGACAGAATTATACCGTGGGATCCATCTCATCATCATCAGCTGCTGCAGATTTCTCACCCTGAGAACCAGCCTTGGCAGTGGCCTAAAGAAAAAGCCAAAAATTGTAACATAATTAGTGATATAGGGCAAGTGGAGAACATTCCAACAATTTGATGAAACACATATAAATTGTAAAATGAAATTGTAAAATGAGTTGCTGGAAATTTTAAATTGTGTTGGAATTCACGAATTTAGGGATAGAATTATCGAGATAGGAATTAACAAAAGCATAGATCTAATAATCACTCCTAGAATTTGTATCATGAAGTAAGAATCACACCTAAGATTTGAAACGAACAAAATTAAAGGAATTATACCATTCCAGAAATCACTTCTAGAACTCATGGATATCTAAGAATCACTCCTAGAAAGCACATTTTCCCACTAGAAAATTAGTCTATTCTTGTTCCTTGAAAGATTGAAACACGTATATATAGCAAAAGTCTTTAAACCCTTAACCTTACGAAATAGGGATCTTAACTAACTAAAATTTCCAAAATTTCCAAGTAAACTAAAATAACAGGAACTGACTTATTTTAAATCCTGTTCTCATCACGTTACTGTTCATATGAACATTCATAGTGACACAAAAGAAATCCCCCTCCCCATCATTTGACAATTCAGAGCACGGTTAAACAAAACATAATTTCCCAAATAGTACTATCTGGGGAAATTTTCATGTTGGTTAAAAGAACAAACTTTAAGATAAGTAACCACTAAAAAAAGCAACTAAGCCCACATTTCTTTTGGTACCTTCGCAAGCCAATTCCAAAACACACAAACGATAAGATCTTCAGTGACCAATTAGAAACATGCAAGGACATAAGATAAGTATCGGTGCCCATTATAAGTTGGCGTCATTAAAACGAAAAAAGTGCACCTGCTTGGCTTTCTCCTCCTCCTTGCGCCGTCTTTCTTCTTCCCTCTGCTTGTTCTTCAGTTCCTTTTTGCGCGCACTGCCCACACACGCGTAAAGAAAAGGTTAAATGCAGTCAAAACCAGGACAAATGTAGCTGAAGTTGATTGTAAGAGTATCAGTTTTAGGCGCAGTGCAAAGTACAGAGATAAAACTCACTTCTTGCTGATAGTGTCGCCGGAAGCAGGAGAATCGGAGTCCATAGCTAAGCTCGAGACTGCTTTGGCTGTCTCGTCGACGGAGCCTTCCATGTCTTTGGTTTCCTTAGCTGAGAGCCGCCACTTTCACTAGGGCTTTTCTGGTGAAATAGGAAATGTGAATTGAGTGGGTGCAAACTCCGTTGCTTGTAACTTATGTCCAAAATGCAAAAGAATAAAAATAAAAAATAAGAAGCGTAATAATTAGTAATTAGCGACGAGAATAGACCGAGGCCGGGCCTAAGCAAGAGCCCGCCCTGACATCTTCTGATAAGGCCTGGATCTAGTTTTAGGCCTGAATGTGCCCGAGGCATCTGGGCTCGAGGCACTCTAAGCCTAAGCTTAAACTTGAATTTGAATTAGAAATTTTTATTTTTATTTAATTAAAAAATAAAAAATGATGATTTTTTTCAAAACAACGTCATTTTTTACAATAATTATCAAGTCTCGGGCAGTGTTTTGAAACCCGAACCAGCCATCGAATCGGAGGCCTTATTGGTTTACCACCGGTTTAATCGGTTCGACTGGTTTGACGTCATACTTAGGTAATAATTATATTTAATTATATATAATATTAATAATATTTAAAAATACAAAAATTTTAAAAATAAAAATTAATTGAACCGGACCGGTTCTCACTGGTTCAATTTAGAACCGATTTTTAGGGGTGAACCGGACCGGATAGTCAACCAGTCACCGGTTGGACCGGTCAGTCCGGTCCGATTTTCAAAACCATGATCTCGGGCATAGCTCGAGCTTAGTTCGAGGCCTCGTCAACTATCATCTCTAATAATAACCTTAATTAGGGTATAAATTTCCAATTACATGAATAAGGATTAGTGAGAAATAGGCTTGAAATGGCAGGCCAAAATTTTTCATTAGTCCTGATTGAATTCCAATCCGAAATTTAGGTTTCAAACCAAATTTTAAGCTTAAGCAAGAATGGCAAAATGATTTCAGCCCAGTTCATTATGAAATTCAAGTTCTGATAAGAATAGCAAAATTAGTTCGTCCAAACTCATCTTAAAATTAACTGATTAGTTTTAGTTTAACTCAATTTTGAGTCCGAGGAGCTAAGAGTCAACATGACACCCAATCTAAACTCTACCTTAAACTGGTACTCCCTCTGATTCATAATAAGAGTCGTTTTAGATACATTTTAATTATTCAAAATAAGTGTCATT
>JANVCL010000008.1:1308930-1321529 GCA_026546855.1 Erythroxylum incrassatum | reverse complement strand
TGAGACCTGGGCCACCACAAGATCGAACTCGAGTCAGACTCTCAGATTGTGTTGCAGCTTCTGTCAAACTCCACCAACTGCACCACGTCGCAAAATCCTCTCATCATAGGCATTATTGAATTGCTTAATCGCAATTGGGTCGTGATCCCTGTCATACCTACCGCGAAAGAAATTGATGTGCAGACTGGTTCACAAACTTTGCTGTTAATTTTGACAAAGGAGTTACCACTTTTGTATCTACACCATCCAGGTACACCTCAATCTTCGTAGAGGATATTATTGGGATTAGCCTCCCCCGCTTAATATTGTAATCTATTGTGTTTGTTCCCTTTTAATAAAAAAAACAATTGTTGCAGACCGAAACTTTTTAAAACTAAATCAAACTCAAAAGTTGTATCAATTCAAACTCCACTCATTAATTTCAAATTGCATAGGGACTGGTTTGCCAATTCCTTTTATTTGATTTTGTTGCCACTTGATTTTGAGAATAGTTTAGCACTCTTTAGCTTTAGCATTCTCGAGGGTTAATTTAGCATTATAATTCTTAAGCAATAAAGCAACAAGAACTGTCACACAGCCTTAGGCACATCTTTTAAGTTCCAACTGTTCAATATAATCCAGAAAAAAAAAAGCTTTAGTTGAAGCATCATCTTGAATTGTCCATGTTTCAGAGCAATCACCAAAGTTCCTGATGCTCTACGCCTCATCTCACAAATGGTACCAGCAAGTACTCTGCATAAAATAGCTGCGAAAAGGAACAAGACATTGCTTACATAGCAGCTCACAGAGACATGAATCTAATCACAGACTGCAATACTGAGAAGACAAGTTTAATGGGGTAGGCACAGAGTCACTGACTAGTTTCTTGCCTACTTGCCTGAACCATTTGCTTCGTGTATGTAAAATGCATGAGTGGTGATTGGATTGCACAGGCTGACAAGCTCCATGCCAAGAGCATCGAACCATCAGCCTGCGCTCCCTTCTGATCGGCGCCCGGTTGTCCCGTGCAAGCCGGGATGAGATAGGGAGTTCAGGATAAAGCATATATAGAACTGGATCTTACTCCAGCAAGTTTTCATTTTTTTTGGGAAAATTACTCAAGCAAGTTAAAAGAACCAAAACGAGCCAAATTCAGACCACCTTGAACCAACTCCTATCATATTATTGTCATCGTTCTAAAATCTCTCCCAATACATCAGAAATGCCTAGATGTTTGAACAAATCAAGACAAGGAACAAAGCGCCTTAGCGAAGGCTTGACTACATGCAAAATTATCTGTTCGGTCCATATCTTATGAATTGCTTTATTCGAGTTGAAATGAACAGATTTTTGCTAGTTGTCAATTCTGGGTGTTCACTGCAAGGTTTAAACGGCTAAACAATGACAGGCAATTACCTTCCAGATAAACATGTAGCAGGAAGTTATTGCAGCTTTCTTCTTCAAATCAACAGATTTGGCATGGTTCCACAGTGTAGAGCCCAAGAGTACATGACCAAGAACCTGAAATATCAACATATAAAGATGTCTCACAGAAATCTATTAAATTATCCACACTGTTTCCTACTGACCATTTTTAGATGCTCGGAGTAAGTATAATTTTCAACCAGCTACTTTAGAACTTTTACATTAAAATTTAACTTCTGTTAATATAATAAACCTAGTCAGACAACGGGGCTCTCTAATGCTAATGAGCCTTTGGCTCAGGGATTCCAAAGGCATCTTCATCTCCAAAATAAATTATAATCAATAGGACTACTTGGCTTCTCATAGTGAAATGGCGTTAAAACGCAGTTGGGTACACTGTACAATGTACATATAATTGGTAGATCTTTTCTAGAATTACATGTCCAAAGTAGAAGGAATATCAGAAACTGAATTCATATGCATATAAAACATAAATCTTTCTGGAAAATGAAGAGATTTATGGTGTATGATTAAGTGAACGTCAACAATTCAGCTGATGGTGAAGCAATTCCCTTCAGTTTTCAGATAGTTTGAGAACTAAATACAGTCAAATGTATATAAAAAAATGCATTGACAGAAAACAGGTTACCGTGATCCATTTGCTCCAGTTGCAGGAAGATGTTAGTCCAACTAAAACAGCAATACCATATGCAACTTCAAGCAATGCAATACAGGTCCAATATACCTGAGCAAGATCAGTTAGGCACAAAACAAGGGAACTTACTCCTCTAGCAAGAGAAAATGCATAAGTCATATGCTAACCCGTTTCTGGCCCAGACTCACTGTAAAGGTTTGTATGCCAAATATCTTGTCACCTTCCATATCAGGTATATCCTGCATGTAATCCACTTTGAATTCAGGGAAAGATATACAGTGGATATGTTACCAATTTCCTCCCTTTAGGACCAGTCGTTATACTTATCAGATGAAACTTATTTTATATGAATTGCTAACAATCATTACCTTAAATAAGGCTATTACAACTGAAAAGAAGCTCATGAATGCAGTTGCAAAAATTAGAGGCTTTGAAAAGGTAGCAGGTCTTCCGTACACATGGCTCTGGAGATTGTCAAGAGAAGAATTTAAGCACTTTAAGAATATTCCAACAGAAACAAATAGCATCTGTCAGGCAATCCAATGAACCTCGACTATAAAGAGATTTGTGTTCCCATGTTTTCCAGACACCATTTTAGTGTCAAAAATACTTCATTGACGTCAAAGGACCTGGAAAATTATTTATAAGTTGCATGCACTTAACTTGTGTGCTGCAATAGAATTCCAACCATTTAGGTCCTGGCGTCCAAACAAAAGCCATCCATGTTTTTCTTTCCCAAAATCAATGCTAATATCGTCTCCAGGATTTAATTTTTGCTAATATTTAAATATATAATAACAAAAGATTTGGAAAGCAAACACGTACCTGCATATGCAGAAAAAAGGCAAGTTGAACAATTACTGCCCTAACAGCAAGAATGCACATTGCTGCAACAACTGCAAACCTTTTCCATCTCAGAAGTGGCAACTGAACATTTGCAACATGTAAAGCCCATGAGTTAGAAAATCATGTATGATCATGTTAGCATTTAGATTTAAATGAACAGGTTCAAAATAAAGAAAATAAGTAGAGTGGGCGTAAAGACAGGAAACCTACTCTGCTGCATTAGAGGCTAGGAGCTTACAACATGTAAAACTAATTTTCAAAACAGAGTCACTACAGATGAGTGTAATCCTTTGATTATTTTAATAAGAAAAATTTATTGTCAATTGCTTAAAAAGAGAAGCTAGTCAAACTACATTACAAAATAGATAACATAAGGCAGTCTATCTACTGTACTTTGTTTTGCACAACCATTTGAGAATGTGGAAATTTTCATGTTGTATGAAACTCAACTTACGTTCATTGAATATGCCGTTCCAAGAACAAAACTGATGAAAAGAGCCCAAAGTAATGGCCACGATCTAACAATCCATCCAAGCCAAAAACTCTGTACAGATGAGGAACAACTTAGTAAAATTCTTTGTGAATCTCATTTACAGATGTGACAGCAGACTAAATTTCATGAATGTTTGTCAGTATACACGACCATCTCATCAGACTTGCTAAGTTCTTTGCATTATTCAACATTTAGTGGTCATATTTAACTTGGAGAAATAAAATACAGAAAATAACATTTAGTAGTGCTTTGCTTCTATAGTTAGAAAAGGCTGTTTAGATGCTCCCAGGTAAGTCACGCATTGAATGATGCTTGTAGTTTTACAGACCAAGAAGGAACAGAAGCAAATTTCGAATACCACATGCTTCATTTTCCTTTCAACTAGGACTCTAGCAAATATCTTTACAGGTGAACTCATACCAGATGTCAGCGGCCAAATTTATCCATGTGAGTGTGAACTACAGATTAAAATATTGCATCACAATCTTAAGTAGTTAATTACAGCCTAAGCTGCATACATGAATATTTACAAATTATATACCATGATGGCAAAAGATATTATAATCACGACACCAGTGCCCATGGAATATTCCCCTGATGCCAAAGGAAGATATGGCTTGTTAACCTGCAATGAAACGTAACAGAGTTCATATGAGTTTAAATTTAGCACAAAGAGTAATGTATCTCTTTCATATTGTTCCATTACCTTCGGAAATACAAGATGTTTCCCCACATTTAGTTGAAGGAATTATTTATTGCTTCAACAATTAGTCTAGAACATTGACATCAAAAGAAGATACCCAGAATTTGTAGTTATTAACATGTTACAAACAGCAAAGTTACCTTGTCTATTTCAATATCTGTCAATTGATTCAGTCCAACAATGTAGATATTCATCATGAGAGCAGCAGTTAAAGCCTAAAGTACACAAAAATGACATGTTAGCTCAACAAAAATATAAGTACTTATGGACTCTTTCAATTGACTTGGATATATAGTGCATCACCTCCAACAGCCCTGTAAAAAACACTGGAGAAAAGTCTGAGAGCTTCTCAATTGCAAGGAGAGAAACTGAAAAAATGCTGAGGGCCTGTTGATAAAAAATTAGGTCAAGCTGAATAAATTCTTGATTACATGGGAAGTTTACAAGATTTTGGCAGCTGATATGCAACATATTAATACATTAACTTATTACGAATTTACCATGAACTTAACTGTGCCTATAACTGTATGAGGCCGTGAAAATCTGTAAAAAGCATGTAATGAATGAAAAACAGATCCCTTGGGATTAAATGCACCAGGCTCTGATTCAAGAGGCTTTCTGGAAGCAGCATGTACTAAAAATTTCTCTTTGCTTTTCATCAATGTCGTCTCCTTCATGTAATGCTGGTGGAAACGTGCCACACAACTTCGATTTAAGTTTCCCCATGAAAATTCAACTGCTCCTGTACCTGTTATCAATATGATCATACTATCTTAAATTGCAGCTATATGAAAAGAAAGCAAAGACTACAGCCAAAAGCAAAATCAAACGACCTGAGAACAATTTCCGTCTGAAGCAAAATAATTAGTCATCATCCTAACAGCTAGCTTTCAGGAGACAAAAGCAAATAACAATGTCATCATGAAGCGAGTCATTTCACCAAATGTTCCATCAATCGATTTAATTCCCCAAAATAACAATATATTGATGATTTTACTATCTGGCCTTAGAAAAGATCTCTATCTACATTGATTAGAGTCTATATAACTAGATATTAATAAGAGAATTAAGAGCTTACTTGAAGAGTGACCCAATTTGAAGTTGTCGCTCCTCCAACAACTTCTGCCAACTAACACTTCCAATCATCAGATCATGAACATATAGCAGCCCCATAATAGTAATCCCGCAAGAAAATAGCACCAAAAAAGACAAATCAAAATGAAATTAATGCAAGGCAAAAGCTAGAAGTAAAATCCAACTAAAGTAATTTCTAAAATGCAAAGATTAGACTGAAAGAAGAAAGCAAAAGAATACTGTGAGCTACAAAGAAATGAATGAAAAGAAGAAAAAACCCAGATACTAAATGGAGGATAAAATGCTTCAGATGCAAAGTTACAGCACTTGGCACTTCTACATGCAATGAACTGAAACAAAAAGAAAAGTTTCTCAGCACAGGTGAGTGAAGAAGAAGAAGAAACTTTGGTAAGTGACCAAAGAAGTAAAGAGTCCATTTTGGTCTCTTGAATCAATAACAATTAGAAGTGAACGAAGTTTAAACTATACTTCCACATGCAATGAGCTGAAGCAAAAGCAAAAAAACGTCTTACCAGAAGTGAGAGAAGAAGAAGAAAACTGGCTTGGAATTGACCCAAGAAGCAAAGACTCCATCTTTTTTTGGCTTCTGGAATCAATAACGTTAACGAAGAGGCAATAATGACAAAGATTGGTCTCGTACCTTTCGCGGGGCAAAATACAGGGCTTGTGGATCCTAAGGGTGTTTAATGCTGCCAAATGGCCGCTAAAGCAGGTCAAATCGTTAGTTCTAAGTCATTTTCACGACATTTATCGGCTTCGTTGTTTATAACAAGAAACGAAAACATTTACCTAACCAAACTCAGCTCTTATTAGGAAGTTTTCCTTAGTTGCTGTAGCACTTGGCAGCAATGTACTCCGACAATTTGGCGGGCAGCCAAAGCAGGACAGGATCTAATTGTAAAGAGTCATTTCCGCGACATTTATTGGCTTCGCGGTTTATAACAAGAAATGAAAACATTTGCGCAACCAAACTAAACTCTTACTATGAAGTGTTTCTTAGTTACCACAGCAGCAGTGTACTCCGGCAATTTGGCGGGTAGTGGTAACTTTAGTTAAGACACAATTCTGACACGTACCAATGACTTCACATTAGTGAAAAGAACAGTGGAGGAGATAGAGAAAATATCTCTCCGGTAACATAGATACTACGCATGTCTATACATTGAGACAATACATGCATACATTGTACATGGACTGGTCCATACGAACATAAATCAAACGAATTGAGGTGGCATTTGAGATGTCGAAATTGATTAGACAAATCGCTCCATTAATTAAGAACTGCTGTGCATTATCATTTATAATATCAAGAAAGAACTCTTGGTCAATCAATCTTGACGTAGTAAATTTGAGCACGTGATTTTATCATAGTAAATATTTGAACTAAGGATCGAAAGCGCTACCTGTCCTCAAGAGATCAATAAAAGACTATGATATGATATGACCACAAGAAAAAGTCTAATCAATTTGCAAGACGATAAGCATTAGAACATTTCAACACTCGTGATACGACCACAAGAAACAGTGTAATCAATTTGTAAGACGATAAGGCATTACAACATTTCAACACTCATGATATGACCACAAGAAAAAGTCTAATCAATTTGCAAGACGATAAGGCGTTACAACATTTCAACACTCATGATATTACCACAAGAAAAAGTCTAATCAATTTGTAAGACGATAAGGCATCACAACATTTCACACATTGCTCGAAATCGAGTGGAGGATTTACAAAAAGCCCGAACCTTTACATGTTAAGCGCATCTTCAATAACGACCAACCAAACCATAACGTCTGAATAGCCTCATTTGCTCATTTCTTATCTATCCTCTTCCTTTCAACATTTTTATTCGTCATCAACTCAAATTCCAAAACCCCAAACCCCAAACTCTCTCAGTCAATGCAATGGAAGGCACTCTCTTTCCCAGCAAGCCTATCGTTCCTATACCAATCACCAGACCACCGCCGCTAATCCCGCCGACTAAACCCACCTCAACGGCGCTGCTCCCACCGCCGTCAACTCCTCAGTCACCACCTTGTTCGACTGTCCAATTTGATTCTCTTCTCCAACATCTTTTGCATTTGTCTACTTCACATAATATCAATGCCCGCAAAGTGACTGGCTCTAAATACCCTTCTCTTCGAATCTCTGCTGATTCTTCTCAAAAACAGCTCCAACCAACTAAAAATGGAAACTTGAGGAGCATTTCAGTTCTGGAGTTTGATAGTGAGAGTGAAGAGAGTGATGGGTCGTTTGAATTCTTGTCAGAGAAGGGTAAGTTCATGGTTAAATCAATTGTAGAGCAGCCTTTGCATTCCTTGACTTCGTTTTTTGATCGTTCTGAAATTGAGTTGCTTCAACTTGATTTGACTGGTATATTGAAAGCACTAGACGATACTGGTAGTTGGCAGAGGGCCCTTTTATTGTTTGAATGGATTGTCATGAATTTGGGCGTGACAAATGTGAAAATTGATAACCAGGCTATAGAACTAATGATTAGAATCCTTGGTAAAGAGTCGCAACATTCTGTTGCGTCGAAGCTGTTTGATGTTATTCCTGTGGAAGAGTATTCATTGGATGTTCGAGCATATACAACTATTATTCACGCATATTCTAGTTCTGGCAAGTACATTAAAGCAGTTAGTTTATTCCAGAAAATGAAAGATTCAGGCTTGTCACCAACTCTGGTCACTTACAATGTCATGCTTGATGTTTATGGGAAGATGGGTCGGTCTTGGAACAAGATTATAGGCATCTTAGATGAGATAAAAAGTAGAGGGCTTGAGTATGACGAGTTTACTTGCAGCACTGTAATTTCTGCGTGTGGGAGAGATGGCTTGTTAAATGAAGCCAAAGAGTTCTTTACTGGATTGAAGTCTCAAGGCTATGTCCCTGGTATTGTTACTTATAATGCCTTACTTCAAGTTTTTGGGAAGGCAGGCGTTTATTCAGAGGCCTTGAGAATCTTACAAGAAATGGAAGAGAACAATTGTTCTCCTGATGCCGTAACTTATAATGAGCTTGTGGCTGCTTATGTGAGGGCAGGCTTCTGCGAGGAAGGAGCTGCTGTCATAGAAGCAATGAGTAAGAGAGGTGTATTGCCAAATTCTGTGACATATACTACTGTGATAAATGCTTATGGAAGAGCTGGAAAGATGGAGAAGGCATTAGAGCTGTTTGAGCAGATGAAGAAGTCAGGTTGTGTTCCCAACGTATGCACTTACAATACTATCCTTGGGATGCTGGGGAAGAAGGCACAATCAGAGGAGATGATGAAGATTCTCTATGATATGCAAGTAAATGGATGTGCCCCTAATCGTGTTACGTGGAACACGATACTTGCCATGTGCGGTAATAAAGGCATGCACAAATATGTGAATCGTGTTTTCCTAGAGATGAAAAATTGTGGTCTTGAGCCTGGTAAAGACACGTTCAATACATTGATTACTGCATATGGAAGGTGTGGTTCTGATATTGATGCAGCCAAAATGCATGAAGAGATGATTAAAGCAGGGTTTTCTCCGTGTATTGCAACTTATAATGCACTTTTGAATGCTTTGGCTCGGCGAGGTGATTGGCAGTCGGCAGAGTTGGTCATAGTTGACATGAAAAGTAAAGGTTTCAAGCCTCGTGAAACTTCATACTCGTTGTTACTCCATGCTTATGCAAAGGTAGGCAAGGTCAAGGGTATAGAAAAGGTTGAGAACGATATTTATGGGGGTCATATTTATCCTAGCTGGATGCTCTTGAGAACTCTAGTTCTTGTGAATTTCAAATGTAGAAATCTAGCAGGTATGGAAAGGGCTTTCCAAGAGCTACAAAATCATGGTTACAAACCAGATTTAATTTTATTCAACACAATGATTTCAATTTTTGCCAAGAATAAAATGTATGTTCGAGCCCAAGAAATGTTGAATCTAATTCGGGAGAGTGGGCTAAAGCCAGATTTGGTCACCTACAATAGCTTGATGGACATGTATGCTAGAGGAGGAGAGTGTTGGAAAGCAGAAGAGATCCTCAAAAGGCTAGAAGAATCCGGTGGCAAACCGGACCTTGTTTCTTTTAACACTGTCATCAAAGGGTTTTGCAGGGGAAGACTCATGCAGGAGGCTGTAAGGACACTCACTGACATGACATCAAAAGGAATTCAACCATGCATCTTCACCTACAATACTCTTGTCGCTGGCTACGCAGGGCAAGGGATGTTTTCAGAAATAAATGATCTAATTCGTTACATGATTGAGCACGAATGCAGGCCAAATGAGCTAACCTATAAGATAGTTGTGGATGGTTATTGTAAAGCAAGAAAGTACAGGGAAGCAATGGAATTCATATCTAAAATAAAGAGTATGGATGATGTTTTTAATGATCAGTCTGTGCAAAGACTTGCTTGTCGAGTTCGGGACAGGCTTGAGTCATAACTGTATAAATGCATTTGAAGGTGACTATTTTTCTCATCACCTGGAATCTTTCATGGTTTGCATTGAAAAATTTGTGAACTCTCCAGTTTCTGGTGCATCCTCGGATCACAGTTTATGTGGGTATAATTGAGAGATAAAATTTCTTTCTTTTCCGTCAGATACTGTATGTCCACGGGATCAATTTGCTTGCTTTTTCTCAGTTCTGCGGTTTAACACGGCGTTCCTGGAATGGCAGTGGATAAGATACGAATGGAAAGGCAAGAAGAAAAGTTCCAATGGTTCAACATACGTGTTTGATCTGTAGATAATTTTCGAACTGTATAATATTCAATTCCATTTGTATAACTACAAATTTGAGTCTTCCTTTTATAGCTAGCTAAATCTGTAACTAAGCGGGATACTTGGATATGGTTCTGATCACCTTCTTCATACTTGAAACCCATGTTAGCATGTTAAGTGATTTCTCCTTTCACTTTCTGTTCGCTCAGTGGTTGCTTTGTAATTGTGCTTGATGACCTAGATTACTAGTGATGGTGTTGGCAGAAAAGCACAGGACCAATCTGAAATCAATGATAAAATTGATTTGACCAAAATTTGAGTTGGATTTGAATTTAAAATAAATGTCTCCAACATTAAATTTAGGATGATAAGAACTTTGACTCTTATCAGATCAAAATTTAACTAATAATTTCAATTTAAAAAATTTGTCCAACCTTTTTTTAATACAAAGGAAAACTCAACAAACAAAAAAAATTATCGCAAAAACATTGCGGTACAAAGCGTCTTGCTAGTCTCTGTGGAAGAGCTCTATTACCCACCTCGGTGGCTCTTGAAGATAATGCATTCCCGGGTCGGTAAGGACTGTGAGTGTTGCTAGGTTATTGGCGCATTGGTTCCCTTCACGATGCACATATTGAAATTTGTCCTCCCAATCTTGTAGAAAAAGTATACGGGTATTTTGTCAACAAAACAAAATTCACAGGAAAATCAGTACTATAAGAGGAAAGAATATTGATGACCTCTAAGGAATCCACTTCGATAATGACTCGGCAGTACCCAAGCGACCAAGTCAAGGTGAGCCCCGAGTGGATGCCCCAAAGTTCAGCCTCTAGCGGTGACCCTCGCTTGATGTGCTGTAGAAACCTACCGCACCACTTGCTGTTCCAATCCCGAAGTAAAGTCCCAGCGGTAGCGAGGGACGACCCTTGTTGGACCAGCCAACTAGGCTGCGCACTGATAAACCCTGTGTCAAAAACACATAGCTCTCCACCGCTCTTGCTTTGATTATCCACTCCACATACTCCTTAACTGCTCGCGTACCGTCTTCTGACCAATCAAAGTTCGCTTCAAACAGGCTTTGTTACGCCAAGTCCATAGCATCCAGTATACGACTCCAAAGATAGTAGCCCATTGCTACTATGCCACCCAGGATTGTTTCAGAAGGTTGGATTTCACCCATTCCTTCATGTCTTGTTGATAGAAGTTCAGATCCACTGTGCTCGAGGGAAATTTTCGCCAGAAAGCCTACACTCTCGGACAGTCACGGATGACATGGAGAGTGGTCTCTTCCTGCCCACATGCATGGCATCTACTATCCGTTGCGATATGACGTATAACTCTCTGATAGTTAGTCAAAAGCTTTTCCTTGCTTAACAACCAAAGAAAAGCCCTGATTCGTTGAGGCCCCACTCACTTCCATATTAGGGCCCAAAGGCTAGCATTAACCTAAAAAATGTTCCCTTTGATCAACTTGTATGCTGACGTCACGATAAATCGACCATTATCCGTTTGACCCCACTGTATTGTATCCTCTATTGCGCCATCTGTATTAACAAGTATGTCAACAATATCCAGACAGACTGGAGAAGGAAGGTAGCGTTGGAATAAATTCCACTGCCAGTTGCCATCTTCAGTTGTCATGTCCGCTACTTTTGCATGCAAAATAGAATAAGGTATTGGCGATGTCGCCACACCTACTAGGGGGCCCCAATCCATAACCCAGTTATCCAACCAAAAAGATATGTGTCTACCATTACCCAGACGTCACTTTACCCCTTGTCGAATGTGTTGCCAATTAGCTGAAATTCCTTTCCAAGTGCACGAAGCTCTGCTCCTATAGATAGTGGGATGGATAAAACGTAGGTTCATGAGATATTTAGCCCTAACGATCTTAACCCAGAAGGTTGAAGGTTAGGTAATCAAAGCCCAACCCAACTTAGTTAAGGCATCATTAGAAGATCAAATACGCTTCAGGCCTAGTCCTCCACCTTCTTAGACCGGCATACGGTATCCCACTTCACTAGGTGTAGTTTCTTCTATTCTCTCTTGGATCCCTAGAGAAAATTTCACATAATTTTCTCCAATTTATCACAAAGGTGTCTCGATAGGCGCACTGTTTGCGTAGTGAAAATGGGTAAGGTTGATATCACAAATTGAGTTAAGGTGACTCGACTTGCTAAGGGCAGCTGCCTTGCACGCCACCCGGCTAGACGCCTGTGCGCATTATCCAGGATATGTTGATAAGTATGTCGCGTGGTACGCTCATGAAGCAACGGAACTCCTAGATATCTACCCAGGTTATTTGTACTCTGAATATCCAGGGTTCTACTGAGACGGAGGATAGTTTCCTGAGAAACATTCTTGGAGAAATATATCCTTGTGTTTATCCGTGTTAACTTTTTGTCCAGAAGCCTGGCAAAATTCCTCTAGATTGCTTTCAATAATTTACGTCTGGGAATCCGTAGCCTCGATGAAGAGGATCAGGTCATCTGCAAAGAACAGGTGGGAGATAGGGGGCCAGTGGGGCTAAGCTTAAGTGGATGCCAAAGACCTTGTCCCATTTTTTTCGAGATAAGATGGCCTAGCCGTTCCATGCAAAGGACAAATAGGTAAGGGGAGATCGGGTTGCCCCGTTGAATTCCCTGTGAAGGCCTAAAAGGCTTAGTAACTGTTCATTGCCAATCTACCTGCCTGGTCAC
>JANVCL010000008.1:1288784-1300476 GCA_026546855.1 Erythroxylum incrassatum | reverse complement strand
GCAACTAGCTTTATCTTTGGTTTAGAATTAAAATTTAAGTAGGATTATTATGTTTTTATTTTCTATTTAAACACTTATCGTCGTTAATAAAATTACCTCCCTTTCTACAATTTTAGCAATCGAATTCTTTCTCTTTTATCTTTCATTCCTTCTTTCTTCTGTTCTGTTTTTGTTTTATAAAACGGTAGCCATGCCGCGCTGCAATTATCCAAACAGGAAGGTGGGAACCCATTGTTGCACTGATAGGGTTTGCCCGTATATAGTCCAAGGGCCGGCTGTTAATGCATGGAGGTAATTATCTTCTTCCAGAAAACGAATGAGAAAATATTCATTCTCAAGGTTGACCACTTAAATCGAACCTCTGGGTTTTCATAGTTGATTCAGACGGGAGATGATGGTTTGGTACCCTAGTGGGCGACCCAAGAGCTTAACAACGACATCGTCTTTACTGTACCTCTTCGACTTTGCTGTAGTTCACGTCCTTGGTCAGTTTTTCTTATAGTCCGAGTATAGCAACGAGTTTTCAGCTCCTGTACTCGTTCACTGGGCAGATGAAATGTTGTTATTCACTTACTTGAGAACCGCAAGATGCAATCTATATGTGCTCCAATCTTGCAGGAGCAATGATCTGTTCTGCCAAAACAACCAATGCAATATGCAATTGTTCCAATCTTGCAGAAGCAATGATGTCTTCTGAGCCCAACAAACTTCTGATAAATAGTAACTGCATTTATTTTTTATTATGTAAAAAGCTGACACATATACAACAGAAGTAAAACAAGTAGCTCGTTTCCAACTTGCACTAGTGCAACCAATGCAATCTGCAAGTACTAAAATCTTGCAGAAGCAGTGATGTCTTCTGCCTAAAGACCAGCAAACTTCTGACAAATATTGACTGCAGTTATTTCTTAGCATGTAACAAACTGACACATGTAAAACAAGTAGTTCGTTTCCAACCTGTATAGGTAAAACGTTGATAGAAAAGATTAAAAGCTTCGTTCTTAGTGTTTTGGTCAAGTTTTTTTTTTAAAATACCTTTTTTACTTTTTCATCAGCATTAGGCTAAGAAATATATATTCTTTACTAGTAATAAAACTTGAAATTATTATCTTTTAAATATATATTTACATCAAACTAACAATTCTCTTTAAAGTTAAATTGAGTTGCAGGCCTAATGATACTACAAAGGAACATGCTTAGAGTGAAAGAGAGAAAGGAATAGACTAATCCAGTACATAACTGACACTTAGAACGAACACCTCCACTCCACTTTACCCACAGGTTGCCCGTCCAATAGGCTAAGGTAATGCCACTTTCACCAGAGCAAACCGAGCGCGCCACTTACGTTGTCTACTACAGCTAAAACCCACTTACGATTCTTGAAAACAGCCGAAACACCGCCAAACGGTGAAAAGTACCGAAGCAAACCAACACAATTGGCGGTGAGCTGGTGAATCGGTGATTCTATTCGAATGTAAGACAGTAGTTAAAAAGATCAAAAGCCAGGCAAGAACTAACCCATACCGGTTCAAGGTCCGACCCGTTTCTATCTCTCTTTCATTCTCTTAACAATTTTCATTTTTTTCTCTTGACGATTAGCTCAAACTCTTCAATATTTTAGCTAAAGAGCAAAAAAACATCAGCTAATTTCACAAACGTTTGCCCGCCACTCATTATCTCTTCCTTACCATCTTCCTTCCACATAGCAATAAACCGAAAAAGGAAGCTTGACAACAACAACAACTCTGTTTCTCTTGATACCCGAACTTGACACTTTCGTTCTTGTCTTGGGGGTCTTGATCCTTTTTCTGCTTCACTTATCTGGGGTTCGTTTGTTTTTGGGTTTCATGGGTTAGTTGAGTTTGCCTTGAAGAAGCTGAACTCGGTTTTGCTTTTGGAGATGGAGTGGGACAGCAATTCGGATCTGAGCGGCGACGAAGAGGAGGAGTTCTCGCTCGGTGACGCCGTGAGCGGCGACGGAGCTCATGATCCGCTTCCTTTTCCTGTCGAGGATTTGCTCCAGACAGCGCCATGTGGGTTCGTGGTTACTGATTCTCTTGAGCCTGACCACCCCATCATTTATGTTAACACCGTTTTTGAGAGGGTTACTGGTTATCGAGCCGAAGAAGTGCTGGGCCGTAATTGGTTAGTATTGTAATTAGTTAGCTTTTTGGCTCTGTGTTCATTTCTGTGGCTAACGCGAGAAATGAGGATTTGTTATGCGGGAATTTGGGTAATTTGGGCGGTTTAGTCGTTCATTTTGGTCAATTATTGTGTTCTGCTTATGCTAAACCTAGTTTGTGCTTGGGTTCCGTTTGGAGCAAAATTTTGATGTTATATGTTAATTTAGCGACACCTTCTTGAGCACCGAAAACTATAAAGTTACGTACTTTTTGGGGAGTAGTGATTTTTCATACAATAGCAATCTGCTTGTTTTGAAGGGTTTTTGAGCTGAGAACTTCGAATTGTTCCAATTATTTAAAGGTATTAGTGCATTTGCGGTCTATTTCTCTCTTGTTGGTGTTATGGCATAAACTAGGATCCCAGAGATTCCGAGGAAGGAGATATGAGAGAAGTCCTTCCCATTGGACTCGGTGCTGTTTGAATTGTGGGAGGGCAACTGTTGTTTTACTTATTATTGACGTTTTGTATTTTGTTATTCAGTAACAGGGTTGATTCTGAGTTGTTAGGCTAAGCGTTTAGCAATTGAGATGATAGGTAAGCAAGCATACTGCTCCTTGGTTAAATACTTAAAACAGAGTTGAAACAAGCAAAATGCACCAAGAGTGAAGGGTTCTGTTTCAGTCACCTTAAGATGAAACTTTATAATGGTTGGCTTGGACCTTTGTTTTTCATTTGCCGTGAGAACAGGCACATACCTATACAGACTACACATCAACCGTGACCAATCTAGTACAACATAGCATGCAGATACATTCTTTTTCTGTAGGCAAATATAGTGCTGTCTTTGTTATCAAACTATAGTCTTGGCACGTCTTGGTCAATTTTGCAACAATACTGTCAAAATACATCCATTTTTTGGTGACTTGTAGCATTGGCAGAATATGTTGGTGAAATTGTTCGAAGTGTCTTATCAACGTTGATTTCTTTTTTAGATAATATTTAGATAGCTCTTGACGTGATGTCATCTCAATGCTTTTCTAAGTTCCACATTTTTTATTAGATTTTGAGATGTTACTCCTTGGATTTCTGGAACGTCAGTGAATTGCATTTGGCCCCTTGGAGGTAGTTCTGAATAAAAACTTTTCTTTACTTCTGTTGGTTCCCATTCATCATAAATAATGTAAGAAAATCTTGTTTACTTTGCACACCCAGTGAAGTGGGTTTATCTTTCCTTCTTGGTCCAATTTACAGACGCTTGTCCTTTCTGCTTGAAATCAGTAATTTGTGGTGGATTTTGTAATTTTTTTGCCTGCTAGGTTTTGTGGCTTTAGCTTATACATGTCTACGTGTGCGATTGCAATCATATACTGGCTTGGGAGAACATATTAGTATGAATTGGGTGTAGTTTTGGAACTCTAATCTATCTTTTGATATTGCCCTAAAATATCGTAACTTCAGGCCCCTTGATAGATGTTATATTAGATATTCTGAACATTTGTGGAAATAGTCCATGGCTTGGTTTGGCATCTGTTGGCTTCAACTGGGAAGTATATAGTTGTGAAAAAGTATCAGATGTTTTGTACATAAATGCTACTTTTATCTCAAACCTTTTAAGCACCAAATATATTCTATATATACCATCTAAAATATCTTGATGTTTGTTAATAGGTTTTCACACTGTCTTTTGTACATGTTTTTAGCTCTTCAGTTTCAAGTCTACTATTTCAAAGGAGAGCTACTGAGTTAGTTCACCATCTCTTTATCTTATCCTCTGCCTATGCTTGATAACTCTCACTTCTTTCTGATAATGCACTCATTATTGAATGTGTTCTGGTCATTCTTCTTCTTCTTTAGTTTGTTTATCCAGTTTAATACTGATCAAATATACTTTTCTATCTCCCCCATTTGCAGTCGCTTCTTGCAATGTCGAGGACCCTTTGCCAAAAGGAGGCATCCATTGGTTGATTCTACTGTGGTTTCAGAAATAAGAAGATGCCTTGAGGAGGGCATTGAATTTCAAGGAGAGTTGTTGAACTTTCGAAAAGATGGATCACCTCTTATGAACAGGTTGCAACTTACTCCCATATATGGAGATGATGATACAATTACTCATGTTATTGGTATCCAGTTCTTCAAAGAAACGAATATTGATCTAGGCCCTGTGCCTGGTTCTTCAATAAAGGAGGCTGCAAAGGTGGATCGGCTTCATTTTGGCATCTCCACCTATCGCCATGTCTCTGTAGGGGACCGGAATGTGTCTCGTGGGTTTTGTGGGATCCTGCAGTTAAGTGATGAGGTCCTGTCCCTTAAAATACTTTCACGATTGACTCCAAGAGATATTGCCTCAGTTGGTTCAGTTTGTAGGCGACTTTATGATCTGACAAAGAATGAGGACCTCTGGAGAATGGTGTGTCAGAATGCTTGGGGCTGGGAAACAACTCGGGTTTTGGAGACTGTCCCTGGTGCAAAGAGACTAGGATGGGGCCGGCTTGCAAGAGAGTTAACGACCCTTGAAGCGGCAGCATGGAGAAAGCTAACTGTTGGAGGTGCTGTTGAACCATCCAGGTGCAATTTCAGTGCTTGTGCTGTGGGAAATAGGGTTGTCCTATTTGGAGGGGAAGGTGTTAACATGCAACCAATGAATGACACCTTTGTTCTGGACCTTAATTCCAGTAAACCAGAGTGGCAATACGTCCAGGTGAGTTCACCACCTCCAGGACGCTGGGGTCATACGCTATCTTGTGTTAATGGGTCTCATTTAGTGGTGTTTGGAGGTTGTGGAAGACAAGGGTTGCTTAATGATGTTTTTATTTTGGATTTGGATGCTAAACCTCCAACTTGGCGTGAGATTTCTGCTTCTGGGTTAGCTCCTCCTCTTCCACGAACATGGCATAGCTCCTGCACACTTGATGGCACCAAGTTGATAGTTTCTGGTGGATGTGCCGATTCTGGAGTTCTTCTCAGTGACACATTTCTGCTTGATCTGTCAATGGAGAAACCTGTATGGAGGGAGATACCAGTAGCATGGACACCTCCTTCTCGGCTGGGTCACACTTTATCGGTTTATGGTGGTAGGAAAATACTTATGTTTGGGGGTTTAGCTAAGAGTGGTCCCCTTCGGTTCCGTTCCAGTGATGTGTTCACTATGGATCTAAGTGAGGATGAGCCATGTTGGAGATGTGTGACTGGGAGTGGAATGCCCGGTGCTGGAAACCCAGGCGGTATGGCTCCACCTCCAAGGCTTGATCATGTAGCCGTGAGCCTCCCAGGTGGTAGAATCCTTGTCTTTGGTGGCTCTGTTGCTGGTCTTCATTCTGCCTCTCAACTCTATCTTCTGGATCCAACTGATGAGAAGCCTACATGGAGAATCCTCAATGTACCTGGGCGACCTCCAAGATTTGCCTGGGGACATAGTACCTGTGTGGTTGGGGGAACAAGAGCTATAGTCCTTGGTGGTCAAACTGGGGAAGAGTGGATGCTAAGCGAACTCCATGAACTGTCCTTGGCAAGTTCAGTTATCTGATTCCTGAGCAGACTGGCCAAAGTTTGGAGAAGGAATCACTGTAATCCTGAAAAACCTGGAGATGTGAAGTTAATTAATGGGAAAACTAAATTTGGGACTGTTGTTTCACTCACCAAGCAAACCTTGACAAAAGGAAAAAAATGTTGTTCTAGCCTCTAGTAGGACCCTTTGGTGATAGGCAAATGCATTTTCTTAGCCAAGGTAGTTCTGGCACGGGTTGGCTAATGGCTATTCATAAGGTTACATGGAATTGTGCTTTTTCTTTTCTTGTGAGGTTTGTTTTGAGACCACCTTTTGCCATGCTCTATCAGACAATTCTTACATGTTAGGCTTAGTATATGATGGCACAGGTAGATATTTGTACGTCTTAGGCTAAGTTTTTTGTCATGTCCATGCTTTGTTTATGTAATTCGAACTCTATAACTCTCCTATATTTGAAATAATTAAAAAAAGTTGGAGATGGAATGTTTATATCACTTGTTGCTTTGTTTGGATTGACATGTCGGAAGAATTGTGATGCTTTTGGATGTTTCGCGTTGTAGTACACATTATATTGATATTCAAGTAGCATGTGACCTCAACATAAAGATTTTTTTAGTATTGATCCAATTTAAAATTAATCAATTGTCACATATGATTTCACTTCATTCGAGTAAATTAACGATAATTATTAATAAAGACCATATCATAAATTAACGATAATTATTAATAAAGACCATATCATAAATACAATTTAGGATGTAGTAAGCAGAACTTCGTCTTGAACAATTTTTATAAATTACAATTTATGCTGAAGCAAAATATTAAATGGAATTTCTGAGCCAAATTGACAATTAAATTGAAGGCAAAATCTCTAACGCCATTTCATATGTCTAACTAGAGGAAATTTCTTATTTAAGGCTCTTTTTTATACGAGATCTTGAGTCCGAGTCATACAAAAGAAGAGGAAATGAGAAATGGGAAATTTTTCTTGTTAATGATCCTCTAGTCTTTTGGACAAAACTCTTTGATCGGATCAATTACGACTCCTCCCTTCCAACTATGGTGTGGAAGTTGAAGCTACCAGAGAACCCTAAGGCTGCTGAAAACTTGATGCTAAGCAGGGCTAGTAAACAATCAGTAATTAACCAATTAAATATGTGACGACTCCTTGTGCGCATAAGTGTATAGGCTATATAAGAACCTAAAAAATCTTGAGATTTTAGATTTATCTCCTTTAGGACTCTTAAGGTAGGGTCTTAGAAACTTAAAACTAGTCCGACTAAATTGAGATACCAAAATGGTACTTTGCATATTGGTATACTTTAATAACAAAATGGTACTTTGCATATTGATATACTTTTAAAATTATTTAGCATAATTAATAAAATAAAATATAGTTAAAATTAATAAAAGTACTTTTTATTTTTTCGTTGCCAAACAGTTTACTGTATGAAGCACTTTTAAAAAAACTGTTTTTTAATTGACAGCTAAACAGTCAACTGTCTTTTAAAAAAGCTCTTCTCATAAAAGCTCTACTAGTAAAAATTTTACTGACAAAAGCTCAACCAAACGAACTACTAATATAATTTAAACAAAAACTAAAGGAAAAGTTGACCCAATCATAACCGGAATTTCCAAGCAAAGGCACGTGAATCAGTAAGCAGCGAAGACAACAAAAGAAGAAAATAGCCAAAACGACACATTCTAAATATTCGTTAAAATCCAAAAAACTAATTAAACAAAACATAAGACAAAGATCTATCTGTTCAACTAGTCTAACTTAACTAAGGATGCTTACTGGTTGGGTTATAGATATTTATCGTACACTTCACACTAGCACACACCATACCAACCAATCTCTCACACTCAATAAGATTCTCTCTCTTTAGTAAAGTAGTGTCAGTAAAGTCTCCACTGTTTCACCTTCGAAACCGAAGCTAAACCCCTGATTTTCCTTCCCGTTCGGTCTACTTACAGCGACAATGCCAATCAACAAAGACCCTTGTACCCCACCCCCCATGATCGCCAAAATGGGTCCGTACACCGTCTTCAAGACCCCTCCTTCCACTCCCAAGCCTGTCGACCAACAACCCGTCTTCGACTCACCGAAGAAAGTGGTTTCTCCGCCTCCAGTTCAGCCGCCGCCTCAACAGATTGATAAGTCTCACTGTGATGTTTCTGATAATGGCTCCGTCTCTGGGTTCTTCAGGAATGCTGTCTCCAAAGTGCAAAATGGTTTGTGGTTGCCAGTTTTTTAAGTAAAGTTTAGTCTTTTTGTGTTGTTGCATGTGGGGTTTCGAGATGCTTTCCTTGGCTTTTAATGTTATGAATCTAATGCTGTGTGTGTGAGAGAGAGGTGTGCCTTGCCTCAGTTTTATTTTGATCTGTTTTTCACTTGGTTATTGCTGTATTGGAAGTATCTTATGCATTGGAAGATCTAAAGTAATGTTTTTATTAGAACAGTTTTTCTTGTGTGCAGCCCATTCAAGCTTGGATGATCATTTGGCACGTTGGTTTGGGTTAAATCAGTCCAAGTATCAATGGGCATTGGATGATTACTACGAAAGCAAGGGATTGGTAAGCCTTACTGCGAATATATTGCTTTAGAACACGAAAATTGCTGTGAAAGTGTTCTCGAAATTATTATGTCGTAACTGTTTGATTTGATGTGTTTCTCGTTGCATATTTACTCGCCAGAAGGAATTCCTAGTTTGCAAATCTTTTGAGAAATCATTTTTCTGTTACCATTGCATTCTTCAGTTCTTATCTTGAATCTTAGTTTAGATTTAGGCTGCCACTTGACTTGTGCAGGGGTTATCTTTCTTGGAACTCAATGATGGGCTTGGTTTAAAGAAGATGGTAGCTCAACATTTTATTCTTTGCGGTCCATCTGCCTTTAGTTTCTTCCACATGGAAGTGACCACAAGCTTTTCTCTCTTTGTCTTTATTGTCAGTTTGTGAATACTTGAGCACTAGATTAGGAGTATACATTATCTTGGAACGAGAATGGGCTAGCAAATGTAGGCATCTTGTTGAGGCTATGTTATGTAGATGAATGTGTTATGTAATATTTGACGCCCTGGTTTATCTCCATGGACATGTGGGGTGGGAGTGGTGTGGGCGATTGGTTGGGAGTGGTGTGTCACTGTGTAGGCGATTCCTCACCATTTATCCGAGTGAAGGATCATTTATCAAGAAGTAGCAAAATTAGTTGCGCCAGAGTCGTTACGAAAACCCAAAATTTAGTCTTTATGTTTCAGTCAGTTGCATCAAGCACAGTGGATATGAATACTAAATCTGGCCCTGTTGTTCTAGGATGATTTTTAATCCGTGGTGAGCCATTTCATTCTTTTACCTCTCATCTAGGAAATGGGTATATATATTTTTTCTTTTCCTGATTGCAGGAAAATGATGATTCAAAGGTCAAAGAAATGTCAAAAAAACTGCAGAGCGTGTAACCTTATTGGCTGGTAATCAAATGATTTTTGACTATTTTGTTTTCGATATTTTATACTGGATCTTTGTTGATGTAAATACTTTTGGTTTACAGATTTTGAATTTGAGGGAGGACACAGCCTTTGCATCTTCCACCATAAATCTATGTACTTCAAATATAGGATGTCAAAATCGCTTGTAGATGCTTGAATGGACCATTATCCATGTTTCTGGGGAACTGGCTGTTTGTGATTCTACCTTCTGCAACAGCTAACCAAGTTTGTTTGGTTATAAACTTGGCTTTAAGTTGTGTAATCTCCATTAAAATTTCTACTTTTGTGCCAAGATTTTTGTTGTACTCGATCAAGTCAAACTGTCTTAATAGTATACTGAAATTCTCTAATCCTTCTGATTTCTGGCTAACAGGCTAGACTACTAGTATCAAGGTATTAAGGGCAAGTATTTATGCAATTGTACTGCTTAAAAGGAAGGGACTTTCAAAAGTGGTTCAGGAAATGTAGGTTGTAATTATCAATCACAAGTGGAGTTGATACAAGAGCTCATAGTGCCCATAAGAATTCATCAAGAAGTAAACAAGAACCTATTAGTACTAGTCTATCCAAAATACCCATTAAGAGAAACACAAACTTTTACATGGAGACGAGCCATGCTCTAAGTTACCAAAACTAAATGGTAAGACCCTTCTCAGAATTTTCTCACCCCTCACTCCTCACTCTTTTTCTTCTTCTTTTCTTTCTTGCTTGGCATTTCAGCTTCTTCTTCAGCGTGCTTTCGTTTCTTCTTCTTCTTTTCAACAGCATCCGTGCTCTTGCTGTCGTTTTGCATCTCATCCGTCTCAGCTTTTTGTTTCTTCTTTTTCTTTTCCTTCTTTGCAGCCTCTTCACCTTCTGCATTCATATCGTTTGTCAATGTTGCCTCATCGACTAAAGTTTTCTTCTTTTTCTTCTTCTCTTTCTTATCAGTGACTGGCACCTCCTCCACTGGTTTTTGTGTCTCCACTGATCTCTTCTTTTGGGATGTTTCTTCGGCATTCTCAGCAAGAACATAATCCGCAGAAGGATTATAAGCCTACAACACAGAAAAAGAGTCAATTTTAACCAAATAAGATAGAAACAAACAAGGAACTCTTATGTTGAATGAAACTACGACCTTTGCAGCAGTTAACAATGCTCCAGCACTCTTCTTTCGGTCCTTGTCATAAGCTTCTATTTTAGGCTTGCCTTTTGTTGATCCGGCAGATCGTCCCAATTCTCTCCCTTCAAGATTCCTTAAGCGTGCCTCCAGCTACAAATGTGATATTTGTAGACGTTACTTTTTGGGAAAAGAAAAGGTTAGAAATTGAAATTGATCACTTGGGGGAGGAAGAGAGTATTTCATTGCTATGGACTTGCGCAAAGTACCTTTGCCCGGTTCTCCAGTCCCATGGAGTTATCCTGACTGTCTCCAAGAGCATCACACCGAATAGCCAGAGCAGCTTTTGCTGCAAGTGAACGAGAAATTTTTCCTTTCATCTTGGGGGCTGCCTGACCAACCAATGATGCATGGTAAAGAAGACCATATTTTGGTGTTGCGTGCTTTGTCTTCAGAGCTCTAAAGAGAGCTTTTTCTGCACCAAGAATCTGAACTGTGCTCCCAGGTTGCTTTGCAAGATTTAGCAAACTACCTCCATGAGCAATAAGACGAGCTCCAACCAGCTCCCCGACAAGAGCAGTCAAATTGGGTGCAATGGTGTTCATTCGGCTTTTCAAATAATCATACAGCTGAGCTCTGTACTCAGCAAGTGACAGAACCTGGTCGCAGAGTTCTCGAATGTTACTCAAATCAACATCATTAACTTCGGTCCCCATGGATATCATAGCTGCCTCCTTCAGTTCAGTCTCAACCTCTTCAGGTAGTATCTGCAAGAAATCCAGGAGTGGAAGAGGAAATAGTTATACAAGAACTCTTTATCTAACCATAAATTCGTTGTACATAGTAGACTGAGGGTTTCTGGGTTAGCTGGTTAAAAGATAAACCATTTTACTGAACTGTTAGCTGTAGCTGGCTTTTTAGTTTCTAACAAGCCAGACAAGCAATAAAATAATCCTAGATAAATACAAAAACAATAAAAGGGAAGTAGAATAAGTTGGAATGAAAGAAATCTAACTCTACCTCAGAGAAGTCAAGCTTGGCAGCATTATCACGGCTTCCCATCAGTTTCACTGTTTTGGCGTACAGGATGTTGTCTTGTACAATCTTGGCAAGCTCGGGAAAATGCCAACCATACCATTCTCTGATTCTCATAGCATACGTGTTGAGCTCTTTATCAAGATCATCCAGTAAGCCAATAGCTTGAATGATCATTGTATCAACCTGTAACAGAATAAGAATCATAATCCAGCATACTGTAAGAATTAAAAAATCTGTAAAATCAACAGATCCAATTGGCACTATAGAAAATCATTTGGAATCTCCACCAGTCAAGCTTCTTTTCTTGAGTTAATAAACTATCTTCTAGCCAATATCCAATAATTCCCAAGCTCATGAGTATTCATTTACAAGTTACGCCTGAATGGTAAAGCCATATATATATATATATATATATATATTATCTAAGTATAAGCAATA
>JANVCL010000008.1:1274919-1286646 GCA_026546855.1 Erythroxylum incrassatum | reverse complement strand
AGAGGAGTAATAGTGCAGAGGGGTAGGCTGGACTATTAGCTCTTATATTCAGTTAGTTAGTTGGTAGTGCTGACAAATCAATCATTGGGTTGTCAGCTAACCGAATCTGTTAGTAGCCACAGATTCTAGTATAAATAACACATAGGAAGGAGGAGAGACACAGATATCATGCAGTGTCAAATGTATGAGCCATAGGCTGGAGGTACTGGACCTCGAAATCCAGATTATCATTTGCATTTTGTTAAGAAATACATACCAGAATATACAAATTCCATACCTTGTTCCTAGATCCTATCACATTGTTATGAACACAATCTATTTTCTGCAAGACAAATGACCTCAAATTTCAAAGACAAGAAACTAGAAACCACTTCAGAATGACCCACTGAGAATCCAATTAATAAAATTCCATTCCAACGTACAAAACAATTAATTACCAGTTTATCTTTAATTGCATTTCCAAGTTTTGAAAGATTCCCCATCATAATGAGCACGCAAGAATTTGCGAAGACCTTTGCTAGGTGTGCTATCAATTAGCTTGGTTACTACCTCCAAAGCCTCTGATGTGTTCTCAAACTTATTAAAAGCTTTCAACTTGACCAACTGCAGTGATATGATTGAATAAACATGTGCATATATATTGCAATGGCTCAACAAAATTTAATTCTATTCTTCAGAATAAAAAGAGTAAAGATAGAGAACCTTTCTAGCAGAATTTGCGTTGGAAAATTCTTTCCATAAATCCTGCAACACAAGATCAATTCCTTGTAAAGACATGGAACTTAAAAAAGTAAATTTGAAGAAGGGAGTTTTATATCCTTTTGCAATGTCACAGAAAAGTTGGAACATAATGATAAGAAATCAATATCACGAGCTGACATTCATTTCTCCCATTCAGCATTAGCAGTCACAGTAAACAGGAAACCGATAGGGAAACGAATCGCTCAAGGAACTTCTTCACTCCCCATAACAAACACAACACGAGGTCATAGCACCCATATGATAGCTCCAGTTGATTCCCCAGAACTAAACAGACAACAAGTGAACTTTGGAAGAAAATACCTCAACTTTAGATAGCTTCCCTTCATCTAACACTTTAAAAAGCGCAAAGCCCCCAGGCGTTCAAATAAAACAAGCATCTTAATATCAAGGCTGCAATGTAGAAACAAAACCAAAATACAAAGAAAGAACTCTCATCATTTGCGGGAAAAAGAATAAAACACCCATCAAAATACTATCCAACATTAACTTATTTCCCAAAAATTTTTGAAAAGATGATAATGTTCATATAGTTCACCTGGTCTGCAAGGGGCTAAAGAGTAAGAGGAAGAGACACAGAAGGTGGCAACGAAATTTCAATTTCTGTCGCGTTATAGAGTTTGTCTCAAAGTTGGGTTTTGGGGAGGGCTTAAGAGTTAAAGAGAGCAGAAGAGGCAAAAACTTGCATCGGGATAACTGTAGGGTTCGACGTCTGGGTTCAACGCAGAAAAATATAATTTCAGGAAGACGAAAAAAGATAAAGAAATAACATTCGAAGAACTTGAGAAGATGAGAGTGATTGAGCAGAAGCGTGGTGACTGATAAACAGAAGAAACAGAACAGCAGTTATAGGGGCTTTTCTTTACGTAAGTGACGGGCATCAGGTTCTTTACGTATGTGACGAAAAATTAGCTTCCCGAAAAGCTAAAGTTTGGAGCTTTTCTGAAAAGTTTCAAATTTTAGCTTATCAAAAAGCTGTATTTTAACTTTTTGAAAAGCTATTTTTATTTCAAAAGTGCTTTTGAATTTTACAGCCAAACACTCATTTTTTCTTAAAAATAGCTTTTGCGGTAGAAAAAAATGCTTTTGTAGTCTCCAAAAGTTGAACCAAACAGGCACTTAATCAAGCAAGCAACTTCCTAGTGGATCAAAATTTTGGTCAAATAAAATGGAATGCTTAATGAAGAAGAAAGTTGAGCCATTCTCTCCACTTGCTTCGTCATGATTTCGACTGCAGTTAATAAATCCTCGCAAAGCTGATTCAAACTTGATTTATTTATTTTCCTAACAGACAACATAATCTGACACAAACATCATCTTTCTAAACCTTAATCACATTCGAATGGTTGTTCTGTACATCAGAGCAATTAAACATGATAAATTCTTGTTGTTTGCAATATTATATATAATCTTATGCTTCAATCTCTTCAGATGAAGATTGAGGATTGTCTTTTGTCATGTTACATATTGTTATAGGATTGGTTCCGATGAATAGAACTTGTAATTCTTGGCTTGAAGAATGATCTGCC
The DNA here is from genome assembly GCA_026546855.1 of Erythroxylum incrassatum. Lineage (NCBI taxonomy): Eukaryota > Viridiplantae > Streptophyta > Magnoliopsida > Malpighiales > Erythroxylaceae > Erythroxylum > Erythroxylum incrassatum. Next base: position 1,284,358 of record JANVCL010000008.1, on the reverse strand, counting down.
TGAGACCTCCTAGGGGTGCAATCACCGTCAAGAGAATGCCCAAAACGATGCAAATCTGCAATTGGTTAAAACCACACACGTAAGGTTTCAGATAAATAAAATCGAAAGCAAGCATAAAAGAGAAAAGAAAAAGGAAATGGTGTTTACAAGTTAGAACAACATACCCAGTTAGTCCACCAGGACAAGCTGAATTTCCTTGGTTTGTAGATGACAAGCCATATCACGCAAGGAAGCTGAAGAACAAAACAAAACATGTTGGAAAAATTGATTCAAAGTTAAAATTGAAGATTTTGTTTAAAGATAAGATATTTGTTAAATGATAAAATTTTATCTTTTAAGATAAAGTTGTTATCTAGTTAGGATTTAAATTTTTAAATTTGAATTGTTTTATCTAGATATTAGCTAAGATTGTTATTTCATTTTCTATATATTTAAGTCTTCATGTCAATGTAATGTGTATCAATCAATAAAATGTCTTTTGCATTCTCTCTTCCCTATTCTACTTTGTTTTAGTTAGTTTTCCATTCTAAAATTCCAACATACGTTGCTCTTCGGGATCATGGAGTTGACATCACTTACTACCTCAAGAAATCAGTACAGAACTTTTTCTTTATCAGTCTTAATTTGCAAATAGAAATTAAGTATATGTATCTTAATTTGGCTTTTTGTTTCTTTTAGTGGATAGATTTATGCAAATCTTACTTACTGGAGCACAAGTGGTATGTCGGTGGATATAAGCCGACACTGCAAGAGTACTTGGACAATGCATGGATATCTATAAGCGGTCCTGTGATTCTAGTCCACACTTATTTTCTAACAGCAAATCCAATCACAAACAAGGCTATGGAATCACTCAAGGAAGAAGGATACCCGAATGTTATCAAATGGTCTTCAATGATTTTGAGGCTAGCAGACGATCTTGGAACATCTTCGGTATTGAAAAACCTAAAATTTTCTGTTTCTGCTCATACTCTACAGGTTCGTCAGTAACATTTTTTGATCTTCTTTTTTTTGGATGTTTTTAAACAGCAGGAGTTACAAAGAGGTGATGTTCAGAAATCAGTCCAATGCTGCATGCACAAAACAGGAGCTTCTGAAGAAGAAAGTCGTGAACAGGTACACTATCTGATCAGTGAGACATGGAAGAAGATGAACAGAGACGGAGCAAGCGATACTTTGTTTTCCAGAGACTTTGTTCGAATGTGTATGAACCTTGGAAGAATGGCACAGTGTTTCTACCAACATGGAGATGGATTCGGCATTGTTGATCGTGAAACTAAGGGTCGTTTCTTGGAACTACTTGTTCAGCCTGCTTTACTTTCGATATGTGTCTAATGGTTGATATATTTAATTATTTACAATTACCGATCAATCATACAAAAATATTTAAGATATTCATTTTAATTTGTATATGATCTTAAATACAATTTAGAAACAAATAAATTAAAGTGAATCAAAAGTATTATATTTTGGTTATTTACTGAAGATCAATTTTAGTTGTTTTCATGAAGCAAGAATAAGAAAATTTTAAAGGAAAGCAGCAGAAAAAATCAGCCCAAAACGACAGTGCCAGATGAAGAAAACGCAGGTGGACGTCTGTGTTTCTGCGTAAAACGCAGATCATGAGGACAGGAGCCAAACAGAGGCCTACGGACGAGGATTTAAAAGAGGAGAGCAAGCTTATTCGTCCCATCACGCAACAGGAACGAGGAATAAGGCAGTGGAGGTGTGATCCAGCAGCGCAGTGGAGAAGGGAGCTACGGCTAGAGAAGCTGACGCAGGAGCTAGCGCACATCACAAGCACAGTAGAGGGATGCAACACAGAACAGTGAGAAGCAATAGTGCGGGAGCTTTTGTGCGTGAACAGTGGAGAATAATAAAGCCCCCATCTTATTCGTCAACTTTTTGGAAAAGAACCATGAAGGGCTAGACGTTTCGATATCGATTCAGAGGTAACATTAACACCAACGACCTGGGTTAAGTATTTTTTTTAATTATTTTGTTGTTTTTTTCTCTCATTAGGAATTGATTGTGTTATCTTTTGTTAATTGATTTGAGTTTTGTGTATGAATAATCGGATTTTCATTATTATTGGGTTATTTGTGTATGAATCCATTAGGTATTGTGAATTGATGATTTTAATGATTTCATTGAATCGTTAATTTCAAACCTATTACTAGAATTTTGATATAATCTATAATTGTTATGTTGAAATTCATGTGTAGTGACTAGTGACTCGTAATCATTAGGGATAACATGACATAGGTTAAATGATGCATCGTATGTGGTTGTTTCCTTGATTAATCGGTTTTCCTAATTCGTAATGCTACTGCCTAATTAAATCTAGAGATCGTATCCTAGGTTGTTCGGTGGTTAGGTTTAATTAATGATCGTATCTTGATTAAACAAAACCTAAGGGAAAACTCGGGTTAATTATTAAACCATGATTAATAGTTTCTAGGAGAGGTTAAAGAACAACAAATTAACAAAATATACTTAATTAGGGTGTAGGTCGAGATTGAACCAAAGAACTGAGTCCCTGCTGAATTCCCCACATTTATCATTTTTGCATGTTTTCTTTAATTTGTTTTAATTTGTTAGTTTTATTTTATTTTTCTTCTTTAAAAAAATCCAAACCCCTCATCATTAAGTGTAAACACTGATAAATTTCATTTCATAAACTCTACATATACTCTTTGTTGGATCGACTTAGACTCGCCACTCTACAGTAGGAGCCTAGTTATTTTATTTTGACTAGTGTAACGACGCATGGTCATACAAACTCCTCACGTATTTGCCCTTCCTCTCTAAAAAGTTTCATTGTCATCTGAAATCATTAAGAAGGAATTGTTGTTTACCAAATGTTCAGGTCTGGAATTTTGGAGATTTTATATGAATGAATGAGAGTTTAGATATTGTATGACATGTTAGTTTGTTTGGAATCTATGATTATGTCAAGTTGAACAAAATTGAATATTTTGAAATATGTTCCTCACATGAGGATTCTGAAATGAACTTATTTTGTTTTAAAACTGTTAAGCCCTAGTTGTGGGTAAATAGGCATGCCTAGAAGGGTCTGCAGTTACTGCTATGATACTTTGGTGTCTCCTATTATTGACACTTTTGTGTCTCCTATTACAGACACTTTGGTGTGTTTTGTTATTGACACTTCGGTGTCGGAAAAGGAATTGAAACATTCTGAAGTCATTTTTTAGTGAATTTTCATGCAACGAACTTCTAATAAGGGAGATAAATGAGGTTTTTATGTTTCGGGTGGTCAGTTTAGTGTCCAGTGATGCATGATAGTCACTCTACTGAGATTTTTCTTTTACGAAAGTCTCAAATGAAATTTTACAGAATGTTTTCAACATGAATTTATGACAATGAGACTGTGCATTCAATTCATACTATATGTCCATAAAGAATGTAAAGATAGCATAAAGATATATCTCTTATGTTTATGGACTTTTTGAGTGCTGACGAAGATATAGTCACCACAGTGGCCTTTCGAGTCAGTATTTTGAATTGTTTTTGTTTACATGTTAGGGATGTCTATGATCTCATATTTGGTTATTCTGCCTAACAGTGTTGGCCTTACCTGAGATTTTGAGATGTGCATAAAAGCATTGGATAAAAGAAAGTCGTTGCTTAAATGATCTATTCACCCACATGAGATAGTATCATGAGAGTTGATGATTTATACTCTAATCACTTTTATGTATGGAAGTCTAGTTTCATATATTATGTATTCATCCCACAAGTGTTTCATAATATATGGGACTGAATTTTCAGCAAAGATACTATTTAATGACTTTAAGTATCGCTGTTATTCTACATTTGTGCTGATTTGAAGGTTATCATCTTGAAGTCATCTTTTTAGTCAACAAAATCAGTATCACCATTGAAACGCTGACTGATTTCAATATAAAGAAGTGGCCGGAGGATCTATTGAATGCTATAGAGATAGTTGTGGTTGATATTACCATACGAACAGATATGTCATCTCCATTTACATCCATGAGCTTGAAAACTCATAAAGTGGCCTATAAAACTTGGTATCAGTCTAAAAAATTATATCGGATGAATATTAAGGGATCCATTCCTAACCATCTGCAAAGTGGAATTCTGGACACAAATATAGCGAAGGAGTTTCTTGATAATATCTCCTAGAGGTACACATTCTTATCTAATATTGAGACAAGTGCCTTGATGAAAGAAGTAATGGAGAACATATCGAGAATAATTCATCTTCACAATAGATTGAAGATGTTGGGACTTCAATGGTTTGATGGCCCATTACGTTGTTACTCCTATAGCCCTTGAAGTAACTTATGAAAAGAAAAAGATGAAACCTGCTAAGTTCAAAGATAGAAAGTTCAAACCTTCTCCACATACTGATATTGGTCAAACCAGTGCTGATAAAGGTCCTAAGGACATAAAAATACTATTAGTATGAGGTTTAAAAGGAACGAATGAGACCATCAGGTTACTCTTTGGCTCGTCAATTATGAATCTAAATTGCGATAGTAGCATTAAGTAAATTATGGCTATTTAGTGGAGCATCTGATCAAGGTGTTTCCACGATGCAGTAATTCATATAAAGCATAAAGCCAAATAAAGGGAAGGAGAAATTGATGGTTCACAACAATGAAGAAGTGGAAGAAATGTCTATACGGGATGTATATACTGAACTTTGTTGTAAGGTTCATTTTAGTTTTTACACGACATATTTTATATGTGATCTTTTGATCAATTTTGGATAAAGAAGGTTGACGTTTTGCATTTAATACTTCTGTTGTATAGTTGTTGTTCAATGCAAAACATAATGGTATAACTTTCTTGTTATATAGTTTGTATAGAATGTGTCTTACCCCAAATTAGATAAATGCTTTGCTAAACAAGTTATGAAATAAAGGACCTGATGAATGAGAAGTCATACATAGTGTGGCATAAAAGTTCAAGCCACATTTCCAGAGCTAAGATTGAGAGATTGATCAAAGAAAGCATTTTTCAATTCTGAATTATGATGATCCAATATGTGCTAAGTTGATTAATAAGGATACTGAAGTCAGTCATGCTTCTGACTTGTTGAGTCTAATACATAAAGATATCAGTAAACCTTATACAGTTGCATTGTGCAATTCTAAATGATTTGGCATTTGTTGATGATTATTCTCATTACAGTTATGTCTTCTTGCTTAAAGACTGAAGGTTGATAACTAATTGGAAAAATTCATTAAGATAGTTAGATTTGGTCATGAAGGAGAATATTATGGAAAACATGGTATTTCAAGACGTTAAAAGTTCCGCTTGCCAGATATGAGGAATCAGATGGAATAGTAACTTAATTCACTATGGCGAGTAGTTCTAAGCAAAATGATGTGTTATCAAAAGACATAACTACACCCTGAAGGACTTGTAGAAGTCAATGTAGAACAAGACTAATCTACCTAGTTATCTAAAAGTTAAAAAAATCAGCCTCATACACATTCATGTATGGGGCTGCTTACTGAGATAATATAATCTTTACAAAGATAAATAGCTTGCTTGTTCTCCTTATTGCAATTTAGTGATGGTGGGCCTATTGACCCTTCAAATGATAGCAGGGCAGATACTACAGTTATTATGTAACTGCTACTCATATAGTTAGATCCAGTGGACCTAGGTCTTTGAACCGTACCTATACAGGAACAGGAACACATACCTATAGACTAGAGGTTCTTGTAGGTGCATGATCTAATATAGTTTAGTAAATCCACCAAAGTGAGACAACCTACTATATGATCTGTTTACACAGCCTATTAGGTGTAAAGGACTATGCTATTAAACTTATTGTAGATCCAGTTACTTTTACAAAAGTTATTTCTAGATCCAATGCGGATGTGTGGTAGGTGCAATGGGTGACAAAATGCAAGCTATGGAGCATAGTAAGGTTTGAGAGCTAGTTGATTTGTAGAGGAACTGCAATCTCGTAAGTTGTAAAAAAAGTTTTTAGACCTAAAGTATTTTAGGATAAAGTTCAGCGATTTATGAACTCGCTCAGTTGCCTAATAGTTCACTCAGAGAGAAAGGTTAACTTTATGTTACCTTTTCTCTCGTATCCCTAAATGATAGGTTTGAGTGATTAAGGCAATTGTAACTCATGATGATATAGAGTTACACTAGATGAGAGTCAAAACTACTTTCCTGAATAAAGACTTTTATGAAGTGATCTATATGGTACAACCTAAAAGATTTCAGGATCTAGATAAAATTGACATGATTTGCTTGTTATGCAGATCAATATATGGTTTACATCAAACTTTCTGAAAGTGATACCTTATAATTGATGAGTTTGTGGCATTTTTTGGTTTCATGGAAAATAAAATTAAAAAGATGCTTGTACTATGAGGTCAAGGGGAGCAAAGTTATCTTCCTATTACTGCACGTGTTACTCATGTCAATTAATTGACCATGTTGTATGAGGCAACTTTTGGTCAAGAACTTTGGCATAAAGGATCTTGGTGTAGCATCTTCTGTCCTAAGTATTCAAATTTATCGGGATAGATTTCAACACTCATCAAACCTCTTATAGAATGTATACATTGAGTATATGTTACAAAGGTTTAATAAGGTTAATAGTAAACCTATCGTAGCACCTGTCTCACATAGTGAGAGCTAATATTTAGTACAATATTTAAAGAATAAAGTAAAGAGAGAGGTTATGGGGAATGTTTTGTGATCTAGTACGGTTGATAGCCTGATGTATGCTTGGCTATATACCAAATATGACATTGCATTCACTTTTTGACTTTTTGGTCAATATCTAGTTAATCCAATTGTAGACCATTTCAATGCAGTCAAGCGAGCATTGAGATACTAAAGGGAATTAAATATTACATGTTGACATATAAAAAAGTCAACAAACTAAACCTTGTAGGAAATTTAGATTCAAATTTTAGCTATTTGTTCAGATGATTGAAAGCTTGCTTAAGGTTATAGTTTTAAGTTTGGAGATGATATAATATCGTGAAAGTGTGTCAAATAGGCACAAGTAACTTTCTTAACTATGCATGCAAAGTGCATGCTTTGGGGCTATTTCATAGATGGTTTAGCTTAAAAACTTGATTTCTAAGTTGTTTGTAGTTGATTTAGATACTAGACCCATTTGGTTATACTGTGATAATCTTCTCACTATATATGTTATTTAATAACAACAAAGAATATCATAGGGTCTTAGCATTTAAAGATTAATTATTTGGTCATAAAATTGTTGATACAAAAAGTGACATTAAAGTTTAGAACATTTAATGACTGAGGAACTATATGTCGATCCTTTAACTAAAGGACTTCACCCACTTGTGTTTGTCACACAAGTATACAGTATGGATGTTTTAACATCTTTAGACAATATTAGTTAGGGTTTGTTCCATGTATATTTGTACATTTTGATGTATTATAATAGTATGATGGTTCGTCAATAAAGGTGATCATTGTTTATCCTCAGTAATACCTGTTATCATACATTATCATAATACGTATAAAAGTCTTAAGATTTGTGTCGATCTTAAGCATTTAAAGGTCATTGGGCATATATATAGATTGAATTTGTGCCTATGTCATTTAGACGCATATAGTTTTAGTATGGATATCCATGAATTTGACATAATATAAGGGGTGTAAGTTTTAATCCCATAAAGGCTCTCTATTGCAATTTAGCATTCAGTTGGAGAACATAAAGGTTTTCTCTAATGTAGTTTAGCATTTGATGAGAGAACAAGTTTTCTCTAATGTTGTTTAATATTCGATGAGAGAGAACAGGATGTCTCTGATGTAGACTTACAAATGAAGATAATATAATTTAGATCATAAAGGTATCATCCTAGTTTGTCACACTCCATTTTCCCATTTATGTTAGTAAGATATTAGGTATACGTGATTGTATTCAATTTGTGTCACATATGACACATGTATCTGATACTTTTCGGTATCAAAAGCCTTGCAGGACAGAGTAATGAACTTTCATTATCTTTTGATCAAATGTTTTGTTTTTAAAACTTAGTCGACTAATACAGTAGCGTGGCTTAACCAAGTTTTCAATCTATTTTTTAAATTAGAGTCAAAACTGTAATTAATAATTGTCCAAATGGGAGATTATTGGACAATTTTGTCCTTTCCCATAAAGTTGGACAATTATTAATTGCAGTTTTTGGTTTTAAAATAAATTATGGATTAAACTACATAAGTTGATCCAGATAAAGATAATAAAGTGGCTCAATAAATGATCTAGATTAATGGGTCGAGGTCCAAGTAAAAAAGGGTCCCAATTAATATAGATCAGGCCTATATCGGCTTTGCGATAGGAAAGCTCGATATGGAAGTTATATAAAGGTTAAGGTCTCCTGCACTTGCTCATATCAATCATAAGCATAAAGAATCTACAACCCGTTAAGAGGGCTTATGTATTGAGAAAACTATAAGAAGACTTAACTCGTTTCCTAGAGAACACTTTCTGTAAAGATCCTGAGAGCTCAAAATTGGTATCGGAATCAGAGATGAAATCGAAATCAAATATTCTGTATTACCTTCAATTTTTTAATCCTTTTATGTAAATCCTGCATACGTCATAAAGTTTGTACTATGTATTACAACTTTATATTCCTAATCAATTCTTAGCTAATTATTTTTTGACTTATAGTTCTTTTAAACTTAAAATGGAATTTTTATGGCCATTGTAGACTTGAAATTATAAATGATTAAGATCAAAGTATAATGTTAAATAGTAAATTCATGGAATTTATGTTTGAAAATTAATAAAATAAATTTAAACCAACACCTTATGTTAACACTTCATTTACCTTTTTACCTAAAAAAGCCATAGAAAAAGTATATTATAAGTTAACATTATGACAGTTTAACCAACGTCTCTTTAACACTATCTAAATTGATAACTTGATGGAGTTGTTGGGAGCATTCCTGCATTAATGTTTTTTATGTTTAGCAGCTCTTTTTGTACCAATTTAAAGGCGCAACGATCATTATGGACATTGGTGTTTCTTGACAGCGCACGTTGTATAGAACCACGTGGGAGATTCATCAAAAGGAAAATAATTTCAAATTAGAGGGATAAATTAGTTATGCAACTACTGTGCAATGTGTATAAAGTTGTAATATTGAATGTTCCTAACATGGTATGTATGAAATTTTTATCTGGGTTTTTGCTATTGCAGAGTCATTTCAGAGAGCACTTAGAACGTCTTTATTACCTAAGGTTAAGGAAGGCGACAACTACTGTGCAATGTGTCGTGAGAGGAATACTGGCACGCGAAGAACTAAGGAAACTTAAAATGGTTGGCTTCTCTCTATGAATTTTTTATTTCCATAATTTTGATATTAACACAATAAGTTGTGACTTTTTCTGGACATTTGAGCTTCTCTAATTCTTCTTACTTCTTTTTTA
>JANVCL010000008.1:1257767-1274819 GCA_026546855.1 Erythroxylum incrassatum | reverse complement strand
CCAAATGCACCACTTAATAGTTAGTGTACCACTTCTATTATCATAATAGTATTTTATTAGAGATTTTGTACTATAAATAGAAGGGTTAACTTGATATAAGTGATACTTATTTAATAAGAAGAATTCTCCTCTTCCAAATATTCTTAAGTTTTAATTTCAAGTTTTAATTTCGATTTTATAAAAGAAACAAAGTTCACATTTTTAGGCTCCAAAAGACAAAAAGTACACATCTTTCACTACGAAAGACGCTGGTTTGCTTGGCGTTACGAGTCTTTTTGACACAATAACATGTTCATTAACTTTATTTGCAATAATAAATCAACAAAATAAGATCATGGAACAAAAGGCGGGGTTTAGTTGGACAAGTTTAGGGCTTTAGAGTGTATTCGTCCCGCGCCGTGTACGACCGCAAGTCCCAGCCGAAGTCAGGGAATTTAAAACCCACGCACAAAAAGCTACAAACTTTCTTCGCAAGAAATTTTATTTCTTTGCTTTCATAGTAAAATATGTTGACCGGTGGCAGAAGCTACGTGTCTTCCCCGCCGGCCTTCTCCAATGACGCTAAACGACTTCTCGTCTGCGCCGGCAGCTCGGTTTCTATCTGCAGCACCGCCACTGGTTTGCAGGTTTTTCCCTTACTTTTGGTCTTTTCTTATTGTTGTAATTTATCTTTTTGTTTATTTGAACTTGTTAGTTTAGTTGCTTGATTCTGTTAGTTCATTGTAGTTATTGTTTATGACATTTTTGTTCTGGGGCGTTTGAAGGTAACGTCGTTGGAGGGTCACACGGCGGCTGTTACGGCGGTGATAGTGGTGCCAACGTCGAGTCCGTCGACTAAGATGTTATGTTATTGTTGGACGGCGTCGCTTGATGGGACAATTCGTTACTGGGATTTTTCTGTTCCTGAGTTGATTAAGACTATTGATATTAAGTACCCAATTCACTCTATGGTAGTATAAATTATGCTTCAAGCTCTTCTTCTATTATTCTGTCCTTGTTTTGTTTTGGTTTGATTCACTTATGGGCTAATTTGATTAAACATTATTAACTTTAGGTGAATTCTGATAATAATATTTCATTATCAGGTAATTCCATTTCTATCCGTCCAACCAACGGATACCAATGACCAGCGTAAACTCTTTGCTTATGTGTCTACTGAAGAGACCAAAAATAAGGAAAACCAATCTAAAGGTTTACGTGGGCAAATCAGGAAATGTAACTTAACAGACTCTCGCCTTGTTGGTGGAGTGACTTTGGCAGAGGTAAAGAAAACCCCCCTTTTTTTACCCTACCTATGCTGTTTGTTTGATGATGCAACAAATGAGAGGCTTCATTCAAGAGTTCGTCTTTCAGATGTTATTAGATTTTTATTTTGATTGATAAGTTAAACTTCATTCGTTGCGTATGCGGTTTATTGCATTTGATACTTATTGACAGACAAGGCAGCCAGAGTTTATCACTATAAGCCCGTCTGGACAATATATTGGCATTCGAATCAAAAGGAAGGTTTGTATGTGGAAAGTTCCGGCTGCAGATTCTGAGCGTACAGTGATTAAGAAGATCACCCTCCATCATACAAAAAACTTGACAGCTCTTGCATTTCACCCATTTCAAAGAATTGTCGCGGCTGGAGATATGACTGGGAGAATTTTGATATGGAGGGGATTTGGAAATAGAACATTTACTGCGGTAGATGGGTTAGTGAGTAATAGATCAGTGGTTATCAATGATGACAAACCTGGGGTTAGAGGCAACGATGATGCTGATTCTTGTACAACATGGCACTGGCACCCGGCTGAAATAAAAATCCTCTCTTTCTCGTCTGATGGAGCCTATCTATATTCAGGTAAAAGAAAAAAATGTCCAATTATTTGGAGCTTGCTTACTTATGCATAATGAAGAAAATTGATTGATCAGCTATTAGAAGTTTCTTGAGTTAGTAAAAAGATGGTTGAAGAAAATTTTAAGTTCCTGCAATTTACTGGAGATGCTTAAAAGTTTTAAGCCTTGTAATAAAATGATGGCCAGCCTGGAATTTATATTCTCATAGATTCTCCCTGTCGTTCTTCTAGCTTTAACAAATTATGGTATGTTTCCAAAACATGATTCTGTTTATGATGCTCACATTCCTCTCCTTTCCTTTTAGGTGGAAAAGAAGGAGTTCTTGTGGTTTGGCAGATAGATACAGGGAAGAAGAAGTTTTTACCACGTATAGGATCTCCACTCATATATTTTAGAGATTCTCCTGATCCTACTCTTTCCTCTGTAAGTTTGACTTTCTGCAGAAGAATGCAAAATTGACAAGTCTGACCTGTTATTTCATCTAGTTGCCCTAACATCATGGCTGTAGGTATCTTGTGCAGATAATCAGATTCATCTCCTGAAAATGCCTACCATGGAAATTATGAAGACTATTGCAGGGGTCAAGGTTAGTTTTGAATAGCATACCACTGAATGCTGCATTTGGCCCATTCCATCTGCTTGTTTCATGATTAGATATCCGATCTTCTTCAGTACACACTTCAATAGATTGATATAGGAATCTAGTGCTTGGAGATTGGAATTGGAAAATAGTGGAATAAGAATGGTTGACATTAGTAAAGGTAGAGATGAACATTTAAGACTTTTGCTTTTTCCCAGGATCTAATCTTTTCTTATTGTGGAAATCCATCTGCCATGATCAAACAATATTGTGATGAAGAAGTTGCTTTAAAAAATCTTAGGTTTATTCTTACATTTGAAGGAAGACGGTTCATCTTCAACAAGTCTATATTACGTGGGCACTGGCTAAGGCATCTTGGTTTAGTTTTTATAAGAAAGGGATCCACACTTCCTCATGAATTTATCTTGAATATGTGTTTCCTAGAAATTGGCTAGCTACTTCCCATATGAGCCCAGTTTTTGTGCCACAATTGCAGCTCTCTTTAATTTGTGTGGCATTGAAGTAGAATTCCCTTGTTTAGATGGAGTTCAGGGCATAATGATCTGCAATGGAGAATTGCTTATATTTAATCAATGGTCATAGACTTGAATATGGAGATCTCTACACTTGGGTTGAATGATTGAGTTGAGTGAAGTCCTAAACTGTTACGTAAAAACTTTCATTCAAATTACTCATTTTGACTCATTGTTAGATTACTCGATTCTTGTATATGTGCTTGCAAAGTTGGTAGAATTCAGGACTATGCAAAGATATCACTTTCTTCCATTTTATGTGGGAGCTAGTTTTATTTCATTATAAGTTCTTGTGTTGGATTTTTCAGCCACCTTGTTCCTCTCCAGAGATTTGTGAAGGTTTATGCGGTGGGGTTGCCTTCGATCACAATGCTGGTATGGCAGCCTTACGTACAGAGAACTACTGCATCCAATTTTACAGCCTATTTGATGATCGTGGAATTTCTGAGGTGAGGAAGTTTTTCAGTGGTTAACCCTTCAATTTATGCAGAGTTTCCTTTGGTCTTGGTTCTTTCCCATAATTTTACCTCTTTGGTTCTTGGAACATTAGTATCTCATAATTTATACTTAATGAGGAGGCCATTGCTATTATTTTTGTACATTTTTTGTTGGCCTTGGGATGGTGAGAAGTTAAGAAAATCAAATCTACATTTGTATTGTCACTTTTGAGATACCTTTCTTTCTCAGTCAAGAAATGATGACCAATCTGTCACTTCTACCTTTATACATTTGGTTCATTTTCCTGCATACATTAGAAAATTTAATTTGCCAAGACAATGGTGATTTTGGACCTTTGCTTTAGGCAAATGCTATTCTGCAACGCCCTCTTCTCTTTCTCAAGTCCCCAACGCCTTTTAGTTTTGCGTCATGTGTCTGTTGGGGATATTTAGATTTCTTTTGTTTATTTCTATTGCACCAAGTTTGGATTAATCTACTGTATGAACTTTTCAGGTACAAGTTTGTGAAAGAAATCATCAACCGGGTGATGAAGTCACGGTATTCGTGTTTTTCCTTTCATGAGATAACTCTTCTCCTTTATGATGTATTCATTGATATTAGTTACTTTTACGTGGAAATTCTGAGCATATATAGCTTACATTGTTGGTCTAGGTAGTCGTGACATTAGTGGTGCTCTCCCCAGATGGCTCTTTGATGAGTACTGCTGAAGTGAAACTTGCCGAGGAAGGCCTGGGAGGACTGGTTTGTCTTAAGTTTTGGGCTTCAGGATCACAGGACAAAGAATTCAGCCTCTCTACCATTGTCTATGAACCCCACAGGTTTAGCTGTAATCATGTTTGCTCACTGAAATGGGTGACCACTAATGTCTAAGAAATTAACATCATGCACGATCCTGACTAATTCTTCACAAATATATAGTATAAGAAAAGTTTGTGATTTCAGAGTATCAAATTTGAAATATATTCCGCCTTGTGAGCTAGACCTTTGACTTTAATCATCTGCATGCTAGTGGCTGCATGTGTATAGTTAGTTGCATGTTTGCGTGTGACTTACTTCATGTGGAAGCGTTCGTGGGTTATCTAGTTGGAAAGTTCCTTTGTTTTTTATTGTGTTAAAGTTTAAACAGGATTCATACGTATCATAGTGGAATGATAACATTACTTCTGTTCATGTATAGGGATGCTAATATTTCAGCTATTGCTTTCCATCCTACTCGCTGTGTGGCTGTTAGCTCATCCTACGGTGGTGACTTCAAGGTATCTAGTACCAGTCCAACTCAAGTTTTCTTCTCTTTCTTTTTCATCTACCATATACTTGCTGGTGTTACAGGTTTGGACATGCAATATTGGCAGTCAGCAGAAAGGTCAGCTGCTGCAAAATTCTGGGTGGAGTTGCCATGCTTGTGGTTCATATAGGTATGATCCTTTTGTTGATGGATTTACTGTTGCCTGAATTCATCTTCAAAGTGAATCTCATGAATTTATTTTTAAACATCTAGAGTTGTACTTTCTCTGTCTGCCAGGCTATATTTTATACTCTTTCTTGGAACTTTCTTACTTCAGTATGCAAAGTTGATTAAGAGTTGTACATTTAGGCACTTTCTATATACCTACCTTTGCAAATTGTGGATCTTGGTGACAAGGACTTTAGGAGAGCCACACTCCAAAAGCTAGCTTGAAGGGTGGGAGAGCCCAAAGTCCTTATAAATCCCATATCAATTTTGTATTTAACCAATATGAGATTCAAGTCTCATACCTTGCAATTAGATCAGACCGTAACACTTGGCTTGCAAATTGACCTGCTTCTTTCCTTGCAGGAAGAAACCGATGACAGCTGCTACATTTTCTCCAGATGGTTCTGTTCTTGCTGTTGCTGCAGAAACTGTTATCACGCTATGGGACCCGGACAAGAATATTCTAATGACAGTGATAGGAGAGACTCTTATGGTGATTCTGAGTTTCTGACTACCTTTCCTTTCTGACATGTGCTACATCAGTGCACACGTATTAGTACTTTGCTTGCACAGGCATATCATATGTGACTATCAGTCAAGCATGACAGATACGCATTCTCTGAGTGACTAGCTTCTCTTCTGTAATAATAATATGTAATATTCATATTTGAACCTCCCCCAACTGCTGGCTGAAGTAAAACATATGCATCTCTCCTAATTCTACATCTTGATTTTTTTAATCTCTTCAGAAGGTTGAGAACATGAGCTGGTGTAAGGCTCTCTTGTTTGATGATTCATTAAACCTTGTCATCATTACCAGTGTTTCAGTTATTAGCGTGCCTGTTTGAGTTTCTAGGAGTAACTCGGCATGATTAGTTGTGATGTTTATGTGATCTTGCTCCAGTGTACTACATTTGAAGAGTGAATATATGCTAACTGTAACTGAAGTTGTGGAAACTAAAGAACTAATTCTGAAGTCAGGAAAAAATAAATAAATAAGAGAAAGAAAGCATGTCCTCATGCTACCAGCTGCTGCATGGATTTTATATTGTTCTAGACATCTCTAGGAAATGTATGGCTTATTTTGGGAGTCATCTCTTTCTCCCAACATATATACCTGCGCGCACACGTGTAAGTTTATCGAGGATTTGGCATATTCGTCACTTTACTAAACCTTTTACAGCCTATAGGTTCCCTCTCTTTTGCTGGAAAGTCCGAGTATCTTGTTTCTGCATCTATGGGTCCGCAATCTCAGTTATCTGTTTGGAGCATGTCAAAGCTATCTATGTCTTGGTCATACAAGCTTCACGTTGAAGGTGAATATCCTTCTCTCATTTGAGCTGAAGATATCTTCTGTCCATTTCACTTTAACAATTGATGGTTCAGCTAGTCTTGGTTATCCTTTTCAACTGCTTGAGTTTGGGCCATCTTTTGGCAATCTAGAGTTCTGTCATATGAATATTTGCTTGATGAGACTGCGAAACCATGAGTTGTCATTAACTCTTATTCTATCATGTGGAAAACTATTTTGAAATGCTTGCCACTACTAGAATTATTAAATGCTATTAGCTATCTTCCTGGCTGGAGTAGTGCCTACCTTATATTTTCCCCCCCACTGTCGGTTCATCCTTACTAGCTGAAGCTATTGAGCAGCTCTGTGATTGAAATAAACATTAATTCTTTTCCCCTACATTTGACTTAAATTTATGTTTATACTTGTACAGCTGTAGCTAGTATGGCAGAATCATCATGTTTTGCTGCTCTTGTACTTCTTCCTGAGTCAGATAATGAGACAACTAATGAAAGAAGAGATGGTGTAATCTTGTTATTCAATGCAGCTGATCCTGTTCCTACAGCTACCTGGCTGGTAAAGAAGGTGAGTTTAGCAGTCCTATGACTTTCGTTGGAGCAATCCCAATCACATGCCAAATATTTCAAAATCTTGGACCGTGGGTATCCTTGCTGATGCTGAATTATACGATAGAGCTCAATGGCATGTTGTGATTATTTTGTTTCATGTTGCAGGCCAAAGGAGGGTCCCTCTCTTTTATGCAAGTAAATAAATCTTCAAGTGAAGGAAATACAGTGAATGAGAAATCAACTCATGAATTACTTGTATATATGGACTGCGATCATGAGTATGCCCTTTTTGACCCATACGGGGACGAAGGCAATGAACTTGGTATGATTCAGCGTAATGGTCTTCCTGACTTGGAAGAAGCAGGTGGGTGTTCATATATTTCTGGCAAGGACAATGAACTATTGTAGCTCAAATTGACATTCCACATTCTTAAGCTACCTTTCTTTGTGTTTTTGGTTATTTCTCTCTTATTGATATGAAGTGAAAAGTCTTGGACTTTCCTGCATCTTGTCCATTTCTATTGGTTGTTAATCACTTCTAAATTCAGACTAACTTGTTACTTCCCCTTTCCATTTCAGCTAAATTTGGGTATTCATCTATCTATGGACAACTCCCGGAATTTGGCTTGAAAAGAAACCAAATTTTGTGGGTGCCTTCCGTGCCACCAGCAAGGTCATGGGAGAGTTTATTTGAAGGTTCATCACATAATCTTCCATCCTTAACCAAATTGTGCTCTGCATTTTTGGAATCTTTACTGGAAAAAAGAACAGCTGCACCCGCGATGGAGTGATGTTAAAGACATGCTAGATACAGTTCCTCTGTGTGTGTGCAAGAGATTCAGTGTGGTCCCTGATGTGCACGAAGGCATGGAATCACAGCTGAGAGTGAGGCGATAGCTTCTGGATTGAGAGAGCTATGTGAAATGGAAGCTAGCCTGGTGCTTTGCTCGGGAGATTTTGACAGGAGTGAATGGCTTGAGAAATTTTGTTGCAACATTATGGACCGTATTGTTATTACAAAGTCTAATATAAGGAATAGCTCATGTTCCCCAAATAGTTCTCATTGGTGGAATGATCATTTGTCTTATTAATAGAAAATGTTTAATTTTAATTTAATTTTTGACTTTTTAATTTATTAAAATTAAAATTTGAAATTTTTAATAAATAAATATATTTCGTTAAATTATATTTCAAATTTTAAATTTTGTATATTCAATTGCTAAATTAAAAATTAAAAATAATAAATTAAATTTTGTATATTCAATTAGTCGATTTAAAAATTAAGTTCAATTTGAAGAATTCTAAAATTATGTTTAATAAATAGAATTTAATTTTGTGGTTATGTATAAAATTTGGAATTCCATCTTCAAAGTCCGAAACTACGCCCCCGGAATGTTAAAAGACCGATTCACTTTCCGGCCCAGGCTGTCTAAACGGATCACGTGATCTTTGACGCTAATTGGGTTCACAATATTCTAATGATATAAGTATTCTAGATCCTAACTACCAACAATCCGTTGTCGTCCAGCGGTTAGGATATCTGGCTTTCACCCAGGAGACCCGGGTTCGATTCCCGGCAACGGAAGACATTATTTTATCTTCAATTTTGACATACAACTTTGATTTTCTTGCCTTACAGAGTAGCAAATGAGTATGATGTTTGGCCTTACCTTCTACATCTGAGAAGGCCTTGCTCATGACTTCTGTTCCATATAGAATTGAATATTTAGCCAAATTATTCTGCTTTTGGCCTTTTCCAGATTTTGAATATTCAGCAGCAAAATCCAGTACAACCCACTTCTTAAATATGCTTATAAAACTTGAATCCTGAGGGAGCACTGCGTCTCTAATGGCCAAGTAATCAAATATCAGAATAATTTGGTTCAAAAATACCTAACCCCCCTCCATAGCTTACACATAAACAACAAACATTCAAAACCCATCTATCTATATTCTCTAGGTATCATCCTTCTCTCTCTCTCTCACACACACATAGTAGTTCACTTACCACACTCATAAACTATAAACTTATCTTCTCATCTGGCAGGCAAGCACTCGGCCTTTTTGCGCATGATCGGTTATTGTCGTTGCACTGCCAATACCAGCCTCCCAAAGTCTTTTCAAGGTTAAACAACCATAAAACCCTACTAAAATAAGCTTCTGAGATGCCTCTATCTCAAAAACAAACGCACACATAAAACCACATGTTATGTGTAGAGAGCAGACCCACCAACTAACACAATTTCAAGCTCTAGTCCTATCTGGAGACTATGTAATGTGCTTGCCGACCCCATTATCTATATCATTAAGCCCAAGTCTACCTGTTTCATTAACTGCCTTATTCTTTTTGGTCTTGCATGTGGTATAGTATTATTGTTAGGGCTGACACAACATCTTAGGTTCTGTTGCAGAATCCTTGCCCACGAAATTTTAACTCGTTCCTACAGTCTTTAATGATTTGCTTATCCATATTACTGATTTAATGAACCTTTTCTGATTACGAAGTTTCTCCCACTTGCAGTTTGACGTTGCTCTGTACAGAAACAGTGCCCGCCAAACCTATAGGCATGCACCTGTTGGTCTATCGATCAGTAGTTGTTTAACTGGAAGGTTTCTTGCAGAAAACTTCATTAATAGTTAAGAAATTTGATGAATAGTTTACTGAACAAATAGTAACTCCTGTCGGATGTACAATGGGTGTTCGTCGAATGATGATTCAAGGTTTGGTGATGCTGTCATGCAATGGTGTCTAGACAGTTCAACTAACTACTGCCTAGAAAGTTATTTAATTTGCCAGAGATAGAAAATCAGAAGGAGATTTAATTACGATGGCAAACCATTCTAAGAAGAAAAGAAAAAGTGGAAATGGTAAGTAGTAGATAAGTGATTAAACCATAAAATGTTCAATTAGGTACAGATTTCTTGTATAACCACAACACATGCTTCGACAATATAGCAAACTTTCACATTCTAAAGAGGTGACTGTCATTTAGTGGCGGTCCGAGAACCCAATCAACACAAGTTGTGTGTCATTATATGGAGTTCGTACCTGGCATGGGTTCCACTTAGGACCGCTTCATCGCTTGGCCACATCACTGTTGCTGGCATGACACTATGACAGTGTAGTTCATAGACAAAACTTGCTTTCAGTTCTCCCTTCCCTTGCTCATGAATGATGATAACTTAACTAATCCCTTCAAAACTCTATCTTTTTTATATAAACTGGAGTTGCAATCATTGACATATTTTGTCTCTTTCTTGTGGATTTAACTGTTTCGTATGTTTTGGCATTTACTAGTTCCCGTGAACATACGAAGCATTGCTTTTTCAAGTGAAACATTTCGCACAGCATAGTATAACTATACATATACTGTATGCCGACCAATGTGCATTATTACAATATTATCATCAAAATGTCATTTTCCACTCATGCAAGTAACTTATAACCGAATATTAATTTGACAGAGAAAGCTACTTCTCAAACTGCAATTACTTGCCGCTTATTTATGCCTGTTAGTTACTAGCTGTCCGATCCACCATCTTTTTGGTGGGTTATAAATGCTCGAAAAGAACCCTTTTCCTCATACTCGACATTTTCATAGAATCTGCAGTGTTCCTCCTCTTTTCACTGTTCAGACTTCCCCTAACAAGTTGATGCTTTTAGAAAGGTATACCACAAAGTGATAATTTAGTTGGTGCCGATTTGAGTTCGATCATCAATGCTTTTGGATATAGCAGTAAAAGCGTCATGTCGTGATCCAACTACACCCTGGAAGGTAGAGATATTGGCAAAGAGTGCTCTCATTTATATATATATATATATAACACTCATATTTACACATTGGAAAAGGTTGTGGCCAAGATATTACTTAATTAAGCACCTAAATACTTGTGCTTTGAGGCCTAACAACTCCTTGTAGAAATGGAATCTTGTGGTGAGACTGAGAAGGAAGAGTCACACTCGTATTCCAGATCTTCAAATCCCCAGAACTCTTCTTGCTCTTCTTCCTTGGGCATCTTCCACCTTTCCCTGTCCTTCTCTCCCTCTAACATTACTTCTAGTACCTGTCCGCCAACAGTTTTTAGGGTTCAAGATTTCATTATTTGGTATATCAAACATTTGACTTCAATAAAATCCTTCCAAATTTTCTTTAACTGACATCATTGCTTAAAAGAGACAACTTTGTTTAAATAACAAAGTCATCTTCTCTGGCCTCCAATTTATAATTTCTTAAACAAATGACTTGAAAATTGCATAATCATTGTCTACATCAACACGTATGAGAATCATATCAATATTATCTTCCCTATCAAGATTAGCCCCACAACTTTGGCAGATTAGGAGTTTATGTCATTAGTTTATTATAACAAAGTGTATTCTTCACCACCTAAATCATCTAGCCAAAAAATAAGGAGCCTACAGCTTGACGTTTAAGAGAATTTGTATTCTGTGACATGACAGGAATCGCTTTCCCAAACTATTTAGATGAATCACATTTTTCTCATCTTCTAATCACATGGGTGATACATTTCATGTCTTTTGGTTTAGCAAAAAAGGAAGATTTAAGTTAGGTGGGATGAAATATCCTCTGACTAACTGTTAGTGAGTAAAAATTGCCAAAGCCACACATTAAAAAATAAAAGAACCAAATCTAAGTTTACATGTTGCAGTCTCAACTCTCAATAGGTGAAAATGATAATTGGTGACAGCTCAATGATTCACCAAATTTGATAGTTGATACTATCAGAAACACACAAGTGTACAGAAGTCTGTAGAATTAAAGCTTTGTACAGTCAACTAAGTACTTAACTATGCGATGTATGAATAAGACACAAGTAACAATGCAGCAATCGGATTTGTCAAGAAGCTTTAGTTTAGTACTTTTTTTTTTCTTTTTTTGCTTTCTATCTGAAAATATGTGAATAGAATAAGCCTTCTAATGGAGAAAAACACGATGGACCACTTATGCAATTTTAATGTGTCAGCCATGAATGTCTCTTGCTGAACTGGTAGGTTTATACTGCTATTTCCATGGTGGTCCATGTCTATCTACTTAACAGGACCCAAGTGCTCACCTAGGCTGATGCAATTTGATGGTTAATGAGTGATGCACTAAGTACGAAATACAACAAATGGCTGACTCACCTCGCTCATGGTAGGGCGCCATTTGGAAGATGCTCGGATACAAAGAGATGCAGCAAAAGCAAGTCTTTTCAGCTGTGCGACATCATAGGTTCCTCCAAGTCTTGGATCTATCAGCTTCTCAATTTCACCTTGGTTCAGTATTGGTTTAGCCTGATTAAGTTTTAGTAATAATGTCAAAAAACTACTACAGCATATTTGAAGGAGTTTGTTAAATTTTCTCGGGAATTTTACCCAGCTGTGCAAGCTTTGGTGAGACCCATCAACTGGTTTCCTCCCAGAAATAACCTCTAATAGAAAGACTCCAAATGCAAATACGTCTGTCTTCTCGTCCACTATCCCATGCATATAGTACTCTGGTGCCAAGTGTCTGCAGAAACATGCAACACTCAAGTTCCAACTTAATGTTATGCTAAATATGATTTGAAGAATTGTGCTTTTTGCATATATAAAGAGCTCTGTCGATACCCGAAAGTTCCTTCTATTGGAGCAATTGAATGGTGACTCCATTGAGATGGAAGCCATTTTGCTAACCCAAAATCAGAGATCTGCATAATTTCTAAAACTATCAGTAATATGCTAAAAAACAGAATGTTTGAATCAAGAAGACTGCGGAAAACAGAGGATTTACATGGGATACCTTACCAGAGGTTCAAACTCTTCGGTTAGTAAAATATTTGAAGATTTGATGTCCCTGTGGATTATCCTTCGTTGGCATCCCTTGTGCAAGAAATGGAGTCCTCCAGCAGTTCCAATGGCAATCTTGTACCTGACTTTCCACTCCATCACTGGAAGTTTTTCATCTACAAGACATAGTAAAGAAAAACAGAGCACATCACGGTCAACCCAGAAACGAATTAACTGATCAAGGTCTATTTAAATCCATATTCTGAAAACAATTTACCATGAAGAAGGGAAGCAACAGAGCCTTTAGAGGAGAAATGGAAGATGAGGTAAAGGCCATTGTCAATGCAGCAGCCCACAAGTGGTAACACGTTGGGATGACACACATGACCAATTGTTCCAATCTCTGTTAAGAACTCTTTTTCTTTCCTCTCATCAGAACAAGTTTTTGCTATCCTCTTCACTGCTATCTCCTCTCCATTGCTTGACACTCCTTTATACACCTCTGCATATCCTCCTTTCCCCACCAGATTGTCTAACACACGGACATAGGTGTAACCTTAACAAGAAAAGGAAACTCGAGTGCAAAAAACAATGAAATTCAAGCAAACCTGGACTGAAACCATTGGTGGCATCGAATATTTCTTCATAGGAGAAGCATCTCCAAGTAGGTCTAGGAGAAGGCTCTAGTTCACTAGAAACCATGGAGAACCCGCTCTTTTCATCTTCACTGGTGGGGAATAAGTCTTCAAGACTGCGTCTTTTTAGTGAGAAGAGCCTCTTCAAACTGTTGGTGCCAATATATTTCATTGCAACAGAGTATCAAACGATGCAGAGCAACCTGTTTCATGCAGGGAAGAAAAGAGACGCAGCTGCAGTACTTCACCTCTCTTGTCTTAGTGAAATGAACTTAAGGTAAACGTTTAAGACGTAGAGACGGATAAGAGTGAGCCAAAGGGTGTTTGTTTCTTTTATTGGATCGTGGAAGAAGAGGCTTGGTAGATATGTGTGCGTGGGATGACTGTTTAGGATGTTGAGGGTGGATTAAATGCTGTCAAGAAAAGAGAAGCAATATGGTTATTATCAACCATTTATGGTAATTTTCACCTAAAAGGGTAAAAGAAATCGATTGTGAAATAAGACGGGGATTTGATTAGATTTGAGACAAAACACAGCTTGGAGGAGCTTTAATGGAGTTTTAGCTCTGGTAGGGCAGTGTTACCTTTTAATCTTGTGGTCCAAGTTTCTATTGACTACCCTCCAACCACAAAGAGCTTGCCTTCTTTACATTTTTGTTGACAATATGTAAAGAAAGATTACATGTTATGTGACAGAGGGCATAAGGTGAAACATAAGCATCACATAGTTAACTCTTTCTTGCTCGATACAACATATGGACTTTTGGTGACAGAGATCTAAAATTTCTTTCTTTCTTTACCAATTTTCAATTTTTTTTAGTTTTTATAATTTTCTTTATGAAAGTTTTGTTTATACTTAAAAGGACTAGTAGAGGATATAGCTAGGGTTTCCTTTTCCCGATTAGTTGCATAATATGTATATCTGTTTTCTTATGATATAAAAAAAGGATTTGACTGGTTGGCATAGATTTTTACTTGAGAAAGTAAATTTTTTTTAAATT
This sequence comes from Erythroxylum incrassatum, assembly GCA_026546855.1. Taxonomy (NCBI): domain Eukaryota; kingdom Viridiplantae; phylum Streptophyta; class Magnoliopsida; order Malpighiales; family Erythroxylaceae; genus Erythroxylum; species Erythroxylum incrassatum. The sequence continues at coordinate 1,260,686 of JANVCL010000008.1, read as the reverse complement.
TATATTATCACATTTGGTTCATTTTTTTAACACTTAGGAAAGTAAAATTTTTCCTAATCTACAAAAAGGTAGTAGTACTTTACTTTGATTCTAAATCTTAGAACTCTCACTGATATTTAAATTACTTTCCTCATAAATTTGATATAAAAAATAAGCTAACTAATTCAATCTTTTTTCTCTCTTAACTCGACGACAACTCTTTTATAAAATCATACCTCTTCTTCAACTATTCTAATTGTTCACTCGTTAGTAAGATTTTTGATATTTTTGCTTAGAAGTTTCGATCAATAATCTTCCAATTCATATTTTTCCTTCTTACTTGTATTACAAATTAACATTATTTAACAATCTCAATTTTTATTTGGTTTATAAGGATATAATTGGAAGCACAAATTAAAATCAAATTATATTTCATGAAATACTACTGCATACCAAACACTATAATAAGAATCTATCCAATTTTTCTCTTAGAATTTTTATAAGTTTTCATTCATATAAATATCTTTACTTTCTATATATTTATTTTCCGAATAATCTAACTAAACGGCGAAAGGGTATTAAAAAAAGAGAGGATTCTTATTTGATGGGTAGACTCCGTCAACTTTTCATTTTCGAAATTGTACTTTTGAGACAATGTATTTAGTAAGGAAATATAATATTGTTTTATACGAACAAATCTCATAAATGATTTGGTAGTAAAGAGAAAGATTACTCTTTCACGATCAAAGTGTGCAATTAAGGAAAAGCATTAGTGATGGATTTAGGACAAAATCGAAGAGAAAAGTGTAGTTTTGTTACAATTCAGGACCTAGCTACAAGTAAACAAAATCTAATAATAGTGTTGAAGATGCTTTCGACTTTGTTTTTGGCAATGTGGAGCTAGCGAGACGGACAGAGTTGTACTATCATATTATATTATATGTTTCCCTCAAAATGCTAGTCAAAATAAAATCCCCATGAAATAAAATTACTGTAAAATCCAAATTTTATCTATTCGAGAATGACCCTACAGAGTTGAAATTGGAATACGGTTCATAGTGCTGTCCCGGGAGTCAGGAATCCCATCCCAGTGGTCCTAATCACGTGTCAGAAAACCCAAATGCGAATATAAATTTATAAATATTAATTAAATTACTAATTAATAATTAACAATAATTGTCACGGTCACGGGCTCACTAGACTTTGCATTGGGTTAATAACCTTAGCGTCGTTTCTAGACACCTCTTGTATTAACAATTAGTCTAATGTATACTGAATGACACTACCTTAGTGTTTTACTGCTACCTTTTGGTGCTTTTGAAGCAAAGATCTTTGAGAAATCAAATCAAAGTACGTGCAAGTCATTTTAAATAATTGAATTGGGATAGTTTGCTGCCCTTCTCAGTTACCCGTGCACAAGCGTGCAAATGCTAATTTTAAATATTTGTTAAATTAAAAATCATAAATATATATATATATATAAGGAATTGATTCAAAGTTCTGTTAATTTAACTCTAATTAGAATCCTCAAGGCGATGACATTGGACCTCTTTTTGGACAAGTGAACCCAAATATGTGGACAGCACTTGGGCTTGGACTTTTGTATATGATATGATATAGTTCTTCACCGAACTTACTTACAGAGTTAAGACTTAAGGGCTTTATTTTTCTGGTTACGACGTCGGCTCAAGTACTACCAAAAGATTGCTGCATACTTATCTTTAAATAAAAATTAATTGATTTATTTTAGATTATAAAAAATTACTAATTTTTAAAATTTAACTGATTAATTAACAAACTTATCAGTTTTAACAATAAGAGTTACTAAAATAAATCGATCCAAAAAGTTAAAAAAATTAAACTGAAAAATTAGACGGATTAAAATTTTTAGGGTTAAACCGGTCGAACCAATTAAGTCTTTAAATCATTGATTTTAGTTAGAATGGGCTAACTCCCAGCCTCCTCATGAATAAATAAAAGTGCAAATTTACATAATTTATTTGGTGTTGAAAAGTGAATAATTATTTTGTATTTTAAAAATTAAGTATGAGCAATTTAAGGGTCAAATTTTAAACCATATTAAAATTGAAGAAAAAAGTTCAATTAAACTCAATATTTATAAGTAACTTATAATTATTTTAATTGTTATTTTAAATTAATAATATTTGTATAATATTGTACCAATTACATCTTACTAAAATTGCAGATTTTTAAAATTATTAATCTAATTCAATTTATTATGAATCATGATTATTGTTTTAAAGAGAGCATTCGTAGTCTTGTAGGTTATATGAATATGTGTATTATGTATTTATTGCTTTGTATTTACATCCTAGTTTTTTTTTGACATTATATTTACATCCTAGTTAGGTTTTTATTTAGCGTAATTAATCTACTGACAGGCATGACCAGAGTTACTCATACAGAGGTCTTATTTCCTTTTGGCCTGATTAGAATTTACTCTTGGACGAGTCTTTTCTTATATGTATTCTCATCTTACTTTTTATTGTTAATCTTTGAAATGTTTTATATGTGTGTTCTTTTTGTATTATCTTACCTATTTTTATTATTAACGTCACTTTTGTTTCTTTTTATTATTTATTTATATGTTTGTATTTTTGTACTTAGTTGTTTTATTACATTTTTTATATTTGACTTTTTTATTTAGGGGGCGCTTGGTTCAGAGAGGGTAACGAGAATAGGAATACGAATGAATATAGTAAGGAATGAAAATAGATATAATCATTATAATTATGATTGTTGGTTAAGATGACGGAATGATTATCATTACCATTGATGGTGGTTGGTTTGTTAAAAATATTATGAAATAAAAATTTGTTAAAATTTTGTTTTATAACAAATGTTAAATATATTTTAAATAATTATTTTTAATTTATGCACCCTAATTATAATGACAAAATATTTAAAATCAAGTATATT
>JANVCL010000008.1:1235932-1257667 GCA_026546855.1 Erythroxylum incrassatum | reverse complement strand
TTCTTGAAGTTTGTAGCATATGTTTATATCTTTCCATAGAGGTATAGTATGCCTTGTTTGGAGTTAGGAGTAAAAACGTATGGGGGTTAGCACAAGTTCAGTTACTGTTCATTTGGTAATTTTGGACAGAAACTTTGGCAGGCTTTTTCACCCCTTTAGAGCCTGTTTTGGGCTTTTCATCCTTCATAGAAAATGTAGATCATCTTTTTATCTTTCCATATAGGTATGATACGAAACTTTTGGAGTTAGGAATAAAAAGTTATGAAGTTTGGAACAATTCAGGTACTGTTCACGGGTACTGTTCCATTAGTAATTTAGGCAGCAGCTTTGCACAAGTTTTTACCCTTTTTATTGATTGAATTGATTTTTGTTTCCTTCATGAAAGTTGTAAAGCATATTTTTATCTTTCCATAGAGGTAAGCTATGACATTTTTTGACTTTTGTATCAAAATATATGATTTTTCAAACTTTTGATCTTGTTTAGGTGTTTAGGAAAATTGTTCAATTGGGCAGAAACTTTGTAGCAACATTGAACCCCCTTAATGGCCAAATTAGGTTTTACATTCTTCTTGAAAGTTGTAGAGTTTTCTTTCAGTTTTCTTTTGGCACCAAGTTTGACCAATTTGAAGTTCTAGGTAAAAAGTTATGAATTTTCGAATTTCTATATTTTAAAACACTAAAACTCACTCTTTCACTTATAACTCTTTCGTTTGACCTTCGTTTGACTCGATTTTCGAAGCGTTGGTTTTCTAAACAAATTTTCTACCCCTTTCATGCAAATTTATAATTTTTAGGTTTGAGTTGAGACTTACAGTTATAATCAAAGAGAGTCACTTTGTGGAGAGATATTGCATACGTTTTCGGATTTGGGCGATTTCTCGATCTATAGAGATCCGAGTGAGGAAATTTTTGAATCAAATTAGTCTGGAGTCATGAAGTCTCATTTTAGCTTAGGAATCGGATTTTAATTTCGATTCCTACTTAGATCATTTTCATTGAGGCAGAGTAAGGTAAATTTGTCAAGATCCGTTCGGGAGTAAATAAACTAAGGTAGTTTTTGTGATTTCTTCTGTGGTGAGGAATTCCTCCCTCGTGGGATGCGCGTCCAGATGTCATGTAAGACGTTGGACACGTGTCTCACTAGGGTGGGTTCCCAACACTTATAATTGGCTCAATGGTGAGAGGCGTGCACTTAAGTGCAACAAAACCTTGAAGGGTGGCGAGTTTGATTCCCAGAGAGGACAATACCAATTTGTGTTGGATGTCGCGGTATAACCCGCAAACACACGTCGGGGTATAACCCCCAAACACCTACGAGTGGGGTGTGGGGTCCAACAGAATTGGTCTTTGATCTTCATGAGAGTTACAGCTCTTGAAGTTTTCTTTCCAACCATATAAAGAATACCTTAATCCGATATCTGTAGGGAAAGTTATGATAATTTTTCCAACCTTATATCGTCTGATGACGTCACTTCGTCATAAAAATGACGTCATATCGTCTGTTCTATTTCTGACCCCTCAGATGAAAGAATTAGTCTTCGTTGTTATAGCTCGTGAAGTCTTCTCTCCAACCATATAAAGAACACCTTAATCCGATATCTGTAGGGAAAGTTATAACAATTTTTCCAATCTTGTATCGTCTGATGACGTCACTTCATCTAAAAAATGATGTCATATCGTCTGTTCTATTTTTGACCACACAGATGAAAGAATTTACCTTTAAGGTCTTCATGAAAGTTGTAGATTTTAAAATTCTCTTTCGAAAAATATAAAGAACACCTCAATCAGAAATTTCTACAGAAAGTTATGGTTTTTTCCCCAAAACAGCTTCAGTATGATTGAGGTCATAAACATGGTTACTTATTTTGACTATAACTTCTTCACTAGACCTCCAAATGACTTGGTTCTTGAACCATTGGATTGGTAAGACTTTTCTCTACATATCCACCAAAAATAGAAGCTATCTGAAATGAAATAAGAAATATTAAGTGAAAAGAGTGGGACGGGTACAGTGAATGTGTTCTTAAATAATATGAACTAGTGTTATCACACTGAATATACTTCAGTATTTTGATGATTTCTAGAGCTATATCGATCCAAATGAGATGGTTTCTAATTTTTGGTAAATTAGAGACATAGAGCTACAAAGTTTCTGAAGGAAGTGAGTTGTAATTCAGTCCCTAAGATGTCTGAATTGTAGATGGAAGTTGTGCATGGTATGCTGTTATGGACAAGAGCAGTCTAAGAATGTTTGAAGTATATCTTTTGAAGCACTGAACCAAATTGAATGATTTCAGTGGCATCAGAAACTTAAGTCAATAGGGGAAATTTTCTAAAAGAAACTGCAATGTCAGAATATTCAAGGGTATTTTTGACAAGACACTTAAGTTAAAAAAGAACATAAGCTTATAAGGAAAGATAAAATGGACGTTTTGGACTCATTAAGGGCATAAAAGGACAAGACCAAAATATGGATTTAAATTTAAGAGAGTAGTAAACGTGAATGAGAAGATTCTAGAGAACAAAATGAGTGGATGAGAAGAGAGTGTCATGAAGAGAGACAAAGAACGAAAGAGAGAAATAAGAGAAAACAAGCTAGGGTTTTAATTTCCTTAGCCTTCGAGAAAGATTTTGGTGCTATTCAAGGAGAGAAAAAGGTAGAGGAAGAGAAGAGCTTCCATTTGAGCTAAAGATCCCTTCATTTGGTGAAGAATGAAGGTAAGATCATTTTGACACTTTTAAGATTCTTGAAAGGATTTTAGTTCATGGAGTTTAGAAATGTTTGGGTTTAAGTATTTTAGAAACAATTTTAGTGATTATGCTCTAAGGGATTTTTTCAATTGAAAACTCTATTGAGTGGGATTTTTGTTTTGTATAAAGGGATCAGGAAAGAACCTTTGATATCTCAGGTTGTTTGCAAAGAAAAGAGGCATTTTGAGCAAGTTAAGTCTTTAAGCAAGGAAATCAAGATGGGTACATGTTTATAATAGAGTAAATAAGCTACTACTATTTTCTTTAAATCAAAGAGGTTTTCTGATTTTATTTGCATCATAAATGTTGCATTGTTGTTCATGAATGATTTGTGAAATCTGTTATATCTTTGTTACATAATTTGAGTGATGACTTTCAAAAGGAAAAGACCACGAAAGTGGCATTTTGAAAAAGATGCATGTTTCTGAAAGCATATTTTCAAGAATGGTTTTTAAGATATACATCAAGTATATGAAAAGTAAGTATTCAAGAAAAGTGTCATTTTGGGCAACAAGATTCAAAGTCATGAACTATATGTTATGTGAGTTTGTGGTGGTCCCCTAATTTAAGTTAAGTGAACTTGTTTAAATGCTTCTCCCGCCTGCCCGCTATTGGCATGGAGCTCCTTCATGGACTCCCATCAGTTCACAGCTATGCAAGACCATTATGTGAAAATACGTAGTGCGTTCTGTTTTGGATCCTTCCGAATCATTTCTGATGTGTTTATGTGCTTATGATATATTTGAATAATTTTGATGCATTCATGTTTTGTAAGTTGTGAATTTTGAATATACGACAAGACTTTGAGAAGAATGCGCTTTATGGATTTCAAAGAAACTTTTCTAAGACAAGAAAAATGTTTTCAAGGACTTTGCTTATTCTTTTTATTATAAATTGTTTCCCACAAGCTTTCAAGCTCACCCCTTTCCTATCCCCACCTTCAGGTGATGAGCAAGAGATAGAGTGAAAGAGAGTCAAGGCAGGCTTTAGCCATATTTTAGAAATTTTGTAGTTCTTATAACTTTCGAAATTTGAGATTTCGGACTATGCTGTATTGTAGCTTGAGAGGCCATTATAGCTTTGTAAAGCTCTTGTTTGAGGGTATGGAAATGGGAATGATGAAATTAGTTGTAAGTATTGTATTAAAGAGTGAAAAAAATTGAGAGTCTTATGATTTTCCGTAAGAAGAGGAATCGATGATGTTCAAGGAAATTCCATAAGATTAAGCTCACGTTCATGATCCGAAGTTGGGCTCCAGAAACGGTGCCCAACATGAGTGGTATCAGAGAGTTGGATTTTGAAAAGCTTCGGGATCTAATATGAGTGGTATCAGAGCAAGAAAAGGTATGTTTCGTTTCTGAAGAGTTGGGTTCCGGAAATAAGCGGGATCCAACATGCATGTAGCAGCATTCAACTTCCTATAATCGATACAAACTCTCCATCCATTTTGAATCCTTGTAGGAACAAATTCATTATTCTCATTCTTCACCACAATGATCCCAATTTTCTTCAGTACTATTTGAACTGGACTTACCCATTTACTATCTGAAATTGGATAGATTATAGCAACTTCAAGATCTCCATCTTTACCATTTCCTTCATTGGGCAATTTAACCCTTTTGTGATTCTCTTAATGGTTTGGATCCTTCTTCCAACAGAGTTTGATGCGTACATATTGAAGGGCTAATACCCTTTATATCGGCTATGGTCCACCCTAGAGCTATGATGTGGTCCTTAGGCGTTCGAATGAGTCCTCTTGAAGCCTGGTTAAGTTCCTGGATATGATTACTAGAAGTGTTTCTTCTTCTCCTAAAAACTCATATTTCAAGTTCTCTGATAATTGTATCAATTTAATTGTAGGTGCCTGCACAATCAAAAGTAAAAATTTTGTATCACTCATGCCAAAAACGATGTCTAACTCATCCTTGCCATCCATATCAAAAATTTCTTGAGACAAAGAATCAATGACATCAATTGAAAAAATAGAGTGAACATCACTAGGGTACCTCATAGCTTCAAGATATTAAAGCGAACAATTTGACTGTCAAACTCCATGATCAATGTTCCTATATCCACGTTGATCTTCATCTTTGATGTCTTTAAAAATGGTCAAACCAAAAGGATAGGTGCATAATTAGACAAAGATTCTCCCTCCATGTTCAACACATAAAAGTTAGCTGGAAAATCCAATTCGTTAACCTGCATTAAAACATCCTCTACTACCCCTTCCGAATAAGCATTATATCTATCAACCAATTGAATTATAACATGTTTTTCTTTCAACGATCCCAAATTTAACGAAGTATAAATGGAATATGGCATAACATTAATTGAAGCTCCTAGATCTAAGATTGCTTTCTGAAAATGAGTATCACCAATCTTGCAGGGAATTGCAAACGTACCTAACCCCACACTTACTTTCTCGCCTCCCCTTAATTTCCTCTTAGACGTGCATAACTCCTTATGAAATTTGGTGTATCGACAAAATTGTTTAACGGAATCAATTAAAGATATGTTCACCTATGGGGTTGTTTGTTTCCGTTTTTTTCTTCCGTTTTTTGTTGCCGTTTTTGTAAAAAGAAAAACAAGTAAAACATGTTTGTTTACTCTGTTGTGGTTTTTTGTTTTTAAAAATAAAAAACCACAACAGTTTTACAGAAACCAAAAAACATAGTTTTTCTAAATTTTGACAACATGTTTTCTTCAACAGAAAAACAACATATCCTTATTATCTATCTCGATTAATAATAATAATAATAAAAGTACAAAATTTATAATAATAATTAATAATTAATAATAAGATAATTAATTTGGTATAATAAAATTAATAATAGTAAGTAGAAAATTTATAACAATAATTAATAATAATAATAATAATAAATAATAAATAATAATAAATTAATAATCATAATAATAATTTTAAAAATTAATAATAATAACAATAACTTATTAAAAATTAAAAATTAAAAATAATAAGAATTAATAAAATTAATAATAATAAGAGTAACTTAATAATAATAATAATAAATAAATAAAATTAATAATAATAAGAATAACTTAATAATAATAACAATAATACTAATAAAAAAATTAATAATCATATTAATAACTTATTAAAAATTAATAATAATAAGAATAACTTATTAAAATTAATAATAATAGTAATAATAATAATAATAAACCAAAATATTTTAATTTTTAATTTTTTATTAGAAATCTCAACCAAACAGATTTTAGTTTTCAGTTTTTATATTGCAAATCTCAATCAAACAAGTTTCTGTTTTTTAGGAAAAAAACAGAAACAAAAAACAGGAAACAGAAACCAAAAATAACAGAAGAAAAATAAAAGTGAAACTAAACGACCCCTGAGATTCACTGGACATAATAAAATACCCTAAAAATTAGACAGAAGATCTGTACTCTAAACTTTTTTCACTTTAAAAATCTTCGTTTTTAGATTAAAGTGGAGGATAGATTCAGGCATGGCACAGCAAAATCCCCTCAGAACTATTCTTTCAACTACAATACAAAAATAGAGGAATAGTAAGAACATAAAGTGAATATCCATCCACCCACTTAAAATGATTTGTTATCTCTTAACCACTCGGCGTCAACAAAAGAATAGTAAAATCCAACTGTGACCCACTTGAGCAAAACCATGGCTGCTTTCTCCGGTTTCTGCTCCAAAACCATGTGCTGGCTAATCATATCATCTCAGAACATTGATAATTTAATAAACAAACAGAACTCATTTAACAAAACACCTTATTGGTAATTTAATGATACTATAATCTCCACAAACAAGCTACAGATCCAGTCCACTGTAGTTATTCGCCTTATACAAGAGATTAAGTGCCGTTTAGGCGTTGGAGATGGTGGGTTTTTGGATTACAAAGGCCATGCACTGGACTTGGCGCTTGTTGTCGAATGCCAAGCAACGAATATAAGCACTTGGGTAAGTCTTCTTGCACTCGCTAATTTCACTCAGGACTTGAGAGGAGTCATTGCACCCAAACATTGGCAGCTTCCACAATGTCCAGTACCTTCCATCGTAGTAACCTGGCATCCTGCTATTCTCTCTATGCACATGCCCCATCTACCAAACCAGTGAACATTATTAACAGTTAATGGTATGTTAATGTTTCACAGGCAGAAAAAGATGGCATCCAAGCAAGTATATTATCAATATCACTTATCCAGGGGTTTAATCTACTAATTTGTTACAATTGAGATAGAAATAAAGCACCAGCAAGATATTACCTCATCAAATTCAAGGCAAGGGATCCATCCCTTTTTAAGCATGTAGTCTATCTCTCTCGCAATTGATTCATCAGAGAGAGGAGGAAGGTAGGACAGGGTCTCAAACTTCTTGTTATTGATTGGATTCCATGTCTTATTTGGTGAACAAACACAGCATGCAAGCGTAGAACGACACGCAACAACCAGAAATAAGATGGCACATCAGGATCTTTTAACAAGGATGCCTATGAGATTGAAACAATGCAGGATAGGCAATTTTACCTTCATGCATTGAATTTTAGAACCATTGGAAACAGTTTTGCGGCTCCAAGTGATGGAATCCTTGACAGGGAAGAGCTGCTTTATTGAGCTGGCTTTCAAACCCAGATAACCACTTCCGGCAACTGGAGCTGTAAAGACTCCGGCAGACATCTTCTTGACACTGATGTCCTGAGAAAAGTACAGATGAATAAGGGGAGAGTAGTAGAGAGCAACTTGGTAGTATAAGCGGCTTAAAAAAGTATATATGGGATGGTGATAAAAACAATTCAAGGAAAAGACAAAAGGCGTTGGCTTGGCCCGCTTGGGTACCTGTCAGCTGATGTATGGTTTGTTAGGACGCTGCTAGTAGGAGGACGATGGCTACGAGAAGTAGAGAGCTGTAATGACTATGCAGCTTTGGTTTCATCACCATTTCCTGCATGCTTTGCCTTGTCTCCCTGGCCACAGTACACTTGGCATGTGCAGCCCGCCAGCTAATCCGTGTCAATCAGAAACTACTTCCTGACCTACATAACCTTTTATTCTTCTTTAACCACTCATGGCAATTGGGTGATCAGTGGTCTGGACGCCTAAAGCCAGGCTTGACTAGCCCTTTAATTAGCACTCATCCAGCGGCAAATAAAACTCAACTTGCTTACTGAGTTTATCCACAACTTCGTAGATGTCTCTTGAGTAAGAATGGAACTTGTCATCTACAAGAAACTTATGAACAACTCCATCAATCTCGACGAAACTCCAACCAGAAATATGAACCACTCCCCTCTCCTCCATCGTTTCTCTTAGCTTCAATACTTCATCCCAGTTGCCTTTTTTGGCAAACATATTTGCTAGCAGAACGTACCGTCCACTGTGCTGAGGCTCTAGTTGGATCAAATTCCTCCCTATCCTCTTCCCAACCTCAACGTGGCCATGCACCACACATCCATTAAGCAAAGATCCCCATATAGCTCCATCTGGCTTCATTTGCATGGTATTGACTACTATTTCTGCTTCCTTCACTCGCCCAGAGCGAGCCAAAACATCAACCAGGCATCCATAGTGCTCAATTGAAGGTGTTATACCGTAAACCTTAGTCATACGTCCAAAGAATCGCCATGCTTCACTGACCAGAGTTCTGTGATTGCAGGCGGAGAGAACTCCCACAAGAGTTACGGCATTTGGTTTAGGGCCCCATTCTTCCATCTCTGAAAATAACGCAAGTCCCATCTCATGCTCTCCATTCACAGCCAAACCCAAGATCATAGCACTCCAAGTCATTACATCTTTATGTGGCATCTTTCTAAATATTTCAACTGCACCTTTTATGCACCCACATCGAGTGTAGAAATCAATCAACCCAGTTCCTATCTTGAGATCATTCTTAAAACCATTATCATTTAAATAACAATGAACCCATTTCCCTTCTTCAAGAGCTCCTATTGCTGCACAAGCATTGAGAACACTGACCAAAAGAGACCCTTTAAACATCACGTTACCACGACTCTTGAACTCTCGAAACAACCCAATTGCTTCATTGAAATAACCATTCGACACATACCCAGAAATCATTGCACTACAAGAAACTTCATTTCTCTCCGGCATTGCATCAAACACATCACGCGCTTCACTTACCAGTTCATTCCCGAAGTACCCACTAATCAGACTAGTCCAACAAACCACGTTCTTATCTAAACATTCATCAAAAAATTGACGAGCAAGTCTCATTGCTCCACACTTGGAGTACATACAGATAGTGGAGCTAATCACGTAAACATCATTACTATGGCCGAACTTGAGAATTTGGCTTCGTATTTGACCAAGCCAAGACAATGAAACGCAACATTTAACCAAACTCGTGAAGGTGCGAGCATTTGGTTCGATGCTCTCACGACGCATATGGGCAAAAAGTGAAAAGCCATTTTCAAATTGCAAATTTTGACTGAAGCCCATCATCATGGTATTGAAGTGGAAAGCTTTGGGGCTCTGGATTCGACGGAAAACAGCTCGCGCGTACTTTATGTCTCCATGTTGAGAAAGAGCACAGAAGGCTAAAACTTTGCTGGTAACGAAGGTGAAAGCAGCCAAATTACCGGTGATTGCTTGTGCATGGATTTGCTTTAGCTGCTTCAAGGTTTTGCAATCTTCTATAAGCGCAAGAATCGGAGGATTTGAGAGAATTCGGGTCATGGCGAAGGTCGTCGACGAATGAAAGCATCCAATCTTTCTATACGATTTGCAAATTGTGTATATGATGACGAAATGTGAATATCTAGTGCTTAAATCTCTAACGAGTAAACACGGATGCCAAATTATCCAATATTTCTACATGCAATATATCTCGACTTCAAACTGTTGATGAATGAGATGGTCACTGTATTATAGAACAAAATGAATGCCGACATTCTTACATCATAAGAATGGCAAATGCTGATGATAGTTGTAAATGACAGGTAGTCTGAATTAAGAAGAATGTTAAATGGCGGTCTAAAGAATTACTGCCACACAAACCCCTCGTGGATTTGCATGCAAAACCTATCTGGCCCAGTAATAAAACACAGAATAAGAACTGCTAATGCCAAAGCTTCATGCAGAAACCAGCTGGGACAACAGATAACCTCCTGCTTGAAATACATTCTGAAAATGTGTCCACAAGCTGCTCTGCAAGAGATGCTGGGTCTTCGATAAATGTATCGACAAATGCCTTAACAACTCTTATCTCCTGTGGAGTAGCTCTCAAGCTGTACCAAGTAAGGAACTTTTGCCTAAAATTCTTTTCGATGTGACCCTCACATTCTAACCATCTGACTACCTTCACGTAATACTCGAAATCTCTATCTGACGCTGTGCATTCCTCATCTCGACTTTCACCATTTCTCTTATTTGATGTGCTACCATCTTGTGGCCCATCCCCCTTCGATGTCCCAATCAATAGATCCCTGTTGCTGGATTTGGATCTTGCAGTTCTTCCTTGCACGTCCTTGAGTATTTCCAACTTGCAGGGGGTGATAGGCAAGCTAGCATCTAAATTACCCACAAATGGAACACATTCCATGCCTGTACGAATAGGGATATCCAATCCTTTATCAGTTCTCATATCCTCCATAATTTGGACCTCAGATGAATGCTTGCTATCAAGCTTCTGCACAGTGGGCTTGGAGCCACTTATTCGCACAGCATGTTCTTCGTCTGACAATGGGACTGCATCTGCCTGGGTCCGTTCTTCACCCATGAAAGCACTGTTTATAGTGCCATTCGACATATTAGCAGATACAACTTTATCACCATCCTTAGAATAACCATGATATTTGTCTGCCCGATTGACAATCTGCTCACTGCATGGTGTATTGTGATTAGTTTCATCTTCCACAGAAGAGGGGTTAGATAGGCTACTACAATTGGTTGCTGGGCTGTGACTTCTTTCTACCACTGAGGAGCTCGGTGCTTCATCCAGAGGACTAGTTGAGAAATGAACTTCAACCATTCCAAGTTCGGTTGAATCATTGAATGAACGAATTTTAAAACAGTACTCCGTACCCGGAGACAGACCAGTGACAATAAACCTTTTATTTGGAAGAAGTATTGTGCAAGTCGGTTCTAATGGATAATCGTGATCAGAAGCCCGACAATGCCACAAGTTGTAACCAACAACTGTATCAAACAAACAACCTTCTGAACCCAAAACCACAGCAAGTGAAGTTGCAGAGACGTCTTCAAATCTGATTGCAGTTGGAGAAATTGATTTTGAATCTGAAATTTCATAAAATCAAATAAGAAAGAAGGTATGTGGTAGTCCTCAGAAGTTAATCAACTGATAAACCAATATGCAGACCAAACACCAAATATCTGTTAGCAAAAACCTAAAGAATTTCCATCACTCACAGCATAACAACCATACGCCTCAAAAGCAAAATGAAAAGCCAGGAAATTCAGCTGTCCTGAACTTAATAAAACTAGATCAAACTTGTGCAACATGAACAAGTGTCATAACTCTATTCGTTAAATATGGTCAGTAGGCATGCTCAAAGTGCAGAAGAATTATTACCTTTAATCCTAGGATCAGGCAGTGGAAGCAAAATATTATTGGAAAGTATTTTGTCTAGGGACTCTAAAGCGTAAGCACAAAGTTTTTGAACATCTGGTCCCGAAGAAAGCCTATTCACAATGCCTCGTCCCATCTTAACTGGAATACCAGTTAGTGGACCCACCTCAGCTTCAAGCTTCTTCACAGCTTCATTCACAATCTCATGGAGCTTCTTATACATTAAAGTTCCATTCAGAAGCTTTTGGCTCAGGGACACACGATAGCATAGTATGTCGACGCGTCTAGTGTCCTTTGCCATTATCAGCTGTTTTCTCCAGCATCTGCATTCATTTAAGTAACATTAACATTTATGTTTAGTTTTCAAAGAAAACAAATATCTGGGCATCAGATACAAAAATAGAAAAATTTGTAACAAACGAATCCTATATTAAACAACATTAGCTAACAAATCACTTGGGATAGAGTTTTTCTAATTAACACCTTATATATTCTGAAATTATAACAAGCTAATCCTATATCCTGGTATCTGAAATTTTGTTTAAAAATTTGTTGAGCTTTACAAATGGAACTGTGCAAGTTTAATCATGAATGCTGGATCCAACTCCTCTGCTCTCCGAAAGACTAAATTTTCACATTAACCGATGCACAAGATTAGAGAGATAACAATAAGTACCAAGGCCAAACCCCTTCCCCTACCAATCTCCTCTCCATCCTAGCTGAGCTACTCACAAATCACAACAATAAAGAGTTGAGGCACTTTTATGTCAATGGCTTTACACCATATGGACAAAAGTGCAATTTAGAAAAACTTCATCAAAGAATAAGAAAATATGCAAACTATCAACAATTAGGCGTAGCAAGAAGGACAAACACAAGCAAACAAATCGTTAAGAGAATATTTACCCAAGCAAGTCATTCACTTTTCCACAGGCTATGCAGCGGAAGCTCCCATCAAGTTTCCCATGACATCCATCTTTACCAATGCCAGAATTTTCATGTTTGAAGGCACATTCAAGATGGCAGGACATGCCACAGGCAATGCCTTGAAATGGCGGCTCTGAACTGCAAATTAACCACAGACTAGGATCCTTGTTGTCATCATATTGATAACAGATGCAACACGAGCACCTTTTGCAAAATACATCATCTTGTCTTAACGTAGCTCTGCAGGCTGAGTTTTTGCAGTATACAGTGTTACTTAACTCACCGCCACTGTTGGTAGATAACTGATAGTTTACTTCAACAGGCAATCGTGATGGGTTATCGGCTTTTCTTTGCCTTTTCAAAGCTCGCTGGGCAAGTGCAGGTGAAGATTCTTTGTCAGCATTTGTTGCAGCCCCTGAGTCCCCCGATTTCTTCTCAGACACAATTTTCAAGAGGTGTTCTATGATTTTCAACTTTGTCAAACCTGTATATTTTCTTTCTTTTCCCATCTCTGCACAGAGGATCTGCAAAATCTCCTGGCGGCTCCATGACTGTAGTATTTCAGGGGTACCTGACCACTCTGATAGTTGGTATACAAGTTCTCTTTTCTCATCCATGCTTAACTTACTGCATTTTGATGGATCAAGTGCACCTCCTAAGGCCAACAAAGAGGAAATGTAAGTCAACCAATAGATCATACAAAAGCCACGATGTCAAAGAAAGAAAAGGAAAGAATTTTTGAGTGAATGGGAATCCATTTATCAAAGACTACATTCTAAGCAAAAACACGAAAGCAGCTAAATATATGCCAAGAAAGAAGTCAACTTATCTCTGCTTTCACACAGATAAAAGCCCCTGTCAAAAGCATGGTCTTAGTTTCTTACCATTCATTTATTTAAAAAATAACTACAACGAAAAACAAGTTGAACCAGAAAAAGTACATGGCGTTGACTTGCATTAACAAAGATGTTCCAACTACATACATAATATAGATTTTAGCAAAGTGACCCGATCTAATGGGTTAAAGGGTCACTAATCGTGTAAAAAAAAATCCTCACGATTCGCAAGAAACTTGGTTTGACTTTGATATGCCTCCTCCCAATCCTTTCACTGCCACCATAACCGAAAGATAAAATTCCCTTTTCATAGCATGAGCTTGCTTGTTCCATTGCAAGTATTACCAAATCCATGTAATGCAGGGATAAAATATTGTATAAAGAAAAGCTACTTTCCGAAGAGACAAAATGCAGCTAACCAATCTCAGCTATTCACCCACCATATTGTGCTCTACTCTACATGTTATCAAGAGATTGCTGAACTTAAATCCTATCACTATCCAAAAATCAACAACCAAAGATCTGCAAATCTCTTCACATCCAAATAACAATACAAATAATTGTTATAAACGCCAAAAAGAGCTTCAAACAACGAACAAAAATTAAATCAATTTCTGCTACAAAGCCCAGATGCAATTAAAGATTTCACCTTTACTAGCCAGAACCTGCATGATGAGTCTCAAAGCTCCATAAAGCACCGAAAGAATTGAATCAAAGAAACAAATCAAAAGCTGAACGCTAAACAAAATAACTCACCCCCAAAAGACAAATCCATAGCAGAACAACAACCCACTATGCACACCACATTATCACCAACACCCAGCCTGCAAAAAGATACAAAATTCTCACTACACACCACGCAGAAACCAAAATAAAAAACAAAAAGGCCAGAACAAACGAAACCCAGAAAAGAACAGCAAAAAAAAGAGGACACAGAGAGTGCGCGTGAAGGAGAAGAAACGTGGAAACGGGGGCTTGGAATTCTACCACAACAAGCGAATCCACGACCCAAAAGACGGGGTTCGCTTCTCTATTCGCTCAAATGAATGATGATGGATAAAATAGATGATAGATATACATCAAATTCGTATATGTAAAGGTTGAGTTTTGATTGCGTGTGCGAGTGAGTGTGTGGGCTGATGGGTCCTCTTGCTTTTGTTTTCAGGATCCGAAGGTGTAGTGAAAGGAGAGATTCGAGGAGGACTAGCACTAATATTGTTGTGTGGGTTCGCTAGGGCCGAGTGCATAAAAGAAAATACCTAAATACACTATAAAAAAACAAAGAAAAAAAGAGAAGAAGACTGAAGAGAAAGAGAAAGAGAAGAAGAAGACGATGAAGAAGAAGAAGATAAATAGTGACATGTACAAAGCCGCTTGCCTGCATGTCTTCTTTTACTTTTCTACCCTCCCCATCTTCCCTTATGTCTATGTCCATTAATAATAATATAATTATTTTATTTTACATTCCCTCAAACTTTCAAATAATAAATAATTAATGCATAATCAAAATTTGACAGTACATAATGAATTATTGGCATAAGTTACACACCAAAAGTTTAAAAAATACATATATACTATTAACTCCCTTCCTTTTAGATTGTGATCCAAACTAATAAGATATTCACTTTGGATCTTCAATCTCAAATTATAATAAAAATTAATCATGTTTGAATTAGTGATTTTAAAATTATATACTAATAATAAAAATTAAAATTTCCTTAAATGCACATCAAATTAGAAATGGGTTATCTTTACTTTTAAATTATAATTTTAACCTGTTAGTGAATTTATAAAACTAATTAAGTTGGCTTTATATAACAGCGATGAAACGGTCACTTAACATAACCTAAGATTAAAAAATATAATCAGTTTGAATGATTTAAGTGTGAAAACTTTGAATCAATCAACTTTTCAATTTTTCGATTCGATTTAGTTTATTAACTTTTGTTATTACAAGTTAATTAATTTATTAATTAATCAGTTATGTTTGTAAACTAATTATTTTATAAAATAAAAATAATTAATTGATTTTTATTTAATAGTCTCTTTTTTAATTAATCTTTAAATTAAAAACAATCTTCCTCGAGTTTATTCCATATTTAACGGGTTAAACATTATTTTTAACCAAAAAAATTAAAGAATTATTAAATAAAGTATTCATTCATTCCCCAATCCCTATGCCAATTTAGTACAATTAAAGCAAATATTAAATGATTTTTTAAAAAGATAATACTCCTCCGATTCATAATAAGAGTCGTTTTAGAGGAATGCACATTTATTAAGAAAGTTAATGAAATATCTGATATGCCCTTATTAATTACATGTTAAAATGTCTTAAAAATATAATTTGTGTAATATGTGTAATTAAGATGTGAGAGAAATTAAAAGGTAATTTTGGAAGTAAAATTATAAATATGTATAAAAAATCACAAACGACACTTATTTTGAATAATTAAAATCTTTCTAAAATGACACTTATTATGAATCAGAGAAAATATTAGTGGGTGTTAAGCGATTTGATGAAGGAAGGTTCCCTCTTGTTTGGCTTATGCTAGTGATAAATAAGTAGGGTAGAGTCCCCTGAGCCTGAAGAGTGGAGAGTCGAGAGTGGAGAGTGGAGAGTGAAACATGGGACGATCGTACTAGTGGAAGCGATAGGGCAATTTGGCCTATCAACTATTTTCTGCTGCACCAGAGAGAGCTGTCTATTTTGCGTTGGGAAATCGGCTCAGCTGTATTTGTTGTACTCCTCGTCCCTACCTATTCCATGTTGCGTCCAATTTTGCACTTTCAAGTTTCAACCATTATTTATTTTAAAAAAATTAATTAATTGAATCTGTATTATTTTCTCAAATACGGCCAAACACAAAATAGCCAGAATTACCTTTTTCTAATTTCACACTTACTCTTTTATTCCTTTTTAAAACTAAAATTTTAAGAGAAGTTCAATTGGTATTTTTATTTTTACGTATATACTAATTATGGGTTATTATCTTATCTTGGTAATTTGAAAAATAACAAATTATTTTAATAACTTAAAAAAAACAAGCTAAGCTTATAAATATTATTAAAATGAAACATATAGCTTGACTCCAATAATTAATAATAACTCTTCCACACAGTCACGTTTTATCTAACAAAAAGTTAGCAATCACGAGTATCTAAGCTTGGGATAGAATTGCAGCCTTTGTTTAGTGGTTAGAATCGTACATGAGTGTACCAGAAACTGATATCTCATTGTATTTATATGATTTGTAGCAGATTGAAGAGACACTCTTCTAACTTCTAAGCCAGCTTAGTTAACCAGGATTCAAGCTTGAGGCTTTTGCTGTCAAGGTAAAAGCGTTAGGGAGAAGAAAGATAGTGGCATGGACTACAGAAGAAAAGGGCTTGGTGGGGCCGAAAGGTCGCTTTTGCCTTTGTGGAGAGTTGTATATTCTAGTATATATATATTTTCTGCTGTACCAATGAAAGCAAGTATGTAAGGGGTAGTTGGGTAAAATCTAAACCACTCTGTTGCTACTCAAGCGCGCCTGACCTAGCAGAACCCGAAATGGTAGGGTCTAAATACGTACTCGCTATTTATAATTATTTCATATTTGGTATTTAAATAAATACTATTGAGCCCTGAGTACGGATAATTGTATAACACGTGACAAGTTAAAAACTACTTAGAGGTCAATTATATGAGTAATAATTATAGTTTAATAAAGCGTTGCTTTATGTGATCCTCATTAAACTTTGCTACGTAGCCAGCTGGTCAGGTGTGGTCGATGTATAACTTGTGGATGCCATACGGTTTGGATGGCGTTGAAGTGGTCCCTCTGTTCCTTTTGCACAATAACGGTAATAATAAATAATATAAATGTATATATTACTCTCCATTTCGAAAAATAAATAATAATAAAGAGTGTATGTAAATAGGATGTTATGCAATATCTCTTTCATTGCATGCTGATAAATGGGTCTTTTCATAAAAAATAATGGACATGAAAAATGAATTATTGGTTTATGATTATGCCTAATTGGTCTCTGTGTATAGATGTGAGAGCAAAGGAGTGCTAAGGTAACATGATTTACACCCATCTCTGTAACAATTGGTGGGATGGATATGTACGTGGGAGACATTGATTGGACCGTAGGGAGATTTGGTGAGTCTTTTTAAAATTGAATTAAATGATGATACGGTAGAGAAAGTGACATATGCCTAACGAGCCACAAAGAGATTAGTTGAGATAAAGGGTTAATGTAATTGGACGCCGACATAATGAAAATGCCTATACACATCAAAGGAAATTTATGGGTTCTCCTTTGTAGATAAAACAAAATATATTTTGCTGCTTTTTCAATGCTTGTTTTGGGAAGGACCACCACTAACATCCCACTTTGATTCCAAACATGTTCTGCTTTCAAGTTTCATCTTTTGATCGGACGGTCAATACAGTAATAGTAAATTTCAGCTAATTAGTCTATTAAGAAATTTGGGAAGGACATCCACTAGCATCCCACTCGAATTTCAAACATGGTCTGATTACAAATTTCATCTTTTGATCGGACGGTCAATACACTAATAGATTCCGTTTAATTAGTCTATCAATGCTTGCTTTGGGAAGGACATCCACTATCATCCCACTCGGATTCCAAACACGGTCCGATTGCAAGTTTCATCTTTTGATCGGACGGTCAATATACTAATAAGTTCCATCTAATTAGTCAACTAGGAGAGAGTGAGTTTTGAAGCAACGGATAAAGTTATTTTTTTGTGACCGTAAGGTTATAGTTTCAACTTTTAGATCACAAAAATAATCTCTTTGTATAAAAGGAAAATTACATACATTATGATTTTTTCCAAACTCTTGCAAAGTAGAGAATCATGTGTTGAATACATTTACTTTTTTAATCAACGGGGTAGATTAGGGCTTATGGGTCACGTAGTGAAAAAAAAAAGATAATTTTATGTATAAAATGTGATTCATTAAATTTAGAAATAGTAATGAATTTAAATTTAAATCCAATTATAATTTGTTAAAAATTTAAATTTAAATTTCATCAAGTTTGATAGTTTAAGCTTAAAATTTTGTATTAAATTAAAGACTAATCAATTAAGCTTTGTTCCAATTAACTTGTACACGAAACACATGACATAATTTTTAATTTACTTTTCAAGTACGAATATTATTACCAGAAATTTGACCAACAGCTTGTTTGCGTAACAACGTGAACGTGTAAACTTGACTTTACGTATTTTACATGATTCGAACGTGCATCACGTATATTATCATTATTATGATTTTAATGTAGTTTGGTCAACTCCATTTTATAGACAGATGTTGGCAAAGGCTAATATATGGTGTAGCCGTGTCCGGTATGGGAATTTGAGGCCAGCATGCAAAAGAACCAAACTCCAAAAAGCATACGACATTGGCCAAGAAAATCGTAGATCAAGTAGTAGTAGTTATCGAGAATTCGATGCTCATAAGGAGAAAGAGATTGGAAGCAGAAACTAGGCACGGAGTCATTGACGTTATTTTCAAAGTTTACGGAGTGGTTGGAGAAGAAAAGATGTGAATGGTTGAAATTTGGTTGCTTAGAAAACTTTGCATTTGTACTGTGTGTTTGAGAGTCCTAATTAATGAGTGTTATTGATAAGCTTGAGAGAGACTCAAATAATTGCATCTTATAACCATCCAACCGAATTGGATATGGGGCGGCTAATACGTCCAAGCCCCACCACCCGCCGACCCCATATCATATAAACAACACATCACAATTCACAACAAGGACGACACACGTTCAAGGACAACTGAAGCCTCACATGAGTGAGCTTTCATCCATTCTGTATAAGCTAAGGTCTTAAGAGAGTCAGGTCCCAACAGTCCCATTGTGCCTAATAGGCTTTCATTCATTACATTGCTCATTAGACTAATTCACGTTGGATTGAAGAGGTCTTGGTTGCTACTTGCTTCACTTCTAAGACACACGAGAATAATTGAAATCACGAGTTGAAGGATTTTATGAGATTCTGCAACTGATTAATGAGCCACGCCTGAAGGAACAAAATTGAAATTGATCAATTATTATAGTTTAGAATCTAAAATCAATCACATCCAAATAAAGCCAAATAAGATAACCAAATTCTTTTACGAAGGCTCAGTTTTACGTCTAAAGCTTCTTGTTCAATTCTGGTCCAAAAATGTGTTGTCTCCAACCGGACCAACCCCAAGGGTCCAAGTAGTACACCAACTGTTCGTAGGTATGGAACCTGAATCGATCAAAGAAAGTCTCCTCCAACCTTCGTCTTCTCGTCGAATTCACATGTTTAACTGAAAAATTATGTTATAAAAAAATTAAAAATACACATGTATCCTAAATTGAACTAGCCACTGTTGATTGAACTTGGGTCGTACAAATAGTGTCCGTATCGATAATTGTTATTATGGCGGCGCCGACAAACCAAAAACAATGACGTGCTTTTGAGTGGTCCTTTCTCGGCTATAACAATAATGACACTGAAAATCATTGTACTATTCCGCTTATCCTTCATAGAAAATCGCCCAATAGGCAACAAAACCTGACCCGACAAGTCTGAAATCCCATTTCCAGATGATGTTTGGATTAGTAATTCTCGTGACATGTTTAGTGGTTAACAATGGCATCAGATGAAGAGAAATGATAACTTCCTCTTTGCTACTGCTACATATATAGCCATAGCCTACCATGTTCTTAATTGTTATGTCTAATTATTGAACTCACCTTTAGCTTTCTTCCCAGGCAAAGACTAGGAGTCTAGGAGTAAGGATTGAGTGGTATACACGCAAGTCGTGTACGAAATGATTCATTCCTAGCTACTTCCAACTTTATATAACTTGTGGCCTTAACAGAATCAAACCAACGAAGGCCACGGGGGCTTTTTGGAGTTAGCTCTTCATCTCTTGTGGCAATGAGACGCTCTTTTCCAACCGTTCGCCGTTATTCAGCAATTTTTTGACCACCAAACAGTGCGTCCAATGAGAAACTATACCGTACGTCCTCAACTCTC
Source organism: Erythroxylum incrassatum (assembly GCA_026546855.1). NCBI lineage: Eukaryota > Viridiplantae > Streptophyta > Magnoliopsida > Malpighiales > Erythroxylaceae > Erythroxylum > Erythroxylum incrassatum. The sequence goes on along the minus strand of JANVCL010000008.1, from coordinate 1,237,575 downwards.
AAATGCCGTGGAAAAGATAAGCTTCTTTGGAAACTAGCTAGGTGAAGAATAATACATACGAGCCACGAATAGTCTCCATTTGGCTAAGTAGAGTATGTAAGTCGTTGAAGAAGTGAACCTGTGGTTAGAAGAATTCGTATTTGGAGGTAGATTGCTCCTAACACCAACTTGCACTCTTGTTCTCAATAGTTAGCTAGGGTCTATGGGGTCATTGACTGATGATGCTAAATGGCTAATTTATAGATCTAGATTTATAAATTTTTAATGGTCGGTTCATAAATTTAGCGTAGGTTTAAATTGATTTGAAATTTAACTATTTTAAATAAAATGATATTGTTTTTTTTAAGTTAGGTAAGTCTAAACTTAAGCAACTTAAGTCTAGGCTCAATTAAAAGAAAATATTATTTTTACACTTTCAATTTCAAAAAATTATATGGCCAATCTCTATCACTGATTTAAACAGATTTTGAGATTAACAATCCATAATTAGGATTATTGTATGATCATTTTAGGTGTTTCCTGTAAAGGGTTTACAAAATCAAGTTTTAAATATTTTTATATATTTGACTTCGACGAAGATGGTAAAAAATTAAAAAATGAAAAATTATATTTTAATAAAATAAAATAAAAGGTAAAAGATAACTTCATTTTCAGAGTAGCAGCTGAAATCCTTACAAGTTCAAGGGTTCTTCACTTCTTCTAATTTAGGATACAAATTAACCTTGCCAAATATCCGACCAGGATAAAAGCGATGTCTCATGCATGTTGAATTACCCGAAAACCAACTATTTCCATGTGATAAGCTGTTTCCACTAAGCTGCAAATCGGTTGCAATCTATGAAACGTAACTGTGGTGCTCATGCATGTCTACCCCTTCTCATAATTCCAGAAACATGATCGGATGTCCTTTATACTGTGCCGAGATTTGACTGCCTAAAGGAAAAAGTGTAATGAACTAAAGAAGAAGCATCACCAGGCATCAGTGTCATGCACAAAAAAGGCAGCATATGCGACCAAGAAATTCAACTCGGTAGCCATTAGTGTGCAAGGAATCTATGAACACAAATTGGGTGTAAAGTTGTGGATAACCACTTTTGCTCTTTTCTATTTTGTTTCACTGAAAGATCACAAAGAAAGCCTTGTCACTCCAGTGTAAAACACGTCACTTTTGGGGAACCAAAAAAAAGAATAAGCAATGTGAATCCTGCAAAGCCATATTGACTAAGCAGCGATTCTTAATTACTATTACATCAACCAATCATTTTAATTCCACATTCCAAGAAATTCTAATACAGCTTGCACAAAATATTTTAGTAGAGCTACTGCCTCGTGAGTTTAGCCTCTTTCTGTTTTCTATGTACCTGAGGCTTCGTATATAAGCAATCAATGCATGGGGTCACTTTTATTAAGACCTCAATTTATTTATTTGGTTGGGTTTATAATAGTATAATTTAAAAAAAAAATTTTGATTTTTTTAAAAATTAATTAACTGTTTGGCTGTAATTTAAAAGATAATTTTTTAAAAGAGCTTCATATAATAAATTATTTGGCAACATAAAAATATTTTTTTTAATTTTAACTATATTTTATTTTGTAATAAAAATTATTTATGCATATAAATATTATTTAAAGTATATTAAACA
>JANVCL010000008.1:1203215-1221230 GCA_026546855.1 Erythroxylum incrassatum | reverse complement strand
TTAATTATAAAAATTAAATTATTAATAATTTTTATTGATAATTAATTTTAATTTATTAAATATATAATTTTGAATTAGGGTTTTGGAAATTTGATAAATAATTAATAACACAACAATCCAATTATATTAAACACAAACATAAAGGTTTGTTCTTTTTCCAATTATATTAACCAGAAACATAAAGGTTTGTTCTTTTTCATATTTTCATTTCACTGTCAAGCTTCCTAGTCACTTCCTCTGCATCTTCATTCTCCACTCACGTTGGTGATGCGTGGTTACTGGTGGGAGACTGGCTCGGTGCTGTTGCGTGGACGTGGGAGAAAGTAGCGTTAGTGATGCGTGGCTGCTATTGGGAGACTGGGTTGGAGGCTGCTCTTGGGAGACGTTCGTTTGGTGTAGGGTTGGAGATGTGGGTTTGGGAGTAGGATACAGAAGAGCCAAGCTTAATGGGTTGAATTCACGTGATTTGGAACGTGAATTCAATTTGTTAAGAAAGTTGGATTTAAACCCACGCACGATTTTAATTCATGCCCTTTTCTGAGTTCCAAACAGAAGAATTGAATTTAATCCCATGTCTTCCAAACAGGCTGTTATACTTCCAAGTGTACGAACTAAATTTAGTAAAATATATGCTTGATTGAATTTTATTTTAATTTTAATTTTAATTGTAGTTGTTTAAATTTTCATAATTTATGACTATTATAAAAATTATTTTTTATTTTCTTTTTCATGATCTATTTTGTTATTAATTAAATATATATTATTAATTATTAATAAAATTATAATTAATCAAATAACAAAGCTTAAGAACAAGAACGAGACAACTTGTTACGTAACAATATTGAGTAAATGAAAATTTTGGATTGTGAAACGTCACTCGGTTACCTTACATTTGAGTTTGATCAATATTTCAATTCTTCCTCAATTGACATACCGAGCCATCAGATCATACCTAGAAATACTAATGACGAGTGCCTTTGGCAGTCTTGACGAAATACCATTTCACGAATTCTCTAGGCAGCGTCCACCACTGTGATATCATCTGTAATTTGATATTACGAACAAAGGAAGACGAAGACGGAGGTGGGAAACAATACGTATATGATTCAGATAAATGATCAAAACCATCTGTTCCTCCATTTTCATGATGAACACCAATCTTCTCATTATTGACCACAGGATCATTTGCCTTCTCTTTCTTGCCAGCTTGAATGCTCTTCTTCTCTTCCTTCATTTTGTTAAAGAGACTGGCTATAGGAGTAACTTTTGGCAAACGCATGCTCAAGTTTTGGACGGCTGGTGGCACTCTGAACCGTATGTTCTTGATTGCTTTCATTTGTTTAAGCTTCTTCGTCACAAAATGGTTGCTACCCAGTGGAGGACTGAAAGACATTGGCTTTATGACTCCATGAATACCGGAAGAGTTGCTAGAAGTTGGTGCAATCGTCGGCAAGTCTGCAGGGTGCATTTCCCATATGAAATGGAAACTTCCAGGGCTGTGATACAAGGAATGGCGACGAGAGTGACTAAAGGACGAACTCCTGGAGATGATTTTTCTATAGAAAGCAGGATCAACTTGGTACAGAGAAACCATTGGCTTCTCCTTTTCATTATCCATGAAGGAGCTGGACTTGATGTGTAATTTATCAGATACCATTTTTACGTTTATATCGGCACTGGTATCTTTGTATGGAAAGTATATCAGGGCAGGCATTTAGAAGTTGAATGCGTGTGCAAAATCTCATCAGGACTTCTTATCATACTTTCCTACACTGATTCTTGATAGAGACTGGAATACAAACTCCGTCTATTATATTAAATGAGATTTAAATAGATTTCTATATAAATTCGTGCCATCTAAGCTTCTTCGTAAAATTCATGCACATTAGGAACATCAGCATTACTATCCCAAGTAATGACCGACGTTATAATTCATTCTCGTAACGGGGTCAATTAAATTGGAAGGAATTTAGCTGTCTTCACTCCAATCGGCAAAAGTTGCGTCTCATGATTCTTTAAAGGTACGAAGAATGCAGTTAATTATGTCAGGCATGCTGCTCGGGTATAGGTTGAAGAAACAGTTGCAGAAGTTCACACAAAATTTTCTGATTTATATAAAGATGAAGAAATCAAAACGAAGAAAAGGGCTTCTAACAGGAACAAGAATAACACTCCATGGAACAGAACCATCGTGCTCTTGCATAGACTATCTATCATGACTCTCCAATCTTGACTACCGCCTGAATGACCATTCGGAAGCGACAGTGGTGACGAACATGAAGAGACTGAATTAGGTGGCAACGCCACAAAGTCACCTTCGAAGACGTGACACTCTAACCCGTTGAACTTATCCGGACTGTTTGTTTCATCTGCGACAATATTACTATGTGGAGACCTACCCTGAGCTTATCCGGACTGTTTGTTTCATCTGCGGATCTTTGGGTGTTTCCGGTTGCATGCACCACTTGAATGGAACACCTTCACTGCTCCCGCAGTAAAATACACGGGAAGAGCAACCTACCTTGAAATAACCCGTCTCAAGTAGACATCTCCTTGAAGAACTGAAAACATGTTTCTCTAGATTCTTAGGTGAATAATGGAATCTACGGGTGCATGAGCCTGCTGTTTTGATTTGGTTGCATCTGCAATTAACTAACTCTTAATCACACACACTATTTCTCTTAAACAAGGAGAAAAAGGAAAAACTGGTTTAGGTTTTACCTTAGAATTGGTTTAATCAGCAGTTTATGAACTGATGAACCATATGTTCCGCTTTCTTTCGTCAGAGGAAGCAGAAAATTGACTAGGCTCGTATAGTTATACCTAATCGGAAATTTGAGATCCAATTTTTTTTCTTCTCCTTTCTTAGCTATAAATAGAGTAAAAGACATGAGTGAACCCATTTGGATAAGAATTGACAGGGATTTCCGCATAATAACATAAATCTGTTTAGATTAAGGAAATTGACTAGGCTCCATTGTTACTAGTATCACCACAAAATATACACAAATGCTACAGCTTATAACTGAAGTCAGCTTTTGAGGTTTAAGTACAAACTGAAGAGATCATACTAGAGGTATTCATCTTCTTGTAGCCCTATCACTCAGGTCGTACAAGACAGGTCTGTCCTATCTACATTGGAAAAATTCCATCCGTTCTTAAACACAGATGCTGCAACCTACTTGGTAAAACAGCTACATGGATGATGGATCGATCTTACAAGAAGTTAGATACTGCCGGTGAACTGATTAGTTCCATATGCCCTGTAAATCAGGAGCAGTTCGGTATAAACATCACAAAGAATATGAAACTTGGTTCTGTAAACTATAGGTCAGTGATTGCAGCAGATAAAGCATAAAGCATAAATCTAGAACTGGCTACTAGAACCGAATAAGCTAATTATCTCAATTTTTCTATTTGAGGTATAGGTTACAATAGCAGGATAATGTATGCATACGACAAAAACCATATCACCGCAGCACAACATCAACTCACTATACATAGCAATTAAACTAAAGCAAGGAACTATATTGAGGGAAGATAAATGGCTGAGAACAGAAAGGGATCTAAATCTCATAATTAGACTTGTGTATACTAGTAAAAACTCCATCTTTGAATAAAATCAAAATATAAACAATCTTAGGGTTGGCACTTTTTAAGCTTCCCATTTTTGACCCAACCGGACTTGAAGTCAATGAGCCAGATCGGGATTGACCGAGCTTCAGTGGGCCTGCCCAAACCCTGCCACACCAAACAAGATTGTTTGGTCTGTAGGTTTAAAAACTTAAAAACCAAAACGATGTCGTTTTGATCAGTTATATCAAAACGACATTGTTTTGGTGACAGTCCGAAGCTGTTGTCAATCCTAAACAATCTGAAAATCCATCTAACAATTAAAAGAAACTCTATTTTATCATAAAACAGGGATAAGGCTTACAAGGTCAAAGAACTTGAATATTAGCCGTAATCCTGATTCCTTGATGGAGCATGGAGATAACAAGTCATTCGACTTTTAAAATTGAAAAGAGAAAATGCAATTTTACTAACCATGGTTTGATTTCCAATTGGAGTTTTCTAACACCAAATTGTACATGGGTGAATTTTAAGCCTAAGCAGAAAAAATCAAGCGCATCATTCTGCAGACAAGTAATTTTGAGACAGCATACCATTTTTACACCTCAGTAGGAGAGGAAATCAGTGAATCCCTGTCAAAATTTAAAATGACTATTCAGCACTTTATGCCATCAATTAATCACCATTCAATCTAGAAATTCCTCCATCAAAGGAAATGAAAATGTTGGTTACCTAGGCCGCTCAGACTTAGCAAGATGTTTAGACATTATGGAAGCCTGCAATGAAAAAGAAATTTCACGCTCCAAAGAATGGAAACAAAATAAAGGAAAAACGATTCATGAACCCCTTACAATACAAGCACATAGTTATATCTACCATATCTGAAAATTGTTACAGGCAATACCTGCTCCTGAATGATGCTCCTTGCCTCAACAAGTTGAGCTTCAAGTTCAAGCTCCCTTTCAGTTGCCTCTGACGTAACTTCAGATCCTTTCTGTGCATCTTGTAATTGACTCATACGCTCCTTCAAGTTTAAAAAATTGATGCACAAGATCTTAATCTGATACTTGATGCCAAAAGATAATGAAAGAGAAAATGAAAAAGAGAATACCTTTATGGAAGTCATTTTGGTTCTAAGACTTTCTTCAATTTGATCTCTAGCCATGTGGAAAGGCAAGTCAAAAACATCCTGCAGATGATGAAATTTTAATGATTGCAGATGAACCATTGAGATTAGAAATAAAAGATTCCATTTAAGGAGTTCTCATACCGTTTTCCCACCAAAGGGTGACTGCAAGTGGTCAGATTCAGGTCTTTCATTGACAACCAAAGATTGCTTTGCTGAACCATTTGGAGCATTTAGGAAATCACGCATGTCAACCTTTAAGCCAAGCATAAATTGATGTCAGGAACCATTGCAATATAATGTAGAAGTAGATACACCAACATAAACAGCTGTCAGGACACCAACAATGCAACCACATACCTGCATTGACCGTAATAATGCCCTTAAATCACCATTTTCGGCCATCAGTTCTTGATTTTTAGCCTCATAAGCATCCACCTGCACAAGCATTTGTCAAACGGAGCTTACAAGTTCCGATACATAATTGCATATAAAATCCAAAAACGTACTATTTTCTTGTAGAAATCATTATCAGCCTTTTTTCCATTCCATGTACCACGCTGCCGCCCTTCTTTCTGTTTATAGACAAAGAAAAAACATTATTGGTACCTTCACCACAAAATGATGGCTAAAAGTACACTGCTAGATGCGAGATTAGCACCTGAAGCAAATTCATTATCTCCATCCCAGACCTTGTTTCCTTCTTCTTTTCCATTAAAACTTGATTTAGTCGTTCCTGCGAATTGAAAAACATGAATGCCAGATCATCTATGTTGTCTGTACATTTCAATATTGTCAGAAAGTATCCCTAATTGAGAAAATGGATCACAAATCAATTTACTCCACGGGATTAAGACACAAGGAAAGATGACCGGACCTGCAATTTTATGTACTCCTTTTCTTTCTTCTTCATCTCATGTATTTGTTGGGTTCTCACTTGCTGTAGCAGCATAGCATATGCCACATCAGTACTAATCAGGATATGCATTCCTCTGGAACCCATCAAAAGAACAGGCAAAATAAACTCAGAGAAAGAGAAAAAAACAGGCCAACTGTCCCTAACCTGATTACCGAGAACCATCCTTTGAAATTCATCTCGTTCCTGTTGAAGCTTTTCAATCTGAGCCTTAAAAGCTGCAGTAGCTTTGGCTTCCTAATCACACAACAGCATTTAGTGAGTATGAAAAACCAATCAAGCATTCTAGGTAACACAATGTCACATAGCAAGCCCAAGGTTACTCACTGTTCGGGTAATTGTCGCTATCTCCCTGTCCTTGGCTTGTATCTGCGACTCGAGCCTCTCAACCTTTGCTTCCAATCTTGATATATCAGATAGTAGTCTGAAAAACAACAATACACAAACTATCATCCAAGACAAATGAAATTCTTAAACTAAAGGAAAAATTAAAAAAAACTTCCTTGAGTCACAAAAATTACAACAGATAACAGCCCAGAATGAGTAACTAATGGGACCAAAAGAAATACATTGCGCATATAAACAAGAACAACAAAATGCAAGTAAAATTTAAAGGCCGGACACCTCTGCCTCTGTTCGTTAGCAGACTCCCTGAATTCGACGTCCCGTTGCCTCTGTTGAAGCAAAGAGTAAATGCAGTTGCAGGTGCGCGCAATCGAGACCTAACCCACAAAGAATTCGAAAACCATAAAAACAAAACTAATCCCGTCAAAAGAAGAACAACCAAAAAGAGATACAATAAAAAAAGAGGTAATGTATAGGCGTAATAGGCACCGGATCATTGGCGAAAAGATCAAGCGAAGCAGGAAATCCAAAGGTAACAAGGGTCTGGTTCAAGTACTTGGCACAGTGTTCCAAGTTATCAGCATCAGCAAATGCATAGTCCCTGCAAGCCCCAGTAACCAAAAAAACCCTAAAACATTTCAAACAAACAAAAAAACCGAACTTGACCCACGTCGATAAAGAATACGAAAACCAAGTGAACGAAGACTGACCCCATTGACAAGGCTGAGGTCGGAGACGGCTGAGAAAGAGAAAAACATGAGTTAGCGATGTAAGAAGATAGAGATGGAGAAGGTGAAGATAAATGTAGAAGGTGAAAATCCTTACTCTGCTGAGATCGAAATCTATATCGGTGGGTGGCATTTTTTGTGGATTTAGAGAGAGGATGAAGCTATGAAATCTATTATGGAGATTTTCACAGGCCTAATAAGCCTTAGACTGTAAGTTCTTTTTCTCTGTTCACTTTTATACATAGAAAGTGGGAGAGATGATTAATTGAACTATGCATCCAAAGCGGTGTTTCAAATTTTGAAGTGTAATGGCACTAAACACCAAAAAGGCTTGTACTCTTTTTCACTTGTAATATGTTACAGAAAAATATATAATTGGATATATTGGTTAAATTAATGCTTTTACTTGGATTTTTTAAACTGTTACAGTGAAAAAAAAACAGTTTATAAATATTAATTTTCAATTTAACCATTATTGTTTCCTATTACACTCAAAGCATAACTATTAATTCACTATAGTGTAAGTTGATTAAAGGAAAAAAAGAAGAAAGGACTCCACTTCCTTTTTAGGATGAAAATTCTTGACACGTAATTTTAAATTTAGTTGTTTTTAATTAGTCGTTTCATAAGTTAAGTTAGGTTTATATTAACTCGAGATCCAATTATTATAAATAAAACAATATCGTTTTATTTAAAAGAGTTGAAATTTGAATAAATATAAGTTTAATTAAAAAACAAATTACTGTGCCAAGCATATATGTTTCATAAGAGTACATCTTTGAAATTTAATCTGTTTAATAGATGACAATAAATAAGATGTGTAGTTAGAACTCAACTTATGCAGATATTGGATTTTGATCAGCGAATCTTTCGAATCGGATTTTGGACCGACACTCTAAATCCAATCTTAAATCAAACCTAATCTAAAGTTGAATAAATCTGAATATAATCCCTTTCAAGCAAAACAAACAAAAACATCGTTACACGTTAAAAGGACAAGCCGAAGGCCCAAAGATGTTGGGTATGAACGGGAATTCCAAGTATTCTATACTGTAGTTTGACTTTAAGGTGAAGGGTAATTCAGAAAAAACCTAAGGTAAGTTTCACAAGTCATTGGTCACTGAAAAGATATTCAACCAAAAACATAGGAGAGATTCCCCATCTCGCACAAGACAAACTCTTTTATAACTATACTGTTCAGAAGAAGACTAAGATAAAGCTCAAGATTCCAATCTACATGTAAGACAATACCCCTTTTCTAATCTACATATACTCTACTACGTACCCGCATTACTTAAATTCACCTTTCTCCAAGTTTTTCAACCCTACCTTTTAACTATTTCCTTCACCCATTTCTTGCTGATGTGTTTTATCGAATCGTCCATAAAGTCAAAACAAAGTGGATCCCAAAACTCGATCCTCTTCATCGAATCCAACTCGAACGATCCAAATTTAACCGAGTTTCGGACAAGATCCGAGTTAAAATCAAAGAAATATTGCTAATCTGGCAATCATTCCTCTGGTTGTCAACCCACGTGATTTCTCATGGAAATTTCCATGGACCACTTTTTCCTCTTCACCGGCTCACGTGATTCCAGCGGCCTAGCTTTGGACCCTCTGAAACTCCTTATGAATGCCAGCTCCTTAATGCTAACTTTGCTCACATTTTATATCCTACGATCTCTTTCTGCTTTTGTTTTCCTCCAAAATAAATAGCCTAAAGTTTGTTGGCTTGGGGTGGCAGAGTCAAAGAGTCCTGTGACAGGCTCTTACCATTTTGGCACTCTACCTGTCAACTCAGCCTAGCCCATGACGTCGAGCCTAAGCCTGAACCTTTGGTCCAAAACATGACTTGCTGAATAGTCGGTAGAGTACTCTTGGAAAATAGACCATAGGTGGCTACTTTCTTTTTATAATAGTACCGTATTTTTTGAATATTTATAATTTTAAATAAATTATTAATAAAAAGAAAATGGAATAATCGCTGCACTCACAGCTGTCGTTGGTCGGCCTTTAAAATCTGCAATTTGTATGGGAATGGTGAAAAATAAAATAACACACCTGTGGTTTATTTGGTAGTAGTTGGAAAGTGAATGGAAGCTCACGCCATTGTCTGATTACGTTATGCTGAGATTTGTTTAGATATACACAGTCAAACCACGACGTCTATATAAAAGAAAGATAAAAAGGCGAGAGCGTAAAAGTTCTAAAGATTACATTATACGTAAGAAATGCTTAACCGTGGAATGAGTTAACTTCGCCGGCAATAAAGCATGATAATAACTATCGACTTGACCATTCGGTAACATACCATATTTAAATTTTAATGTCCATTGAAATTATGGTTGAGCTTTGAAAACATGCTTTACTTTTGTTGTTATCGTGATCGTTATACTTAGTTTAAAGTTCTGCAATAAAATGAGGTTTGATAATATACAGCATTATTCTTATATAATAAAGAGGTTGTTTCTGATAAACTCACATGTACATGTGACAATAAAAGAGTGATGCAGGTTAAAGAATAAAAAATTAAAACTGAAACGCTAAATAATTATGTAAATAAAATTACAATAAATACATAAGTAAATAATAAATAAAAATAAAATATAACTCGACTTTTAAAAATAAAATATATTTTAAAAATAAAATATAGCGAAATATATTATCTTTTATCTGTAGAAAAGCATTAATACTCAGATGATAAGATAGCAATAAAACATAAAAGAACTGTAGAAAAACACCAATATTCAGATGCTAAGAGAGCAATAGAGCATCAAAAAACTCGACTTTGACTCAACATGTAAAAACACAAAACGTCTGAAACTATAAGATCATTAAGTATAAAAATTCGATATTGACATAAACCCAACAATATCATATGCAAAGAGATCAATATAATCAAATCCAGATAGCATTAAACACTAAATCAATTAGAAAAGTTAATAACAAAAGCAAAAGAAAAAACTATAAAGAACATAAAATTAAAAAAACCCAACAAACCACAGAAAAATACCGAAACATAAGTAACTGATTAATCAAAAACTATATCCAAAAAGAGGAGGCTGCGGAGAAGGAAGAGGGAGTGAGAGCACCTAAAAAAGGGAGAGCAACGTTTACAAACAGTGACGGAGCCAAAAATTTAATTTTGGAAGGCTCAAATATTTATTTTTTGAAATTTTTTGGAACCCAGTACACCACTAACTTTTAAATAATTATGTCTTTATATATATATATATATTAAAAATAATTTTAAAAAAAATCTTGGGAGGCCCAATGCCTCCATGGAGCTCCGTGCCTATTTACAAACTTCTTATTTTATCTTAAAAAAGAACCACCTACTTACATACATGGTCCAAGAAGAGGATATAACCTTCATAAAAAAAGGGACGAGAGGATTGGTAGTAATCCGGTGCTTTATCATATCACTTCAAAATTTTCTCCTGAAACTCGATCCGCTCACCAAACAATTCGGCCACCAAAGCCTCAATTTCTGGCTTTTGTAATTTTTACAAATAAACTTTTTTCGTGATTCGAACATTTATCCTTATAGTTTTAATTTATATGTTAACAAGATAATTTAAGAAGGAGCCAGTTATTTACTATACCGTCACGTATTATCGAAAGCGTTACATAAATTTTGTTAAAATTAAAAATAATAATTTTCTTACTTAACATTTAATCAAACATAAATTGTGGGTGTATGGTAATTGAATTAAATATGACGTGGCATTATATCGGTGAAGAATTTATTATGATGTTAAGCTGAAGTGAACAGATTTTCTCCACGTTTCGCAATTCAAGTCCAAGAAGTAGTGCTTTAAAGATGTAAACCCCACATGAGTTGTCTTCAATCATCAGTTGCTTATTGCCTGGTTTCTCCACCTTCAATTCGTGGTGGAAGGTGGAGCCTCACTGGCTGGACCTGAATTTGGCCAAGACAATGCTTCATTTTAATTGTACAACAACCCGTTCGAGTTCACTTATAATAATAAAAAGTACATCTAAACTATGCACTATAATATAAATGGTTGTAAGATATGGGCCTCATTTATTGAACATCCAACACCTAACGTTCTTGTTCCTGAGAAATAGCAGAGCGGTGAAAGGAAGATTTTATGAAAAAGAACAGGAATTTATTTAGTGGTCGATGATGCTCGTACAAGAAGACTACTTTAGCTAGTTGAAAACTTGGAGCAGTGACGATTGAACCCAGGAGAAACCTGGCTATATTAGCTTAAGTTTGGTCTATTCAAATGGTGCTCCTTTGACTAAGAATTAATGAAGCTCGTCTTCTTTTCTGTACATTATTGCAGGTTTGAAAACATATGTGTTCAAGTAGCAGTCAAGCTCAACATGGAAATGTGGTTTTAAAATGATTTTGATAGCTCGTCGGAGCACGCCCACGCCGTCAAAAGATCGCCCATTTCGGCGGCGCATTAGAGTCACGCAGTATTGTGTGGAAATCTATGTACGATGCAATACCAGTTAGATCTAAGTCGATCAACAAGAGAGGCAATAAGGTCAAACTATGTAAGCTAAATTAAGGCAAAAGTCAAGGGTTGGGGTGGGTTCTTTTTTCCCGCATTAACTATTTATAAAAGACTTCCTTATTATTTTTTCTTTCCATCAGGGGTCGTTTGGATATATTTAATCCATAATAAGAGATTTTTTTATTATTATCAACATCTTAAATTTATTAATCATTCCGTTTATTTTGATATTTAAATAACAAAATAATACATTTTAATAATTCAGTTTATTACACTCACATATATTTAACAAGGTAAATATATTTAACTAAAAAATTAGATGAATTGAACTATTTTAAGAGGTATATATAACAACAACAATATCCAGTATGAATCTTACTGATATGTGAGATCTGGAGAGATCGAGACTATTTTTAAATGACCCACATGAAAAAATAGAAAGAGAAAAAGAGAAAGAGAAAGAGGAACAACAACAACAATAATAATAATTATTATTATTATAAATTAACAATATTTTATAAATTAAAATAAATAAATAATTTTATTTAATAATTTAAATTATTCTAAAGATGAGAATAATATTTTAAAATCATATTATAATTTAAATTATTTAATCTTTAAATCCTAAACTTTTCTTAGGTCGATTTTTAAAATATTGATAGCAACAAATTTGTGAGAAATAACTTTGTAATGCTAAGGTCCCGTAAATAAGAAAAAGGCAAAAAATGCTACATTACTTTGTTCATGTGTGAAATGTAACGTTGTATCACATGCAAAACATGCTTTGAACATAGTATAACTGAGAAAGTGGGGTGTTTAAGTTTTGATAGGAACAGTCCCCAGTTCCCAAAACCAATGTAGAAATATGTAATAAAACAGAACAACCAAAAGGCCAAAAACAGGCATCCTTAACCATGGTTAAAATCCAAGACAAAAAAAGTATGTTACGAGTTCATGTGTGGTAGGTGACTTTGACTAGTCTGGTTTGGTAGGCGTTACCTTGCCTCCCCAGTTCCTCCAACCTCCCCGACCCCTCACCTCTTTATTAACCGTCCCTCATATTCCTTCCTACTCTCTCAGGACGCACCACCCTACCTACACCACACCAACCACCAAACAAAAAAACACCCAATTCCTAAGAGCTCTCGAGAGAGACTACCCTTTGTTGGTTTCTCTGGAAAGATCTCTGCTTTTGGTTGTTTTGTTTGTGGGGTTTTTGTTGTTTGGTGGTACAAAGATGCAATCTTCTGATACTCCAATGAAAGTTTCGCCGCTTGATTTCATGTCGGCCATTAAGGGCAAGGTTGACCCGGCCAACGTGTCAGCTGAGTCCGGTGCTGGTGAAGTTTCCACCTTGATCTTCGAGAACAGAGAGTTTGTGATGATATTGACGACCTCGATCGCAGTTTTGATCGGATGTGTTGTGGTACTGATTTGGAGAAGGTCCAATGGACAGAAAGCTAAGGTTGTTGAGGTTCCAAAGCGGGTGGCTGCTAAAGAGCTGGACACCGAGCTTGACGATGGCAAGAAGAAAGTTACCATCTTCTTTGGTACTCAGACTGGTACTGCAGAAGGATTTGCCAAGGTTAGTTTGGTTGCTCATTGGTTGAATGTTGCTCGCAATTCATGTCATTTCTTGCTTAACATGGTTGAATTGGGTGGTTGACTGTTTCTTTTTCTCTTGGTTTTGCTTGAATTCACAGGCTTTAGTTGAGGAGGCAAAAGCACGATATGATAAGGCTGTTTTTAAAGTTGTCGATTTGGTATGTAGGACCTTTTTATTTCAGAATTCTTCTTGTTTTCCATTTAAAGATTCCATCTGTTCCTTCTCATTTTTCTAGGTTCATTTTTATCGCTATACTTTTTACCAATTCAAGTGTTGATTTGGGGATTGTTTTCTCTGTATCAGGATGATTATGCCGGCGATGATGATGAATACGAGGAGAAATTTAAGAAAGAATCATTGGCTTTCTTTTTCTTAGCCACGTGGGTATATTGGTGTGCTTCTTTTATTCTTGCCTTTTCTTACATCTTTCGCTGATTTATTTTTGGTGGTGGGCGGTGTAGGTATGGAGATGGTGAGCCAACAGATAACGCGGCGAGGTTCTATAAATGGTTTACAGAGGTAAATTTTGAATGCGCACCTAAATGTTAATTTCGATTGTTTATGGTTTTGGGTTTTGCAAGCTTATCCCTTATACCAATCTGGATATAGGGAGAAGAGAAAGGGGAATGGCTTCAGAACCTTAAGTATGGAGTGTTTGGACTTGGGAACAGGCAGTATGAGCATTTTAATAAGGTAGGTGATGAACTATTATGAGATAATTATTTCTCTTTTACTTTAGGAATTATTACGAAGGCCGTTTTGTTTCTTTTCAGTTTATTAGTTAGATACTAACTAATTTGTGTGTTTTTGAATTCAAATTCAGATTGCTAAAGTGGTGGATGATATGCTCGCTAAGCAGGGTATTCTTTTTGCTTCTCCTCTCACTCCTTTTTCGGAAAATCTTGCATCTTAATTTGCTTGTTTTGAGTTTGTCTACACTTCAAGGCATTACTTTTCTTAAAGCAGAAAGTGAGGCTTTTCAATTTGGGGTGTCCTAGAAATGAGTAACATGATTCAGTATGCCATACAGTTACTGGTGAATATTGACACTGGACACGCATGGTAGATGACTTACTTTTATTGATTGGTGATGCCAATCAGGCAATTTACAATACATGCAAGAGAACGCAGATTACCTCCAATATAATCATTTGATATTTGAATATGTACAGGCTTCAATTTTTAATGCATCCAATGATGGCTTTGCATTGTTTTCCGAGATAAAGAAAAAAAGGTTCTTGTGATCCTCCACACATGACATTCCTTTAATGGATGCAACCTTTTCTTTAAAATTTTTGCTTTGTTATGTTTTAGTAAGTGATGCATAAAGCAAAACAATAAGTTTAGGCAATTCACAAGTATACCACCCAATTGACACCACTCATACAAAGAATGAACCCTTGTAACATGGCCTACATATTTGAGTACCTGAAGCTAGTACCTGTATTTATGAACGCATGTATCTCGTCATAATTCAGTTTGATCTGGTTTCCGTTATCAGACTTTCCTCTTTGCATATGTAGGTGGGAAGCGCCTTGTCCCAGTTGGCCTTGGTGATGATGACCAATGTATTGAAGATGATTTTAGTGCATGGTATGTTAGCTCGGTCTCTGCTCTAAATTAACAGATCAGGCTATCTTATACAGAGATCTCAATTTCTTTTTCGCGTCCTTTGCTACTTGTTATTGCAGGAGAGAGTCAGTGTGGCCTGAGTTGGATCAGTTACTTCTTGATGGGGGTGATGCAACAACCGTTTCTACACCCTACACTGCTGCAGTGTTGGAATATCGTGTTGTATTCTATGATCCTGAGGATGTACCTGTAGAAGACAAAACCTGGAGTAGTGCAAATGGACATATTGTCCATGATGCTCACAATCCATGCAGGTATACTATAACTGCCAAATAATTCCCTGTTGCTGTTTAGTTATTACTTTTGTGCCTCCTCCTCCATTGCGTATGTGATATTTGTTCTCCATGCAATATAAAACGTATATTTCTTACCATTAAGGTCAAACGTTGCTGTAAGAAAGGAGCTTCATACTCCTGCATCTGATCGCTCTTGCACCCACTTGGAGTTCGACATAGCTGGCACTGGTCTTTCGTAAGTTTTTTTCAATTAATAGGTTCACATGTTATAACCAAAAGTTTCAGGAAAGAAATGTAGTGATGATATATGATCATTTTTCTTGGACTTATCTCTCAGATATGATACTGGGGACCATGTTGGTGTTTTCTGTGAGAATCTTGATGAAACAATTGAGGAGGCAGTGCAGTTGTTAGGATTGTCTCCAGATACGTATTTCTCTATTCATGCTGACAAAGAGGATGGCACACCCCTATCTGGAAGCTCTTTGCCACCTGCTTTTCCGCCATGCACTTTACGAGCTGCTTTGGCGAGATATGCTGATCTTTTGAGTTCTCCCAAGAAGGTTAATTGTTTTTCACTGTATGCATCATGTATACGCACCCTTCCTTCAATGATTTTTTGTCTGATGTGTCCTCTTCCTATGCCTTTGTTTCAGTCTGTTCTTATGGCTTTAGCAGCTCATGCTACTGATCCAGCAGAAGCTGATCGATTAAGGCATCTTGCATCCTCTGCTGGAAAGGTTGTCATTTATTTGAATGCTTGTCTAAATCTTTTGCTAATATTTATAACATTTCAATACCTAACTTTGGGTGTTCACAAATACAGGATGAATATTCACAATGGGTTATTGCTAGTCAGAGAAGCCTCCTTGAGGTTATGGCTGAATTTCCATCAGCAAGACCTCCACTTGGTGTATTCTTTGCTGCTGTTGCCCCACGCCTGCAACCTAGATTCTACTCTATCTCATCTTCTCCAAGGTAATCATCTTAGTAAAAGTTACAGTTTTCTGCTACATGGTCTGGCGGCCAAGTGATTTTATTTTCAGCTCAAATCTGTGTTCTTACTATTTATCTTTCCATTATGTCAGGATGGCACCGTCTAGAATTCATGTTACATGTGCCTTGGTTCTTGACAAAATGCCTACTGGACGGGTTCACAAAGGAGTATGCTCAACTTGGATGAAGGTAGTTATTTGAATTTGTTATTTGTTTCGTAGTTCTTCATTTAGGATATCGAAGAAGATCCCTGAGGCTAGAGAACTGTAGGGAAACAGGTATCTTTGGTCCAGAAAAACCTATAAAGCAATGGCTTCGATTAAATTTTTGATAGCAGCTTGCTTTAGAGGGAAACAAAAAAGCTATCATCGGTACAGTCTGCATCTTCATTCGTTTTTCGCGGCAATTAACTATCTACTTTCTGTTTCTCCCCACTTCTTTTGCCCGCAGAACTCTGAGTCTCTAGAGGAGAGCCTAAAATGCAGTTGGGCGCCCATTTTTGTTCGGCAGTCAAACTTCAAACTTCCTACGGATGCGAAAGTCCCTATTATTATGATTGGCCCTGGAACTGGGTTGGCTCCTTTCAGGGGTTTCTTACAGGTTTCTATTAACACACTTTTAGTTTTTTTCTTCTTATTCCAATTTCTACCCCATTGAAGTACACAATCTAATTAAATTCCTTTTCCTTTTATAGGAAAGATTAGCCCTAAAAGAAGATGGAGTGGAACTTGGATCCTCTATCCTGTTCTTTGGTTGCAGGAATCGTAAAATGGTAAGCCCTGAATGATATCAAGAATGTTCCTAGGTTGGTGGATTCATAATTTGAGCAATCAAATTTTTACATATTCAACTTTTCTCAGGATTTCATATATGAAGATGAGCTCAACAACTTTGTAGAAAGTGGTGCACTTTCTGAGCTTGTTGTTGCCTTCTCACGCGAGGGACCTACCAAGGAATATGTGCAACATAAAATGATGGAGAAGGTGCTCTGTCTTTCACCTACCTCCTGAACAGCGAATACAATATTTTGGTTTAAATATATCAAGTAAATTGAAGCACTAAGTACATATCTTCCTCTTGTCTAGGCCTCGGATATATGGAACACGATTTCTCAGGGAGGATACTTGTACGTTTGCGGTGATGCGAAGGGAATGGCCAAAGATGTCCATAGGACTCTGCATACTATTTTACAGGAGCAGGTATTGACTGCTTAATTTAAATTAAACGCAATGAAATGTTAATGTGACTATTGCTCGAATGAACTAACACCAAAGCATTGGTTTGGTACTCTTTCTTGGTGTCATTAACTTGAGGCATTTCTTGTCCTGATTCAGGGATCCATGGACAGCTCCAAGGCTGAGAGCATGGTAAAGAGCTTGCAAATGAATGGCAAATACTTACGTGATGTCTGGTAACAGATCCTCCAACTCAGGTGTTCGCAACAAAGGTGGTCGGAAAAATCTCACGATAAAGGCGGATTCTGAGACTAAGACTTCCCAGTGCTCTTTACATGGAAGCCATTGCCCGTATGATGGTTGAGCTTGCTGTCCTTACACATTTTTTCTACCCTTTGCATTTTAATTCTTTCTTTATATATTTTGATCGTTGTAAGTTATATGTGTAATACGAATAGGCTTAGTTTACGAGACCCTTAATTTGTATGAACCAGCAAAATTGGTTCGAGACGACGGACACTCCTATATATAAACTGTTGGACGTTTAAATTGTAAGCTTTCTTAAAGTGGTGATTTTAGAGACACTTGTCTGCTTATGCATCTGAAGCTTGCCTCGTAAAAATTAAAACGGCTAAAAACATTGTTGAAATAACCTTAAAATTGTGAGGTTCTTAAAGATTGAGGAAGGAATCGTCTGTCACGACATCAAGTAGTAACACGTGATTCTTGTTCTTTATGCTTTTGTCTAGTTTGTATATGTTAAAAATTTATACAACGGAAGCAATGAACGAAGTCATGGTGGAGAAAGGAAATAAAGAAATAAAAACGAGTTTTTCCAAATTTATTGGTGAGGCTGAAATCTGCCAAGATCGTGACTTTGGACTTCATCCTCCGACTTATGGCTGTTGTGCATTGTTCAGTCAGCGTCAGGTCCAAACTCGACAAGCCTGTTGCATATGTTTTACACATAAATGAAAACCACACCGTACCAACTACCTGTAATAAATTATTGGTGGTGGGGACATGTCAAGATGCCAGATGTTGGCCGAACAAAACAAGATGAATGACCTCATATTCATCAAATAACTTATTTAATAAATAATTTTAAAATAATAATTATAATTTCTGTAAATAAAGCGATTATAATTAGAGAAGGGACCACACACTAAAAACTCCGGGCTGTAGGATTTGG
>JANVCL010000008.1:1184510-1199446 GCA_026546855.1 Erythroxylum incrassatum | reverse complement strand
TTTGAGTTATGTAGCAGGTCATAAGATGTAATGGTTCAACCTATCTTCTGAAGGATCTCATCAGATGCTAAAGCAAAATTTTGAAATAAGATTATAAAGCATTAAATCAACCATGCGTTTTCATCCATTCAATCATACTTAGCAATCAAAACCAATCCCAAATGAACTCTGTAGAAGATGCATGTATTAATATATACATACTATTCTCAACATTTATGCTTGAACTATTACGTCCCAAGCTGTTTCTCACATATCTGTGAAACTTTTGGTACATCATTAATCAGTCAAATGGCAGAAATTGTGCACCTATCAAAATTTTTAAGAGTATTCAAGCATGTTGAATAGACCAATCAGCCTATTCAAAAGTTTATTAGCACCTGAATACTATGGCTGCTCAAGAGAACAAGGCTAGCCTGCACTGGAAGCTTAACTTGGCCCGTCTTAACAGACCAATCAGCCTATTCAAAAGTTTATTGGCACCTGAATACTATGGCTCAAGAGAACAAGGCTAGCCTGCAATTGGAAGCTTAACTTGGCCCATCTTAACCCAAAAAATTGGAACTAATAAAGGATCCATGAATATATATACATATATTTTCAATTCCAGAATTTTAATCATTCCATTTACTTGTTTGTAACAGGTAGCGTATAATCACTTGCCAGTTGACTAACTAGAGCTTACCTATTCTGATTTTAGACTTTAGTAACTCTGTTTTGCATTTGACAAACACATATACACATGCTACTTTCTTTTACTGTTAAACCAATTATTCAGACGATGAGGAAAAATTAAGACAAGCATTGACTGATACCATCATCTTCAGCAACGATAATCTTCAGTTTGGTCAATCTTTCAACCAACTTAAGCAATTAGGGTAACATCTATGCATTGCACATGATTCTTACGTCAAAGAAACACACCTGAGCAAAAACAAGAGGCATGCTCATGCTGTTGCATATGGTTTTCGTACCTTATTAAAATCTTTCCCAGGTTCCCACTGAACTGACCATCAACAAATTCTTCAGCATTGCCTAGCTATATTTCAGTTTCAATTATTTTATGATTTAAAACATCACAATTCAACAGTTAAAATAGAAAAGACTAAAAAAGGATGATCCTTTTAGCATGTCATTGGTAGAGACTGTAACATATTAACTCGACTCAAATTTAAAAAAGAATTCAGGCATACCTGCAAGTTCATGTACGAATCCACTGAAGCAAGAAAACCTGCATCGCATATGAGAGATAAGTTTATAACTTAATGGCAAATTATGGAGCAGCCATTATAGACAAAAGGAAGAAGGTAAAGGAAAAAGACAAACGACGTGCTTACCTTTGTATTCCATTCCCCACTTAAGTTTTACAATAACAGTCTTTCCAATCAAGTTGTTCAAGAAAGGCTTAGGATTAACAAGTACAGTCCGCACAATTCTACAGCAGTAACATTATGAAATGTGCTAATATGCAACAATCTACTTTTAATAATTACTAAATATATAACAGACAAATGATGCTTTTAAAAAGCAATAATATGTGCCTTTAGGCAGCTTTCAAATTTCTTCAGGACAATGGATGCAGGAAAACTCGTAGTTTTGGATTGAATTACATCTTATTCCGTTCTTTTTTCCCAAATTTCACGCAATAGAAGACCCAAAGGTATGCAACCCACATAATATTTATTTCATCGTATCAAAATATTCCTCTTTTTCCCTCTTTAAGGAAGCAAAAGAGAAGGAAGAAACGACATATCTATCCAATATCCAATTAAAGGCTAGGAACAAGAGTGAAGACAAATGCTGATAAAAATTTGGAGCAAATCTTCCATCATTATCTCTTACTTGAGCTTCCCAATTGTCAATGATGCAACTAGGATCTTATAAGCTAAAAGCATGCAGTATGTTAAAGAACAAGTAAGAAACAACACTTAAGGCAATCCACGTAGAAAGACTTATTAGTTCTGTGTTTACCATCAAATCAAAAAAATTGATGCCATTGCACGATTGACAGGAAGTATGAGTTTATCTATGCAGCTGCACATATAAAAAGCTATACTTGAACCTTTATTAATAAAAAGCTAAACTTGAACTGTTATTACTTCAAGCATCTAAAACGACACTGCAAAGGAAATGCTTCAAAAGCTCCCAAATTTACCTATATCAAAATGGTATCGACCAAACTCGTCAATTCAAGAACCAATACACCGCAATCTACCGTGTATTTTCATTATTTTTTTTAAAAGTCAAACCCAACCAATTCTGAACTGAAAATCCAAAACCCTAAGGCAAAGGAGCATTTAGAGAACTGAGAAGATGAACAGAAGAAAGAAAATAACAGAGAAACAAAGCTACTCACAGCCATCTCGAGACAGAGAGGGAGCAGAGTCAAGCAACGGGAATCTTTTTGTTCTGCGCGGAAATCGTAGGGTTTTAGGGATAAACAGTCAAACCACGACTGTTATAACTATCGAATTGACCATTCGGTCACAGGGCTCTTTTTGTTTTAGGGTTTTAGGGTGTTTAAGTTGAAGCTCTTACATTGGGCTAATTTACATGGCCCAATGGGTTCATAATTGACCAAAACATTTATTTTACATCCGCTCGTAATCAAAGGTTCTGTTGGAACTTGGAAGCATAATTTAAATTCAATGTTTTAAAAAATAAATAGAAAGTTAAACTGATAAAATAAAAGGTTTAAGATATAAAAAATTTAATTGGTATTATATCATTATAAATCAGGCTAATAATTGAATAAAATTAAAAATTTTAAAATATTATTGAAATAGCTTGTTAGAATTTGAAATTTAATTAAAAATGATATTGTTAAATAAAAATTATTTAATTAATTGTAGTTTATAAGAATTTATTAGTTTATGAAATTGACTGATTCATTAATAATCTGATTAGTTTTTAACAACAAGAATTATTAAAGTAAATCAAACCAAAAAATTAAAAGCTAGACGGAAACATTAAACAGTTCAAAATTTTTACAGTCGAATTGGTCAAATCGATTAAATTTTTTAATAATTGTTTAAATTTTAATAGACAGGTGAGCTTCACATTGGAGATCAAGATAATCAAAAAAGAATTACTAACTAATTATCTAATTCTAACTAAATCCATGTGATAAGAAATTTATTTCAAACACCAACACCAAGTGATTTAAAAATTTGGAACTTGTGCATCTAAATAATGTATTCAATTTTTTGTATTTGTTAATTAAATTTTCAATTCAAATGAAGATTAAAAAATGTTTGTTTTAAAGATATTTTATTCATATTAATAACTGAATTTTTATTACGTGGAAAAGATAAAATATTTGCAATAACTTTACAAAAATAAAATGATTATGTTGATAGTACGTAGGGGCAAGATCGTCCTTCCAAAGCATATGGTGCTACCGACTTCCGAGAGTCAAACAAGCGATGCGTTCGCCGACCGCAGCGCTGTCGTCTCCACGACCCGAGCGTTTCAATTTACAAGAAGGTGAGAGAGACTTTTTTTCATTTTTCATTTATTAAATCACTTTAATTAAATATTTATTTATCAATTTTTTAGTGCTTTGCTTTTCATATACGCATCATATCACCATCCCCGTTAACAAATAATCATTGTTTCCTTGCAATTTCTTCTCATAATCACCAAAACCAAAACACACCGAACTATATTATTATAATAACACTAAGAACCAAATTAAGGGTACAAGGGGACGAATCTTGTATCCTTTTTTTTTCCCTGTTCCTAGTATCTTTTTTTATAAATTTTAGCTACCTATTTATACGAGTTTTACGTAAATAGATGTTGAGATTCATGAAACAAAGTAAGATAAAAAAAAATAGACAGAAGATCTTATAGTTATAATGTCTAATTATACAAAGTCATTATGGCATGAAGTCGAACTTTTAATACCCTTAAAATAATTTTATTAAAAGAGGAAACATTTATATGCTTGGGAAAGCATACACATATATGTACTCCATTGGTCCACAAGGCTTGTTGGAATTAGGTTAGTTATTGGAGAAAGGAGAGATCAATACGGTTACAATTAATTTGCCTTGAAAATGGAAAGGAAAGCTCAATCCGGCTTCCGACACCAATCTGAACTCTTCCGACATTTGTGCTCCCTCTCCCTCTCCCACACATGCACACACACCTAAAAACCTCTTAGTATATGCTCTTTTACCGATATCACATCAAACATATAGACAACACCGTAGAGAGCTTATAAGTAGCTAACTCTGGTTTAAGGTCTCTTTGAAATCTCTCCTCTCCCTTAACCCCACCAAAGATACTCCAAATCCTCATCAATTTCTCACTCGGACTAGACTCTCCTTTACCTTCACCACCAACTACCAAGCTCCTATACCAAGTGGGAGATCAGAGACTGACAGAGATAGGAGAAGATAAAAACGAACATGAACAGTGCCACTTATGATCCCCAAGGACCTCAACAAAGACAAGAGTACTCCTTGAAAAGGAGATGGCAAGAGATTAGGAGGCTTCCAAACATGAACCTTAGGCCACCTTCTTCTCATCATCATCATCGTCATCATCAACAACAGCCCTTAACGGGCATGATCGGCTCTAACCCTAAATCCTTTACGGGCCTCGAGGACGATGATCTTGTCTCCAACGTTGTCCCTCCGGTTACTGTTGTCCTCGAGGGCCGTTCGATCTGCCAGCGAATCA
The DNA here is from genome assembly GCA_026546855.1 of Erythroxylum incrassatum. Lineage (NCBI taxonomy): Eukaryota > Viridiplantae > Streptophyta > Magnoliopsida > Malpighiales > Erythroxylaceae > Erythroxylum > Erythroxylum incrassatum. The sequence continues at coordinate 1,194,760 of JANVCL010000008.1, read as the reverse complement.
GCCTCCATAAGCATGCAAGCTATCAGAGCCTCGCCAGGGCCCTCCGGCAAATGTTTGTGGATGGTGGCGATTCAGGACTTGGTTCGGAGACTGAGCTTGATCTAACAAATGCAATTCCCGGTCACCTCGTTGCCTATGAGGACTTGGAAAATGATCTCCTCCTAGCAGGTGACCTCAACTGGAAGTAAGCTAGAGCCTTTGACTTGTTCTAAATGTTCCTTTTTTTTTCCTGCACATGTTTGTTTCCATAAATTATAGTACTCATTAACTTTGAGGCTGTGAATCTCTATATAACAAGTTTATGCATGGCATTTGTGGGTAGATCATACTAATCTCATGATATTAAAACCCACTTCTTGTGTTTTGCTCAAACGGAATCAGACGAAAAGTGGACCAATCCTTTCCCTGTTTACTTAAGATTGTATTTATCACATGAATATTGTCGTAAACTTGCATATCATTCTTTGACTAAGAAGCCTTCGCCAACCAGACATTACGTGTCAACAGTAGTTTTAGCTGAATCCATTCCAGAGATCAGACGCCTAACTTGTGTTATTTTTCTTGGTGTGAAAAGGGATTTTGTGCGTGTTGCCAAGAGGATTAGGATACTTCCGGTGAAGGTAAACACAAGGAAAGGAAAAGGAGAGGCATAAACACTCTAGAAACGCTTGGCTCCAAATTTTGTGTTTCGAAGGAAAAATGTCTGTTGCTGATTAGTCTTAATATGGATTGTAAGTTTCCTTGTTTTCTTCATATGAATAAACTTAAGAACTTCTGCTTACTTCCCTTCAACTTCCATTGTCATGTCAGGATTCATTTATAGCTATGAAAAAAAATCCCGTGATGATAACTAAATTGTGTTATCCATTACCTCTTCTTGCACCCTAAACCTAAAGAGAAAGAAGGGGGAAAAAAAGCTATTCAGAAGCAAAGGACATGCTCAAACTCCTACCAATCTAGTATCAGAGTAGATGCGTCTTTTCTACTGTAAAGTTTTGCTTCTCTAATAACCACTTCTCGACTCAAAGTGGAAATACAAATACTGACTGTTATGTACCATGCTTGTTTATGCATTTAATCTGTCAACTGATCACGTTCAAACTTAAAACCGTGCGACAAGTATTAACATATTATGATTATATGTTAGAATGTAGGGGGAAAAAAACGTCGGCCGAATAATACATACAAACTTGAATATATATATATATATATATTAGATAAGGTAAATACTTGTCACAGAAAAGGGAAAGATCTCATCAAACACGAAATCTTCTAATGTGTACTCAAGCTTTGGATCTATAAGCATGACTTTCGGGACAATTGAATATTGCTGGTTTGCGTGAATCCAATGAAAGCTTCGATCCACTTTCTTTGGAACATTCAAAGATGTTGATAAAAAAACGAATTAATTATAACCAAAAATATGGTAGAGAGATAAAGGAGAAAGAGAGTTCATATGTGGCTGCGCCTGCTAGTTAAGGTTGTTCATAATGTAAACGTAAGTCACATGCTTGGTTGCTGCTATATTTGAGGGATCGACGTTAATAAATATTGCAGAGTTGGCGACCACTTTGGCCCTCTGTGCCCTTTCTTTCTGTCTTCTTCAAATATCCACGATATATAAGAAAAGGGGGGCATATTTGCATGCCAGAAAGGAGAGAAAATCCATTACAGGTAAAGAGCATCATTACCGATTATGTGGACAATGATGGGGAACGTTAGTTTCATCATTTTTTGTTTGTATCTTTTGAAGTTTTTAATTAAATTAGGACATGAATTTGTACCGTCTGGGCTAAATTTCACTAATATTCTAATAATTTCTATATGATTGATTAGTATATAACTCATTTATAAATTCAAAAGAACATATTTTCATATAAATTATATGAAAATATACGATAAATGATTTCCATAATTGAACTATTTTATGACATAACAAATTAATACGGACATTAACGTGCTAATTTGCAATAGCGCCCATATATGTGATTGACTGACGGCGGTGGGATTTTGGTGTGTGCAAGAAAGGGTTGGGTTTGGGAGTAGGAATCTTATGTGTGGAGTTTCAAGTTTTACACATCACAACCAAAATTTAATGAGTAAAATTGAATCAGACAGGTTCTTCAATTGTCTGAATCTGTTTAAACAGTTGATAGTTAAAACAATGGACCATTTGTAGGTGGTGTTGGTTAAGGATTGCCTTATCCTGTCTCTCCGAAACAAAGAAGTGTTGCATTGGCATGCATGAAGAATTGAAGTGAGTCTGGCACGATTGGTCCTTTGTTAGACAGTGCACTTAATTACTAACAATAATGCACGCCTTGACTTTTCTTTTATTTTCATTTTTTGATATGTATCGATCAGCATTGAATTCATTTTGTAGTATAGAATTGAGAGGCTAGCATTTGGAATGGAAGTCTAATACTCGTGACGTCAAGAAATATATATATATATATGAGTGTTACATTCTCATTTATTACATAAAAAATGTACAAGTCATAACAGATATTTACTGCTTCCTGATTAGTACAAGTGTTAATTCTCATTCACTGTAAAAACCATATACAGATCATAACGTTGTCTTGCAAATTAATTCCTAATAATCTGTCATATCAATAGTAAAAATGTGAAATCAACTAGTATATGAATAATGCAAAACTATATTATATTAATAAACAAAATTTCATCTCTTAATTGCACAACAAAGTGGTTGGGACGACGACTCGTGAAAAACCAATTCTAGGAGTTGAACTTCTATTTGTTAGGGATAATGGGTTGGGTTCTGATCTGACATTCATTGCTCGCCGACTACATTGGAGTTGTCATCCTATCAATCTGGACAAGAGGGGGAAATTGTAAAAGGAGTGGTGAAAACGGAAGCATTTAAAAGGGTGTTGATGCATTCAATAATCTTTGTAATATTGAGTGTCGTTGTCAGATTAGTTCTTATCAAGATGTTTGTAATCTGACGGAGGAAAGGCGCTTTGTGATAGTGATCATTTCTATCAAATGTGTTTGGACTGTCTAATTATGATATATGTAAATAATAAAGAGATGATGATTATCAAATATTCTGAAATATCAAGATGCGATATTGATACAGTTAATTAGCATGTAAATGTAATCTCGTGGAACATATTCATGCTTGGCTTGCGAATCAAAACAATGAGTTGTTGGAGTGAAGAACAGTTTAAGAAAGGAAAGTTAAACTCGTGCCCCCACGGAACTTGGGTTCTTGTGAGGTCATCCCATTTTCCATTTTTTGAGGCTAATCCCTCAGCAATAAATTATGAAATAATGATCAAAGAAATGGAAAACTCAAGAGCTACTAAGAGGCTTCTCCATCTGAAATATGCAAATCAGGATGTGCAAACTTATCTAATTGTCTGCATCTTCAAAAGGAGGCAAACCCCAATAACTCGGGTTGAAATCCAATAGTGAGTTTAAAACTTGATCTGCGGTGTCATGATGGGAGCTATCAAGCCTGGGATCTGGAACCATTACCACAGACCTGCAGCATGCATATACAACAACGTTTTGAGTCTTTTTTGGGGCCTCCGAAAGTGCAACGAAATCTTACTACACAACCATTTCAATTTTGACTGGTAATAAATATACTAAGTCCAGGCCAATTATAACTGTTGGGAATATGCAAATGCAGATATATCATCATTAGCTACCCATCAATTTCCTTTTTCTCATAACTAGGCACAGTAATAAACACAAAGTTACGAGACTGCATATACAAGCCTGATGAATTAGGATTGTTAATCACCTTTTGCCTACTTACTACTCCAATTGATATCAACAATCCATTAATTAAAACAGAACTATCACGCGGTGGCAAGGATGCATAAAAACCAGTTGAGTATCAGATTATGCAACATCTGTAGAAAATGAGAATCAAGTAAAGCTCTTACATTCCAGCATTTTTGGCAGCAAGAACACCTGAAGGTGCATCTTCAAAAACAAGAACTTTCTGTGGATCTACTGGCCCACCCTAATGATTACAATTAGGAAAAGAATGTTATGCTGCTCTAGAAGTAAGGAAGGAGTGAAGGAAATTCATCAACCAAAGAGCGTGCAATTCACACTATTAGATGCTAAAAAACAATACCTCAAATCTATTGGCCGCAGCTAGAAATATATCTGGTGACGGCTTACCACGTTTAACCTCAGGATCATCTCCAAGAACAATGCGGTGCATCAATGAGAAAAGCTCAACATGTCTTTGTGTTTTCAACTCAAAATGTCGTTTGTGAGAACTGAAAAATACAAATTATTTCAATAGATTCCATAAATTATAAAGCAGACCATCAGGTAAACCTCATCCTATTGATTCAAGAAAGGACAGGGAATCCACAGAATACATACCCAGTTGCCACGCAAATTGGAACGCCTTTAGCATGAAGATGTTTAATCAAATGGCCAGCCCCTATACACAAAAAGAAGAAGAAAAAAAAATCATACCTTTGCTATTGATGTTTATTAGAAACATCCCATGTAACATATTCTACAGTAAAAATGCTCATTCAAATTAAAGAGCTACTCTAAGGAGGACCAAACCCTCGGAGCATAATAGCAGACTAGCCTTACAGAACGGACTGAGCAGTCAACTTATGTTGAAAATCTGAGATACTTTGATTTGGATTGCTCCTATAATCAATTTTATGGTTAATGAAGTCAAGAAATTAAACTGAAGAAGGCTGAAAATAAATCTGAATGTTCATGGTAATATGAAGATACCTGGCATTAGCTCACTTGATGGAAACAGATGTCGCAGCATATCTTCTCTTTCCACAAGAAAGTCCTCCGCTGAAAGAGAATCACTAATCCCAGTCTCATTGACAAAGACCCGCGCAGCTTCTATGGCCTTCATGCCCATCATTTTGGCTTTGAGAGACCAATCAAAAGTTTTGTTGTATCTAGCAAGGATGATTTCCTGGACTTGGGTGTAAAATTTCTCGGTGTCTGAGACATTATAAAGTCATTCCCAATGGATTGTATTAATTCAGATCTAAAAATAGCTGAATCAAGATAAGCAATCAAATCTTATGAAGCTTTCAAGTATTAGTATCAGTATCGCATAAAGTGTTTGATAAAATTACCAAGTAAGAGACCATCCATATCGAAGACAACGTGAGTGATCGAGGGCTTGGCCATTGCAGAAAGGTTACTCGACTTCAACAAAATCACTTCCTCCCCGCGACTTCTGGACAGAAACTTTGATGGATTTGAAAGCACGCCATCAGTATTTAATACGACGCCGCATAGGAATAACAAAATGATAAATATATTGCAAATTTTGAATTTCAATTATTAAAAAAAAAGTGACTAGGTTAGACGGCAGTTGTGTAAATATAATACGACAATCATATTATCAAGCGTTAGAGGCGAGCAAGAGTTTCTGCGCGAGAGGAGACTGGAAAAGAGCAGAAGTCTAGGAGCGAGGTGCGAGAGGATCTGCGAGAGGTGCGAGCTTACAACTCACCTCAATGCTACGATTCACGCGAGCTCTTTAGCAACTCCACGGTGGCTGTCTCGGCGAAGGGAGCTCCTCTGTCGTCTATGGAGAATGTGGAAACCTCCATCTCTCAAGACGAATTCCCAGCTCTCAGTATAGAAGTTCTTCGAGGCTACCGGGAGAGGCATCCTAATGCGTCCCCAACAAAGGTGGGTAAGGCTTCTACTCATATGGATGTGTCAAGGCATAAACCGATGAACCAAGACTCCAACTTGAAGACGGATACGGTGAGCCTGAAGCGCAGTGTAGGAGCATGGAAATCCAGGCCTCAGATTCAATGCAATCGGGGTGCCCTGCGACACTTCCAGAATGTCACGAAGGATGGAATTTTAACCCCTCCTGTGGAACTACTTAAAGAAGGAGCTAATTTCTGGGCTTCTGCGTTGGTTGGGGTATTCTGGAATAAGCGAATAGCTTTTCCAGTTGTGAAGGAATGGGCAAAGGCTCGGTGGGCGAAGAAAGGCTTAGAGAAAGTCATGCTTTGGGATGATGACTCATTCATCTTCAAGTTCAACTCCGAAAGCAACATTCCAGAAATACTGGAACAGGGGCCGTGGCATGTTAGTTGGCAGCCATTGTTCATCCAAAGATGGAGACCTGGATTCGATTTTAACAAAGGTAAAATAGAAGCTATCCCTTTATGGGTTCAATTTCATAACGTTCCGTTAGAATTTTGGAGTGTGGATGGCTTGAGTTTCCTAGCGAGCTCTCTAGGTAAACCGATTAGCATGAGTATTCAAACAGCCAACATGGAACGTTTGTGCTGTGCCAAAATCTGTATTGAAGTGAGGAGGGACACAATACTCCCTGATCTACTGCCTATAATGAAGTTAGGCGAGAATGGTGAATTGATGAAATCTGAGGTTAATATTTCTTATCCATGGAAGCCAACAATTGGAAAGAAAACATGGCAACCGACGGAGAATAAGTTTAAAACAGGGAATCATTCAGAAATTATAGGGTTTGGCAAAGCAGAGGCATCCAAAGGGAAAGTAGTTGACTCCACTACGTTAGTGGTTCGTCATAGTCGTATTTGCAAGGAGATGGAGTTAGGGGTGGAAAATGAATTGCATCAATTCACCTCACAATATTTGAAGCAGTGTAAGATGGATTGGACCAACATGTTGAGTCCATTAACAACTATTGGGCAAAATGAGATTTCTAAGGATAGGATAGAGTATGAAAAACCACCAACAATGGTAAACTCCAGCAATTACGGTGTGTTAAGTCAGAGGAATAGGAATACCAGCTTCCAGAATGCAGAACAGAAAATAGGTTCTTCTCAAGAAAGCAGTCTAGATTTAGTTGCAGAGGACAGTGATTCGCCATCATATGCAGCCAAAATCCCTGATATTCTAAGAGATTTTTGTGTGCAGTCAAAAACTGCAAAAAAGAAATCAGCCAGGAAGAGAAAGAAAAATCTCAAATACCAACAATAGGGGATTAAACGACCAGACTAAACAAGGAAATGTATCTTAGTACGCAAAGTAAACCCAATCTTTCCATGGAGATGAAGTATAAATGATGCCTTTAGTTGATTATTTTTGTGGGCTATCTTGGTGAAGATATACTACTTTACTTAGGAAGTTGGCTGTCATATTATCAATATGATCCTGGAAGCAAGCCTAGAAGTTTTTGGATTACCTCTGTCTTCGTAGCCCAATTTTGAAAACACTAGTATTTTTGATGTGCAGATGCGAGGAATCTTACATCTTTTACAATCGACTTGCCTCGGATAAGTAAGGGTGTCGTATTCTTGTTAACTTGTTGTTCCAATTGGTTTGTTTGTATTATGTAAATATTTATAATCGGTTATGTTATGTCGTGTGCGTATATATTTAAGTTAGGACCAAATTGAAAAAAAAAATCTAAAGACTAAAACCAAACCATCTACCTCATTCACTCTTCATTGTCTTCTTCAGTAACAAAACCATTAACCCTTTTCAAGCACACCCACTGTTGCCCTCCCAGTCTCCCATGCAAGCCCCGCTGCCACCCTCCCAATCTACCACGCACGCCAGTCGCTTCCTCCACTGCTTGTTGTAGTTAGGACCGCTCATTGACCGCTGCTCTCCATGCACAACATGTGCGTCCGGTGACTCCAATCAGCTCGTCCCTGACTCCCAAGTGCAAAATTCAAATTCGTTTGCTTCTAGTTGATCCGACATCACTCGGCCGTGACCCTCATTAACTTGGTTGCATTTTTTTAAAAAAAAAATTTGGTAAGTTTTAGGTTGGTTGATTCTACTTTGGATTAGAGTTGCATTGTGTTTTGTTGTGTCATATGTGTATTATGAATGGTTTATGCATCGAACAATTTTGTGTGTAGTCCAATAACATTTAAGCGCTAAGAAATCATAAATAAATGAGATCAAAATAATATGGCAGGTGAATTATGAAAGAATATTTAAACATTTTGAATTATGTATAATTCAATAACATGTTATATTATTTGTTATGTTAATAATCATAAAAATGATATCAAAATTAATTCATTAAATTGCTAATTAATTTATATCCAACATATACTTTACTAATTATTATTTGCATATAAAATATATTTAACATATGACTAATTTAATATATAATTAAATCACTTAATATATATAATTAAGTTAAAAATCAAATATTTGTATTTTTATATTGTTCATTGTTGTCATTAGGAAATAATATTACAAATATTAATCATATCTTATGGGTAACAAATACACATTCATCTTCTTATCTTATGGAAGGTTAAATACGTAGTGAAAAAATAATATGTAAATTTATGAGAGAATATTCATTAATCAACATAATGTGAAATTGTAAGTATTTAAATCATTTTTACAATGCTTGTTATCATAAAAAAGGATGTAAGATTAGTCTATCTAAAATCTAGACAAGCTTATAATTAAATATTGAATTTTTATAGCTATGAACGATGTTATATAAAAAAAATTATATTTTTAATAATAATTCATTAATTTAATTTTGACATATGTCTTCATTTATTTTTAGATAAATGGAGGAGAGTTCAATTAAGTTGTTTCATGAAAAATTGATGATCCAACTTGGGTTATGCTAGAATGGTTTATAAAACGAAGAAGCATACCATTTGTATGTATTGCAATAAGCATTTAAAAGGTAAGATAATCACCAAATTAAAGAAATATTTAACTGGAATCAAAAGTAAAGTAGAGTCTTGTAAAAAAGTAAGTAATGATGTAAAATGACAAATGAAGATTTTACTTAGTATTAACATAAAAAAGATAAAAGACAAAGTTAAATTATGAAATTGGTTGTGGAAGTTATTTTTCAAGTGGTTAGGATACTATAGTTATTTCGTCTCTGCTACTAACACAGTTAAGCCCAGTGGATCAAGGTCTTAGTATTGTCCCAGTACAAGTATAGGAACCCATACATGTACAAATAGAAGTTCCTGAGGTGTAAAAACCAATATAATTGCAAAGATACACTAGAGTAAGACGACCTGCTATTCCATCTAATTACATGATTTATTTGGTTGAACAATATTATGATATTGGACATGTTGTAGACCCAATTACTTTTTTTTATAAGCGGTTTCTAAACCTCATGCAAATTTGTAGTGGAATGCAATGAATGACAAGATGCAATCTATAAAGAATAACAAGGTGTGAGAGCTAATTATTTGCCTCAGCATTGCAAATTTGTTAGTTGCAAATGACTATTTAAAATTAAGAATGACACTCAAGATAAAGTTAAGCTATTTAAGACTCGGTTGATTGTTAGAGCATTCACTCAGAGAGAAAGAGTTGATTTAATGTTACCTTCTCTCCTAAATCCTCTAAAGATGCATTCAATATGTTAATGACAATTGTAGTTCATTATGATACAAATCTACATTAGATGAATGTTAAAACTGCTTTCTTAAATGGTGACCTTTATGAGAAGGTCTATATGGATCAACCTAAAAGATTTCAGTGTTAAGAAAAGTCTGACAAGATTTGCAAATTGAAAAAATTTATATAAAGTTTGAAACAAGGTTTTAAACAGTGGTACCTTAAGTTTGATAAGGTTGAAACCTCTTTTGGCTTCATGGAAAATAAAATTGAAAGATGCTTGTATTATAAGATCAGTGGGAGCAAAATTATCTTTCAATTATTGTATGCGGATGATATCTTGCTTGCATCAAATAACTTGATCATGTTGCATCAAGTAAACCAATTTTTGGCCAAGCATTTTGACTTGAAAGACTTTAGTGAAGCATCTTTTGTCCTAAATATTCAGATTCACCAGAACAAATCTCAACATTCCTTAGGCCTCTAGCAAAGTGCATACATTAAGCGAGTACTGCAAAAGTTTAATATGACTGATTGTAAACCTGTTGCAACACCTATCTCTCATGTTGAGAAATTATATTTGGCACAATGTACAAAGAATGAGGTAGAGTGAGAGGTTATGAAGAATGTACCTTATTTTAGTGCGGTTGGTAGCTTGATGCATGCTCAGGTATGCACTAGACTAGATATTGTATTTACTATTGTATTATTAAGTAGATATTTGACTAACCCAAGAATTGACTACTGGAATGTAGTTAAATAATTGTTGAGATATTTAAAGGAAACTAAGAATTAAACGTTAACATTCAAAGGGGCCAACAATTTAAACCTCGTGGGGTATACAAGTTCGAATTTTGCTATGTGTCCGGATGAAAGAAAGTCTACTTAAGGTTACATCTTCATGTTCGCAGATGGTGCAGTAT
>JANVCL010000008.1:1152414-1168823 GCA_026546855.1 Erythroxylum incrassatum | reverse complement strand
TGAACTTTGAACATTGTCTATCACTTGCATCCTTGGAAATTATCACTTGAAATTGCATTGGTCCTTTAATTAAAATCCTGAAATAATTTCTTAACCAATTCTATAAATTTTATAATTATCAAAACATAAAGGGATTTTATTTTTCAACCACCATTGGTCCAACAAAAAAGGTATACCTGATAAAGTATATCATAACATGATGACACACCTGTGTTAAATTCCTTTGGTAGTGTGTCAAAGTAGATCTTGAATTTTGAATTGCAGTTGTGCCTCTCCTTCATGCTCCACAATAATAGCATAGTCTCAGTTGAGATCCCATCAATCTGCTGTAATAGATGATGCTGCAAAGAAACCAGGCAAAGAGCTAAGGATATTGAACTACAATCTGTGGACTTGCAGTTTTTTTTTAAAGTGCTGACATACAATCATATCATGTCTCCTTTGAGGGCAATCACCTTAATATTTTCTTAGTTGAGCTTCTACACATTCCCTCATACATATGGTAACAAAACTTGTGTATGCTAATTAGCAAGGCACCTAAAACCATTTCCATCAAACAAGATGCAATAAGATTTATGTCTTTAAGCTATCCCTATGTAAACGATGCAGCAAAAGATATTGTGGATTTCTCATGATAATAGCTTAATTAAATATAAAAACAAACTAAAACAACTAATTTAACTCTACAAAACTTTCCCAATGCTATAATTTTGAAGGTTGATATATCAGATTAATTTCTCACATCATATATATCAAGTAAGTCTCTCAAATAGATGGTTTAGTTCTTCCTTCTGTTCTCTGAAGATATTCTCTTCAAACTTGTAAGCAGAATGTATTTAAAATTACAACTGTAAAGCACTTTTGTGATGGTAGATAATGAAACTAACCATGTCAGAATTACAGATAAGATCCTCTGAAATGATAATTGACAAAGGAATTTCCAAAGCAATTTCTCCAACTTTCAGATCTTCAGTCGCTATGGCCCCTCTTCCAGCTCCTTCTATACCTAAATGAAGAAAGTATTTATCAAACCAATATATTTTTCATTTTCTTCTAGCATAGAAAGTTGCCCTTCTATTTCTAACCCCTTTCAATATCTATAAGAGTAAAACTAAAATAAAACAGTATTTACTTGTTAATTGGCACATAATGCTTATCTCAAATACTAGAGACTTACAAGCTATCTCCAGTCGTGTTTTTACACCATTCTGTTCTCCCCATTCTAGTAAACATTTTTCTTTATCGCACTTGTAGCTTCTATCAAATGAAATCTCCAATTTCCTCTTTTCCACCAACTTCCCAATCCTATATATGATCGCATCTTGTAAAGCTTGCAAGGGATTTTTGTCCAAGCACGGTTTACCAGAGATTGAACTTTTAACGAGTGAAAGTACAGAATTGAGAGCTTCCACCACATTTCTGTCGCTCCAAAATTCAACTGACGAACATTTGTTCTCCCCAAAATAAAGTTCTATCTGCACTCCAAAAGCCACAACAGAATGAGCCACTGACGTAGTAAGCTCACAAAACCAATGGAAGCTGCAATCCTCTGTTGTTTAAAGAATTTATACCAAAAAATGTTGCGTCATAAGCAGAAGGAAAATAGCAATTGAACCCACCTGTAGGACCCATTTCCATGTTTCAGCACTTTCTCACATTTCTGCACAGTAATGAAATATAGGCAACAGAAGAAGTTGCATTCCTATTACCTCATCCAAATTTATGATTCTTGCTATCTGAAGCATCTTTTCCAAACTGATAGCAATTTGATCAGAAGATGAAGAGCCCTCAATCTCTATTTTCTCCAAGATGTCAAAGCCCTTACTCTGCAGTAAATCCTACTCAAAGGAAAAGTACAAAAAAGAATTAGCCAAGAAAAGAAAACAAAAGAACAACTAAGTAATTTGATCTCAAGTATTAGATCTTAAGATAACATGCATGAGTTTTTAGACAACTGTATTTTCTTGCATTTTTCACCTCCTTGAAGCTGAAACATTCTACAACTATAACTCTGCAGAAAAAAAAAAATACACAACAGGTAATTTACTGAAATACAAATTTGCCAAACAATACCATATTTCGTCAATTCATTACCCTAGCACATTTTAAACGAAGAACTAGAAAGAAACGTTGCAAAGTTAATATTCTCAAGTCTCACCTTCTTTTGATCAAAAAAGGAGTCATCTTCAGAGAGTTCAATAACTATTATACAAGTACCGCCAGTCATTATGTTCTCATCTGTGGAACGTAGCTGTAATGAACAAAAGAAGCTTTCTCTAGTTAGATTCTTATTTCCTTCTATTGTAAAACTGGAAGCAAATCATAATTATGTCATGAAGGGGTAAAAACAGAGTTACATAAAACTGAGAGTAATCCACACAAGCTTGAGATAGCATTCTGCATAAATGCCCTTCACCGTTTATGTGCAACTCAAAGGATTACAAGCTTATTCAAGAGCTAAAACATACAAAAACATATACGCTGGATAAAAGGTTCATATAAGAAAATAAAGGAAGAGGAAATCGCGTTCCACAATGTCCACCTAGTACTACAAATATCTAAAACAACAATCTTCTGGAGATGGTTTCAAGTTTTAATTTTCAATGGTGGCATATAAGCCCAAAAAAAGTGAAAAGAAAAAGCAAGGAAGAAAGAGCATGTATCAGTACAATGAAGTTAACTGAGAAGAATAACAGCCTAAGTATGATCCAGTGATAATAGGGTATATATACTGATGTTTGAATAAAAAAATACTCGAAAATTTCTTTCGTTTTACCATGAATTCCTAGGGCCACTAAGCAGGACAATGAAAAAACCTCAGATAAGATACAGAACAAAAACGAGAAAAGCAAAAGAAGAATGAAACGAGTACGACAAATTCTGGGTCTACCTTATTCTCCTCCATGGATGAGCTCACTTTTAATAAGTAAAGGTCGAGTCTTGGAGTTGGTACAAATTAATCGGCAAGCACAAGCACGGAAGAATGTCTACTTCACTGTTCAGACTGAGACACCTTCATAGTGCCACTGAATCTTGGGCCGGTTCAATTATCAGAACCGACTCAACCGGGTGATAAGGGTTAAGGATATCGATCCGGGTAAACGGGTTCCACCCAGTTCGCGCTAGCTCGGCTGTCAGAAAGAGATCAAGAGACTACGTCGTATTGCACGCTAAGGGTACTTATGGCGTAACCGGAGTTTCATAAACTAAACCACATGTTCCAGCATTAGAGAAGTTGAGGAACTAGGTGAAAGGCAGTATCCTTATCTTGTTGGCAGGTGAAAGAAGATGGCACTTTGGAGTTCGTTTCTTGGTGGCAGAGTTCACCATTTCTCGACACTGGTGGCAGCGCCGCCGTCTTCTCATTCGAGACCATGTCAGAATCCAAGTCCGAGCTTGGTGGGTGTTGAAGCAAAGGCCAGAACAAGACAAGACAACAGGATTGCCCGCCACCAGCGTATCAGAAAAAAGGTAACCTTTTTAGTGATATAGTGTCCTGCCCATCTGGAGTTTGAAAATTGTTGACTTGTTTTTGTGCTCAAATCATTCGCTGCCGCTGTTGTGCTTGCTATCGACTGATTTTAGTGCGTTTAAGTTTATTAGGATTATCAAATGTTCACAGGCACTTCTAAGACTTGTTTAACTCCGCAATTGAAGCAACTTGCAGAGTGGTCGAGTTTTATCTGAAACATTTATTACTAAGAATTCTATAGTCTATTTCCTGTCCTTAGTTCCCTTCCACCTGATTTTGTGGAGAACACGGTTATTTTGGGCTTTTACAGTCTGTTTAGATGAAATTGTGTCAGCTCCTGCGAAATGTGATGGTTTCTTCTATAAAATGATAAAGCTTGAATCTTTAGGATATGGGAAAGGAGTTAGGCTCGTCATTATCTTTCAAGAATTGTGTGGTTCGAAATCTGTCATTCAAGCACAACATGATCCATGGGAAGATTTGTTTTATGTGATCTATTGTTCCAGTGTTGACTGTTGTACTTGGGAAGATCGGGAGACATTTCTAACTGTTGAAGGCCTCAATTAGGAGATACATATGTCTAGAGATAACTTAATTTTGGTCTCAAACTACCCAGGTGAGAATTTTGAGCCATATGTAGATGATACAAGTTAGTTTAGAGTTGTGCTCATCATCTCTGAAAAAAATTGACGGCGTCAAGCTTCTTATGTCAGATCCTGGATAATATTTGCAAGTTACACGAATACGGTCACTGGGGAAAAGATTTAATTACTGTGCATCTAACTAATGCAATGACATCCAACGCTTGCTATGTTGGAGTGCTTTTCTTCTTTCTTTGCCTTGAGGGTTGGTAAATATTTGTGTAATATCATCACTTCATGTAAACTGATGATTTCTACTTGACATAAACACAGATTAACCATTTCTGAAGATTATAATTCGTTTAGGTTGAAGGCACTCCAGATAGGCCAAGGTTAAGTGTCTTCCGCTCCAACAAGCATCTTTATGTCCAGGTGATTGATGATACAAAGATGCACACTCTTGCTTCAGCTTCTACAATGCAGAAGCCTCTCTCAGAAGAGTTTGACTGCAGTGCTGGTCCAACCCTGGTAAGCTTGCAAAAGTAACATAGGGATTGCCTGGGGCAGTACTAGGCCAATGTGTTTAGTGTCTCAGATGTCTACTGCATCTGCATATTTTGTTAGCCAACTAGTTAACTGATCCTTTTCTTTCGATGGCGTGAGCTTTGTCGGAAACTTTAGTCGGGTAACTCTTAGCTTAGGTTTAACTGTCTTCTGCATCTGATTGGACATTCTCACCAACTTTTTAATGTTCATTTCTATGTTCTCACCTACTCATCTGATTTCTGCTCATTTATGTTTATGTTCTGAATGCATCATTTTTCACATTAGGATGTAGCTAAGAGGGTTGGTGAACTCATTGCAAAATACTGTTTGGAGAAAGGAATTAGTAAAGTCGCCTTTGATCGAGGTGGATACCCTTATCATGGACGAGTAAAAGCTATTGCTGAAGCAGCACGTGAACATGGTCTTGAGTTCTAGCATCCTTGTTTAGCTACTTCTGAACAGTCATTGCTTTTTGTAACAACTTTCATGATAGAGGGCACCAATTTGCGTTGATCGCTATTTGTAATTGTGTTGAACATGCAATATGGAAAGTTTATGAGGAATCTTACTACACTTTTGATGCTGTTGTGATCTTAAATTTTTCTTGAAGATAAGCTGGGATTGATATCATCACTCCGTCAGCTGAAATTATCTTTAAATGCATGCTCAGTAGATTAAGAAAAATGGCCAATTTATACTGAAAATATACCGTGTGATACATTGTCAAACAGGAAGGAAACAAGACAGTATCGAGAGAAATCCAATGATACAGCTTTGTTGGATTGGGCCATTTGCTATATAGAGCCCACCAAAGGTCGGCTTCTGATTCAAGTTATTTATAAGCTCGAGATGAAAAGGACCACCACAAAGATTAAACAGGGACGACTGGTACGAGTTCAGAAATATTCGTGAAAGCCCTTTTCCTGATTCAGGTTTTGAACTTGGTAAAAAGTTGAACTGGAAACTTTCCTGGAGAGAAAATGGAGGGAAAGGTTTAACCACCTGAGAAGGAAATTGTATCCTAGCCTTTTCTGTGAATTTCAACAACCCGACCTGCGTATAAAAGGAAACCCACCTCTATTACTAATCTCTCAATTAAACATGACAAAAATTTAATTCTGAATCTAATTAATAAGTCAAATATAAATTGCATGAATTTGAATTTAGATATTCAAAATTGATTATGACTAATCATAGACAATTAAGCTAAAATAAGTTTAATTCAACTTGAATTCTTTTTTTAATTCAAGGTTAAATCTTAGGGAACTAGGTTTATTATCACCTGTAATCTGTAGTAATTCTATTATTTGGCATGATAACAATACAAAAGTAAGTATCCTTAAAAGTACAATTGCCTCTGTGCCACCAAAACAAAGTCTTGGATTATTGTTTTTGGTTTATTTATTAACAAGTGTTGATGGTTATCTCACTTGGTATTGACATGTGGTTGATGGTTATCTAATTCTGCAGTAACTGGGCAGCTATGCTTGAATTTGCCCTTTTAAGTTTGGCATTTGTCATGTACATGAGACTAATCTCTGTTAAGGTAACAAGTCAGAGATAACTTCTGCTGACAATATTGACTCTTCGTTTCTCAACATGTCTACTTCGACATCTCTTAATATCTTCCTCGTTGTTATCTGTATGTAGGCGCATGCGTGTAATATTTTCTTCCATTCATCCTCTTATTACACTAGTCAACTCCAACCTCCCCATGTCAAAGGATCGATGTCTGATGTGGTTTATGTTATATCCACAAATCTTGGTGGCACATAGATTACAATACAATTGTGTTTCATTTTTATCTATCAACCAGCCTGCAGTTCAATGATAAATCTATTGTAACAATTTTTAATTAAAAAAGAAAAAGAGTAGTCAAAAAGTATATTCTGATTTTGGTTAATTCACTGTTCCCAGCTCTTGGGAACTAAAAATGGAGAGTTAGAAAAGAGAGAAAAGGAAAAAGCTGACGAACCCATTTCAGACATGCAAGATGCGTTCAACGTGGAGATTAACACGGCATGTACACGTAAAAAGGTTGCTCGAATCCAATCTCTTTTTACAACTTTTGAAAAGAATAATTCAACGGCTGTATGTATTTTTATTTTTTTAATAGAACGGCTGTATGTATTTTGCGTGCATTTTAGTCTAAGATACTTAGTTCTTGACGATTGATATATAAAAATTTACGATGGATTCTTATTTTTGAAAACACTAGCACTGATTCTTATTCGTGGTGGCTCCTTGAGACCAATGTATGCCTTAGGCTTGAAAAATGATAATAAATATTTTAACTCTTTAAGCTTTTATTTAAAAATTAGATACGTGGACCTAAAAACAAACATATTGAATTCGTATGTGAGTTGGCTACCTGTCTCTATTACCATCTGCAAGAACCTCAGCCATCCGTCTCCAAGACAAGTCGTACTTGTTTCTGTCTTCGTGTTCTCTTTTCTTCTTTCAGACATCTATGTCAATGCTGGATTTTCCCTTTTGAAGGGAATGCGCAAAGATTCCTTAGATTATGCTTCATTTTCAAAGTGACTGTTCAAAAAGTTTTATTTGAATGCTTATGAAAGATTCTGAGGTAGATTACACTCTTCTGTGCTTGAACCGCTATCAGAAGTTGCCAGGTAGTATATAGTATTATATTATATTTTTATTTATTTTAATCATTGGTTATAGTGCAGTCAAATTAGTATACAATAACAGTTTGTTTAAACCATTAGATATTAATATTTACCCAATCGGGAGTATAGAGAAAGCCAATATGGCATTCGATAATCCTTGCGAGTGATTTAATTCCAGAGAATCTATTTTAAACTAAGTTTGAGCATGTCCAATTTATGATCATTCGAGCAAAATGTGGCCTGAATTGGTGGACATTGCTTCGTGTTTGGTGGAAGGCTCGAAGAAAGGAAGGATTTGATTCTCATTTTGACGATTTTTAGCCAATGAATTTTAATTGTCCCATAAACCTTTCCCACTTCCACCAATTCCAGGAGTTCATAACTCGATGACCGGTCTAAGATCCTCTCTTTGGAAAAAAATGTAGGATCTAATCACGGGCACAACCGAACTTATGCTTTACTTGAAAATGCCCGGCAAAGGGCAGCATCGGAGGACTAGTTGTCGGTAAGGGAATTGCCAACCTTACCAGTCAATTTGATGTCCTTTTGTGGGGCATTCAAATGCTTTTAATGGCGAACAATCAGAATAAAAAGATGGTGTATCAAGTGCTGTCAATGAAAAAGAGAATATATATACATAATGCATACATATATTTATATCATGCATGGATCGCGAAGTGGGTAGGAAAGATGTCTTTATCGATGGAGTGCGATACATTTCAGTAGTCATCAATGCCATGAAAAGTTCTGATGTGTTTAGTCTTTTTGATAAATTATTGTGGCTTGTTGTAATGAAAGTTCAGACTAGAAACATATGTGATAGAGACAATATATCGCTATGGAGGTTTGGCCATCAGACTACTATTATGCAATAAGTTTTACGATGAAAGGGAATGTGGGATCTAAGGATCCCTACTTGAGATTGACATTTGCCCAAATTCGCTAGTGCATTCCTCTTGAATAATGTGATATACGTATAGAGTTCTCATTTACAATATATATACATATATGTATGTATGTATGCATATGTATGTATAATTTTATCCTTGCGTGTAATTGAAGTTGATATTAGTGAGAAATCTGTGTTGGGAAATTGGAACGGAATCTGATTCTGACCGTTACGAAATAATTATAAAACTTTTTTCGCATTTTTTTATTTCCTCAAAATCAATATCACTTTAATTTTATAAAATAATTAACATATAAGTCATAATAAAGCATGAATCTTAATTCATATCTTATTTCGAAGCTTGATCTTTTTCTTGTTGTATGTTATGAACTGTTTTCAAAACTAATCCATCTCAATCATTGTAGCTGCACAAGTGTCTGACCTTTAATAGTATTAACAGAACATATTAAGAAAACTTTGTAACTCTTACATAAAGGGTTAAGCAATAAGTGTTAGCTTTATTAGACCTTAAACCTATTTATAATAAGTTTCAGACGTTTGAATAATTTAATTAAAATTTAATTCTAATTTCAATTAAACTTTAATAAGAATTAGAAATTGTAATTTTAATTCATAATTATAATATATTTAATTATTCAATTAAACAATTTATAGTTATAGATCAAGATTAACGTCTAACGACGCATTATGATTATCTAAATATCTAAGAATGTCAAAGTAGTTTTGACATATCTTTCCGTGCATAATTTTTTTCGTATAACTTAATCATTTCATTATACAATATTTCGATTAAATATATAACATGAAATTAGTTAATGTCTATTCTATTTTTGAGTCCAATAATATTAATCATTCGTTATTAACTATTGACTCAATTAATGACATTTGTAAACTATTTATAAAAAGTCATTTCACCTTAGCTAAGACTTTTTCAAATTAATACTAATCGAGAACAATAAAACATTTCCCCCTAAACTTTAGGGTAATGAATCATATCTTGATTACACAACTGCCTCTGTATAGTTCATGATACATCTAATGACTATCGACTGAATGACCTATAATTATAATATGTCATAAGTAGTATCAAAACATAACAATTCCTACACAATTTAGGGTTAATATATAAATACAATATGAATTTCATAATTATAATCTCACTGAAATTTCATTTGTAATGTATAAATATCTCTTGAACTTTATCAAATACATCTAAACATGTATAAGATAAATAATTTTGTCACTAAACTACAACCAGTTGAATGATTGTAGGATATAAACTAATAATTCATAGACCATGTCTTCAAAACTAAGCAAAACATTTGCATTATTCTTCTTAATATATATGTTTCTCCTTCAAACCAATAATATACGTTGGAAACAAAAAACAGCCAAGTGCGTATATATTTTTTGCAAACACTAATTTGCATGCATGTGATATTTTGATTACCGCTGGTTTTTCTTTTTCTTATTCTATTGGCATATATGCCACAACTAATAAAGTTTCAAGGACCACATTGATATGATTACGATGCTATTAGACTTTATGAGTTGCATGGAAATAGACGAAGTATGTAATAGAATAATTGTTATTATTTATGAATCATATAAGGTGGGCATGAAAACTGCTAAATCCGAACATTATTGTCAAATTATTGTTATTCGATTCACTTCCGGATTAATTAATTACTGTTTAAGTTGTATACATCTAAATAGAGAGAATAGGGAAGGAGAAAAAGTTGGGTTGTCATTATCATTTAATTTCCTTCGCACATTCATTAGGGCATGCTTTTCATAAAATAAGAGGGCTCAAATATTTATTTTTTAATTTTAAGGGATTCAGTATACCAATGGATTCTAAATAACTCATTTTTGGGGGGGGCCTAGTGCACCATAAGCCCCTATATAACTAAAACCTCTTTTTTTTTTAAGAGAGCACACATGAAATCTTTTTTATCATAAATCGTATTTTAACCTTATTTCAATCGATTTTATTTATATATTTATGTAAACTTCATATAAATTATAAATAAGACTTAATGAAACATAATAAAAATTGATTTATAAAATTTTATTCATATATTTATGTAAACTTTATAATAAGACTTAATGAAACATAGTAAAAATTGATTTATAAAATCATCTAGTTTTTGCTTTACGTGATTAACAACTTAATCCTATTTTAATTAATTTTATTCATATATTTATATAATTTTTATATAAATATGTTGAATAAAACAGAATAAAAACGGGTCTTTTCGTGATTAACAGCGAAAATTATAACTTTTCGAGCTGTCTGGGGTTAGCTGGACAATCAAATGCCTTTCCAACTCAATGGACCAAGAACCAAAACAAACAACAAAATCAAGTGCCAACCTTTTTCTCATTGTAAGAGTAGACTTTTCGGTTCACTTTAGCTACTCAATCCTTCTTTTTTCCAACATGAAATCCTTGGATAGTTTACTTGCTTCCCATTTCCAATTACGTTGATCTCAGCACCGAAATTGCCCCTCTGGTCCTATCCACAAATTTCTATGCCCTCCTCGTGATGTTATTACTAAATACTTTTGCATAATTGGAAAAGGACAAGCCAAAGTACCAAGTTGAAAAGTTTTCAAGAAAGAACTGAGGATGTCATGAGACCTTTTCTTCTTTTCCCCACTCAATGATATGTGTAGAACTCACCATCAATTAAGATTTCAAAAGCTTTATTAATTAAAATTTTATAATTTTATTTGATATTTTATTGATGGCGTCTTACAGTAAGCTGTTAAACATACCTTAGATAATTAATAATTAATTATTCATTTTTATTTATTTTTTGTACTGCATTTTTTAAATTGTACCAATAAGATTAAAGATAGTGGTAAATTCCGGTGTAGAGATTTTAATCACTATGGTTAAGCATAGGCAAAGCATAAATAAAAGGGCTTTCAAGGCAATTAATCAACTTAAGCCTACCTGCCTAAATTCTCCCATCTCAGGCAAACACTTCTTTCACAGAGCCTCCACGTTTTACTTTCTGCTTTACCAACCTTACTAATGGCCAAGTTTGGTGTATGACACTATGACTGAGCACCACCGCCAATCAAAAGGGCAAAAGGAATAGGAAAAAGAGCTTTCGAAAGGGTATATATATCTAAGAGAAACAGAGATCTCTCAGCAACCATAAATTAAACTTGCAATTGGGACATGCACTACTTCCATGTGCATCCCAACCCAAGCATGCACTTAAACACTTGCTAGTTGGCAAATGTACCTTAAGGCCTTAGCCTTATTCCGACACCAATCCCACGATAGGATGTGTGTGCATGTGCATAGAATAAGAAAGGCATAGCTTGATAAGAGAGTGGGTACAAAAGTTTTTAACATATAAGCGAAAATTCCACATGGCCAACCAAGACCCTCTTCAAAATAAGCTTATCCACTAGTCACGTAGGGACAATACTACTTCCATTATATTAATTAGGCACAAGATCAGATATAAATATTATATAATTTATATATATTCAACATGGATAGAAAACTTGGAGGATCTAATGTTATCCCTTTCTTTAACAGTTTCCACCAACAAAATTTTGAAGATTTCAATACTCCAATCCATTCACCCAATTTGCATTTTATCACCGTTGCCTTTCTAAAACACTTAAAAGACGCAAATCTTATTTCACTAGTTGATTTTCTCTTCCTTATCTTCTTTGTTGCAACTTTCCTGATCACAGTCACAGCCATCTTTAGGACTCTCCAGTGCTCTCTTCTCTTGCTCTTCGTCCTCAAAACCTTCGAAATCCGCTTCTCTCACACCGCTATTCTTCAAATCCTTCAGGTTTCTTTCTGCTCTTTCTTTCAATGTCTCGACTAGCTCACTCACGGCCTTTTCCTTGTGCCTCCTGTTCTTGATCAAAACCTCACTGACATCAGCAGGAGTCATCTCTGCCTTATCAATCACTTCCTCCAATTGCTTCAGCATCTCATCCTGCAAGTCACCTTCCTCATACGCAAGATAATTGTTCAACAAAATTTTCAATGCAGGCAAGGAACAGTAGCTCATGAAAATGTGCATATCCATTCGGCCACTTCTAAGCAATGCAGGGTCTAGTTTCTCAATGTGATTTGTTGTGAACACAAAAATCCTCTCACTGCCACAACATGACCATAACCCATCAGT
Organism: Erythroxylum incrassatum; assembly: GCA_026546855.1. NCBI lineage: Eukaryota > Viridiplantae > Streptophyta > Magnoliopsida > Malpighiales > Erythroxylaceae > Erythroxylum > Erythroxylum incrassatum. The sequence goes on along the minus strand of JANVCL010000008.1, from coordinate 1,156,516 downwards.
GAAATTCAATAATCCTGACAAGGTTATCGAATTTCCACCGTCGTCTCCACCAGAACCACCTCCACAACCCGACCCAGATCGCATATCCGGTTCATAGTAACTCCTTCCCGTTGACCCGTTGTTCCCTTTAGCCTTCTTTCGGTCACTCAGATTAATAGAGCAATCGATGTCTTCAATGACAATTATCGACTTCGAGCTTGTCTTCATCAAAAGTTTCCTCAACTCCGAGTTGTTGTGAACCTCTGTCAATTCTAGATCATAGATGTCATAACCCAGATAATTTGCCATAGCAGCAATCATACTCGATTTCCCAGTTCCAGGAGGTCCATAAAGCAAATAACCTCTCTTCCATGCTCTTCCGGTTCTCTGATAAAACGCTTGTCCATTTGCAAAATCTTTCAGATCTTCCATGATCTCTGTTTTTTTCACAGGGTCCATAGCAAGAGTATCAAAAGTACTCGGATGCTTAAAAGGAACAGACTCCCATGGATGTCCTCTTGAATCCAACGACCCACCTCTTGAATTCGTATACAGAAGCCTATCTTGATTGTTCCTTCTGATGTCAGTAGCCTTCTCCATAATGTAATCAAGATATGAATCGAGAATCAAGTTTTTGTCTTTCTTCTTAATCCGTAGTGTAAATCCTCTCTTCTCATCAGGCAATGGACGCCATGAAAAGGTCTGAGCTTGTCTCTGAGTCACAACATGCTCCCAGAGAACTGTCACACCATTGAACGTATCGATGATGGTGTCATTGTTCGTGAGACCAAAAGTTATGGCGCTGGAGTTGAGAGCTCGTGTGAGGCTCAAACGACTACCGGAGATCGAAATATAGGAGCTTAAGTAGAGCTGCACAGCGTTGTATAGCTCATTGGTGTTGACCCCATCGATCTCAGTGATATCAAAGTAGCAATATGAAGAGAACATGTTGAAGACCCTGTTGAAGAATTTGAGAGTAGCAAAGCGGAGTTCCGGAGGAAATAAAGCTTGGAGGAGACTCTGGCAAAAGGCCAACACACCCAGAACTGAAGCCAAAGATGTCCAATGTTCCTTCATTTTGGTTGCTTTCTTCTGTTCGTAGTTTGTTATGTCGGGATGGCCCTTTTGGAGTGGATTGTTGACACAAAAAGCTGAAAAGATTGAATCTTTGTGTTAAGCTGGAGAGGAATGGTGTTGGATGTGTGTTAACTGTGTCATCAACTTTGAACACATGAAGGGAAGACAGCAAGAGTTGAGCTCTCTTCTTGGATTTTAGTAGGGAAGCCTTTGTTCAATTTATAGAGAAAGTGGTGGTGGGTTTGAAAGTTGGAACTTTGATGGACGCTGGGAAATGTTTTTGAGGGAGAGAGGGAATAAAGTAAAAGGCATTAAAAGAGCAGAGGAGATTGAGATGCATTAGGTGGCCAAGAGAGGGATATATCATACAAGTACAAGGAAAACGGCAATTGGAGAGAGGGAAAAGAACAAAAAAGGTATTTGGAGTTTTGGGTTGGAGAAGATCAGCGATGGACCCTATATGTTAGTGGTGTTGGAGAGGCTGGACTTGAGTGATTTACAGGAAGTTTTGTTGGACATATTTTCCTAGAGAATTTGAACAAGTCTTTTCTGCCGAGCACTGTGAAATAAAAAAAAAAAGAAGAGATGACCTTTCTTAAATAAACAAACAAATTTCCAAGTAGTTGCCAATTCAATGAAAAATGTTTGGAAAGAAGGAAACTTCTGTCCAAAGTTCATTGCTTGATTGAGATTTATGCATGCCACTTTCCAAGAAAAGCATTTCCTTTTCCAAATTAAGAAACAACCACCTTATTGTATTAAATTTGCATCTTGAAAAGGGGACTCTCCTAGATCCCTCTACACCTCTTAGGCTCACATGTCAAAACATTTCAATTAACAGGAAAAAAAAATCAAAATGGGTTATGAGTGCTGGAATCTCTCAGTCCTGTCCAATTCAAAAGTTTCATGAGAAAAATCTTTTTTAAGATTGAGATTTTGTTTGTTTATTATTACGTATCGGATATTCTCCCTTCAGTCAATTTAACCTCCTTGATTTTGATTAGAAAATTAATTTTAATCTAATTAAAATCCCACCTGTCCAAGTCCTGATGGTTCTGAAAACTGCTGACCCCATAATGATACTACACAATAACGTATAGGTTTGTTATGATGGGGTGTGTGCAGAGGAGCCCTGTCTGAATCGTCTGAGACACGAAAATTTTGTTTCTGCGCTTGTAAGTTTTATCTTCGTAATAAATTTCATTTATGAAAAGAAAAGTGGACAACCCTTTGCCTGGATAAGATTTTTAAGATACAGTAGGTATATATATATAAAGCCACACCAACTAATAGTACCCCAGTATTTAAAGAAGCTGGAGTCCTCTTCCTCTTCCTCTTCCTCATGCTACGTGTTCAACATATGTTGTTCAGAAAAAGAGGGTCCAAATGTCCATCGCTACTTCCTGATTCCTCTATGTAGGTGCCGTCCATTTTGCGGGTCTACAATGGACCATTTGTGTTTAATTGATGAAGAAAAATAATGCATATCAGTTCCAGTATGTGTATAAAGGTAATCTCCCCTTGTACTTCGACGACTGTTACTGCTAAATAACGTTTATAAACAATCTCTTCCTCACATTACTTGTATATATTAATAAGTATAAGACGAAATTAAAAAACAACACCCTTTTTTCAAGTGATACGAATCAATCTTTGGGCAGTCTGTGGCTCTCACCAGTTATGTATGGTTTTGTTTGTTTTCTTGGGTTAGGTTAGGTTAGGTTAGGTTAATTGGTAGGGAGGGGAAGGGTCATGAATAGGCTCATTGTCCCAGAGATCTACCTCTGTCTGTCACTAGTTCCTGTAACTCTATTGCCCTCTGCTCTGCATATGGTTATTTTTTTTAATTTTAATGTTAAAGACAAAGAGAGAATGATCTTCTCTTAGGGTCTGCTTCGCTACAATCTTTTCCTTTCTGCATTTCTACTTCAACTGGTCCCTTCACATGCCAAAAACATCCAACCCTACGAATTCCCACGTTTGCAAGTAAAGCTCTCCCAACAAGTAAACCAATCTCAACCCTATGTATGTTCTCTCATCTCTGTCATTTTTTGTCTCAGCATGACCGTACGTACCCGTAAACCAAAACAAAACTATGGTCACAAATTAAACAGCATATTTTACAGCTGTAGGGTTGCAGACATTTTTGCACGTACAAAGTTGACTCTGCACATACAAGTACGTCGAGGAAGCAAGAAGAATCTTTTTTTTTTCCTTTGTTTTTAAGAGAAGAGATATAGGTAAATAGAACAAAATAATCAGAAACAAGATCCGATATGTTTCTGAGGCGTATATCAATAAGTCACCAATGTTTTACGTTTAGTCTGAGAAATACACGCCACTTCCTTGTATCCTGCTCGATTTTTTAAGTTATAATAGTATATTTTAAAGGAAAAACAGATCCAGTATTTCTGAATTAACCTACTGGTGCTGCTGAAGATTTGAATTGAAGTTATGCAACAAGAGACCCATTGATAAATGAGCCCCTGAATTTAGAGTAATCCTATATCTTCCTCCTCTAAAACTTCAATTACTTGTGATAAAGATAATCTTTACGCTTGAAAAAACATTCTTCATCCAAAGTTGTTTTTCTTACAGTAAAATGGTGTATAACTTGTGATGGGATAATAATGGCCAATATATGTAAAAATAATTATCACAAATTCTTAACAAAACCATATTCAATGCCCATATGTACATACACCTTCAGGTTGTCTCCGAGTGCTCTCTGAGCTTGTGTCTCCAAATTCCCCCTCTTTCAGAAAGGCAGTGGAGTACAATAAAGTTTCATACTCGTATAACATTTTCAGATTGTGTTGTAAACATGTTGTCCCAAAAATGGTCAATGGAAAAAGAAACAAAAGGGAAAAAAAATCACTAAATTTCCTATGTAGTCATGCACGTCAGTTGCACTGACTTGCCAAAATTCTGTATAAATATTGAGGATGCTCTAATCAATGGCAATGATGAGAAAGCCAACAGATACATACATCAAAAAGACGGGATAGAGTGCAAGGGCCTTTCTTTTGGGATTGACTGCTGAACT